>CAMTDV010000026.1:66404445-66684445 GCA_947069175.1 Scalesia atractyloides | reverse complement strand
TTTAGATCAAACTTGAAACCATATTTTTCGTAACTATAAATGGTAACTATCAAAAGAGCAGCTTGTGTAGTTTTTCCTATTAGTAAGAAATGTATAGGGTTATTTTTCAACTGTTTAAAATGCATGTGGGGTGAAGGGCGGTGAACCTCTTCGCCGTACGAGGAACACCGCCGCCTTCATCTTTCACCGCGCGGCAACCTTGAAGATCGGGGGATAGTCACCGCATACAAACATTACCGTTGGAGGGAGCCGTTTGACTTCAACGGCTATATAGTCATTATTATTAAAAACAAAAAAAAAAGGTTTTTTTATATATTAAAACTATATAAACCCAATCCATTTTAAACAAATTCACACTAACCCATTTCCTTATTTCTCCAAAACTAAATTTCTACCCCTATTTTATTTAAAAATGGTAGAAGAAATACCATACGATAGTAGCATAGCTTTTTTTTCAAAATCTCATCGATGAAGCCGAACTACAAGACACGAGCACATCTAGTAAGAAATATTTTGTTCGTCATGATCGTGAGAGTGGCCACGAAACCCTTATGGCGGATTATTTTGTTGAGGACCCGAAATACAACAAAGGTATTTTTCCTCATAGGTTCCCTATGTCAAAACGATTGTTTCTAAAAATTGTGAGCGACGTGGAAAGAAATAACCCATGGTTTGAAGAGGGCGTAGATGCGAGAATGAAAAAGGGCTTTACACCGTTGCAAAAAGTTGCATCGGCTATTAAACTACTTGAAACTGATAACCCTCCAGACGAGAACGACGAGTATTTACATATGGCCTAAAGGACTTCACGCGAGTGTCTATAATATTTCTGCGAAACGGTATGTAAAATATACGCTCCTGAGTTCTTACGTGGGCCAACAAGCCACGACATGGTGCTTTTATACCAAGCTCATGAGGATAAACATCACATTCCTGGTATGGTGGGTAGCCTTGATTGCATCTATTTCGTTTGGAGAATGTGTCCCACAAAGTTTCAGGGCCAATATGTGAGAGAAGATCACCGTTACCGTATAGTTATGCTCGAAGCGGTGGCCTCTCAAGATTTGTGGATTTGGCATGCTTTTTGCGGTCCACCCGGTGCACAAAACAACATCATTGTCCTTCAGCAATCTCCATTATTTCATACTGAACGAAATGGAACGCCCCAAAATGTCCATTTTACGTTAACAACCACTTATACGAACGTGGTTGCTATCTCGTGGATTGAATCTACCCTACATGGTGCGTGTTTGTCAAATCATTTCGATATCCTCACCTACTAGACGAAAAAAACTTCAAGAAGCAACATGAGGCGGCAAGAAAAGACGTGGAATGGACTTTTGGTGTTTTTACGTCAAAATGGGGTATAATGAATCGGCCAATGTGTGCTAGGAGTGTGAAAAACATTAGGTACTTGGTGTATACATGTATTATTTTACATAACATGATTTTAAAAGAAGACGAAAACGCGATAGCACCATTACACATTCGGGATCCTCCACTCGAGCCCGCCCTCGATGATTGTATGTTAAACGAGCTTACGAATGAAGATACGTATTAGAGACTAAAACATGATCTCGTTGAGCATCTCGGCAGGATGTGGGGTAGTGGCAAGAGGTGGTGGTTAGGGTTTTAGGATTAGGGAATTGGGGAAGATGATGCATATATGTAATTTTTTTGGTTTTATTTATTAAACAATTAGATAAAAGCATGAATTGACCAGGATACCCTTAAATGAATAAACTTAACTTAAAATTTGAACCTGGTTAGAGTCTAAAGACATAAGGTGTAATGAGTTTTGCAAATAAAACATTGTGACTATAATTATTGAAGTTAAAGGTCATCCGTTACAAACCGATACAAACATAAAGGGCGAATAATGTAATTTACCCTAGTATTTATTTATTTATTTATTTTAATATTATTTTTGATAGCAATTAAATTAGACAAATAAAAATAAAAAATCTGCATTTAATTGAAAATTTTACAACACAGTTTAAAAACCTAGAAATACAATAAAACTTAAAAACCTAAAAAGAAAAAAGTACAATATAAAGAAAAAAAAAGTTTCTATAGGGGTTGTTCAGTTGTTCGGGTCGAATGGAAACCAAGGATTCATGATTTTTGTTGAATAATTTTTAAGAAAATATAGATAAGATAAGTGGAGAGTTCTGTAACAGTGGTAAAATTGTAATATATTCTTAATTTAGATTAATTTATTAGATCAAGGGTGTAAAGATATATTCAAAATATTTTAAACTCATAATCCTACGTGCATGTCACATGCAAGTAGCTCTGTTTTTTAAAACGTAAATAACTTTTTATATGTATTTCTTTTTTAAATTAAACCATAATATTGAACGTTTTTTATCTTCAATATGAAACCATGTGTGTGTATAAGGTTCGGATCGTATGAGAATCACTAGGATAAATTGAGAAACTTGAGAAGCATTCTGTGCTCCACATTTTCAGTAAGCAATTTTTTAGAAAAATCGGAGCTCTTTCTGTCATTTAAATATATATATATATATGTATATATGTGTGTGTGTGTGTGTGTGTGTGTGGGTGTGGGGGGGAGGGTTATCTTGAGAACGCTAAATATTGCGAAAATCGTGAAAACGAATGAAAAAACCAATCAAAACCAATTTTTTAATACAAACCTTATTGTAATTAAGATACAACATCAAAAAAAGAATTTACAATATCAAATAATTCATTTCTCCCCTCAAAATCATTATTAATTAGATTTTTTACACATGTGCAAAAATAACAAATTTACACATGTCTAAATTTTCTTTATTTACGAATTCACGTAAATTTAAACATGTAAATTAAATTTCTAAAATTGTATTCGAATAATAATGATAAGTGTAAAAAGGTTTTTGAATTTGAATTGTTTTTTTACTAAATTCTCGTGATATTTTCATTCGTTCTCCTGATTCTTATAGTATTTAACATTCTCATTTAAACCTTCCCATATATATATATATATGGAGAGTATCATGAGAAAACTAACTAAAAAGCAAACATACAATTTTTTTTACAAATTTTTTTATAAAAAAGCGCTACTTTTTATGTATAAAAAAACATTTTTTCAAAAAAAAAACATGTACTACACATTTGCATTATATATGTACCGCACATATGCATTATATGTATGTGCTTCACATGTGCATTATATGCTTAGATTTAACTTTTGAGTTTAGTTTAGGTTTTAGGGTTAGGTTTTTTTGGGGTTTAGAATTAGGGTTAGGTTTTTGGGTTTGGGGAGGGGATTTAGGTTTTTTTTTTGGGGGGGGGGGATGCGGGAGGGGGGAGGTTTAGCTTTTTGAGGGGTGAGGTTGGGGGTTTAGGTTTTTCGTGGTGTTTACGTTTATGGTTTAATTTTAGGTTTTTTGGGGGAGTGAGGGTGGGGATTTAAAGTTTTGGGGTGAGGGGGTTTAGATTTTTGAGGGTGTTAGTGGGAGGTGTTTTAGGCGTTTTCATATTAATGCACATGCGTGCAGTACAACTTTTTTTTGAAAAAAAATATTTATATGTTATACATAGCGATTTTTATTAAAAAATTCAAAAAAATTGATATGTTTTTTAGGTTTTTTTAGTTAGTTTTTTGGTTTTCTTATTTAAACTGGTTTTCTTATGATTCATCCCTATATATATATATATATATATATATATATATTAAAGGGAAATATATAGAGAAAACTCACTTAAGTTAAGAAAACCTTATGTAATAAACTTTTTTTTCTAAAAAAAAGAGATTGTAAGTTATATGTTATCGAACGTTTAACAAAAAAAACAAAAAGTGTTAAGGGGATTTTCTATATATATATTTTTTTAAATTCAATGTTTTTATATATGTGCTAAAAACTAAATTTTTAAAAAATTTTATACAAAAATCTGCTCAGGGCTTTTTGTTTTTTTTTTTTGTTACAAAATGTTGGATAACATGTAACATACATTCCCTAACTATTTTAGAAAAAAAAAATTGTTACATAGGTTTTCTTGGGTTTTCTAAACTAAAGTGAGTTTTCTTTCTATCTCTCCCCTATATATATTGTGAGAACGAATGAAAAATCACTAGAACTTAGTAAAAAAACAATTCAAATTCAAAATTTCTTTTTATACTCATCATTATTATTCGAATACAATGTTAGAAATTAAATTTACACGTTTAAATTTACATATATTCGCACATAAATAAAAATTACACATGTGTAAGTTTGCCATTTACACATGTGTAAAAAACTTATTACAAAGTGATTTTGAAAGGTGAGATGAATTATTTGAAGCCGAAATACTTTTTCTAGTGTTGTATTTTAATTAGAGTGAGGTTTGTATTAAAAATTGGTTTTGATTGGTTTTTTTTCCATTCATTCTCACGGTTCTCGCAATATTTAGCGTTCTCAAGATAACCCGAAATAAACTCGGAAGAAGAAGTACAGAGGGAGAATCCTAGCACTTGGTGTCCCTCTTGATAACCACTGTGATAAAAACATACGGTTATAAGAAGATAAACCATAAAGTTTGAACCGAACAAGGCAAATGCAAAAATGGACCTAGTCATCAGATCATGGCATTTTGATGAAGACACTAACATGGTCACCGTTATATGTGACAACGGGGAGCAGGAAGACTACATGCTTGAAAACATCATGACCAAGCAGGGTCTTGGGTTCATGGAGGAGTTACACAACGTAACATGTTTAAATAGAGACATGAACGTAAAATTGGCGTTGTTACATGACATGTTAAAATGGGGGCTTAAAAATATTTAAGAACAAGAGGCCAATGAAAGTGAAAGTGATGACTTGGATGAGAAACTGGAAGAAGAATCCGAAGAAGAAGACAAGGGGAGTGATGGATACTTCTCAGACAAAATCCCTTCTAACGAGGAGTTTTTTTTTTATTTTGTGTAATTTTTTCTGTGTTTGTTATGTACTTTTCAAATAATAAAATACTATATTTCTACAATTAGTTATAAAACGCCAAAATGCCACAAACGCAAAACACCAAAAGTTAATTAGTGTATTTTATCATCTTTATCTATAAAACGCCATTAAATACAAAACGCCAAACTTAAAAGATGGGACGTGTTACAGCCTTAACAGATAAAGCTAAACAAACATTAACTACAAACAGTAACAGAAACGATGGACACTTTGTTACTAACATTTATTAAAATAAAATCCCGCCTACGCGCCAAAAGCATCTTATATAAATAAACATCTCATGAACTTCCATTGATCACATCGAAAAAACAAACGCCATGTTTTCCTTAATACCATCCACTTTAAAATGCCAAAAAAATTAAAACAACCACAGATGGCAAACGTCATTTCTTGGAGATTCAATATTGTTCTCCATGAAGTTTTGCTGAATAGATTATTATGTGAGGGGGATAACTCAATAAGATTTTGCTGAATGAGATGGATAAATCTTCAAGAAAAAAAGACTGATGACAGTGATATGTCATTCTGTGTGCTTTGTTCTTGAAGAAGGTTTGGATGAGAAATAGAGACCGATGCCAGTGTAAATGCTATTTTGGACTCCATTATTAAATGATGAAGAATGGGATGAATAGGAATATGATGACCAAATATCAACCAAGCGAAAAACCCACTCACAATCACACCCATAAAATAGCATCCACACATACGACATCGATCTATGTCTCCAACATCCATAAAACCACTTCAACAATCAACAACAATAGATCACACCAAAAACCAAAACGCCATATTTTACTAAATGATCAGCTTCGCCTAGAGCAGGACGTTTCAGCTGTGTAGGAAATCAGCACCTATCTAAGGAATTCAAAGGTTCATGGGACAAAAACTTAAGAATAAGAGACTGATGACAGTGAAGATTTGGATGAGAAACTGGATTAGCATTTTTATTTTTTTTTTCTTTTCTATTTTTTTGGTGTCATTTTCTGTGGTTTATTATCTAATTTTCTGCTAAAAATACATTATTTCTCTAATTAATTATAAAATGCCACAAACGCCAAACACCAAAACTATAATAAAATTCATTTAATCACGTATTATTGAAAAACTCCAAATAATTACTGAAATGTATAAAACAAGTTGCAAGAAAATAGAACGAAAGGGTGCCTTACAAAAGTTTAATTTTTCCATCTTTATCTAAAATGCCAAACTTAATCATGAGACACGTTACAACCTTAACAGATAAAGCTGAACAAACAATAACTGAAATGACAAAAACTTTATTACTAACATTTATTAACCACACCATGGCAATTGATTTTTTTTATATTTTCAAAATGTCATAATTACCTGTCAAAAAATATAATTACTATTGTTTTTTAGCGCCAAAAACATGTATCTACCTCGTGCCAAAAAAAGGTCATTATATAAGTAGAACATGAAAACAAACTTAACACCCTACAAATTGTCTAAATACGCCACAAACTGTTTAAAATGCCATACAACTTAAAAAATTGATTAGGTTATTGCATAGAGGTTTGAGAGGTCAGAGAGACGTTTCGTCCTAAAGCTCTCTAACAGAAGAAGGGTGAAGGTCAAGTGTAACATTCGTCAAA
Source organism: Scalesia atractyloides (assembly GCA_947069175.1). Classification (NCBI taxonomy): domain Eukaryota; kingdom Viridiplantae; phylum Streptophyta; class Magnoliopsida; order Asterales; family Asteraceae; genus Scalesia; species Scalesia atractyloides. The sequence goes on along the minus strand of CAMTDV010000026.1, from coordinate 66,677,880 downwards.
AAACGGATTTCAAAACCCGCTTCGTTTATTAATCAAATATTCAGTTATATGTTCGTTGCGTATTTATTGTTCAGTTTATTTTTAAATATTACATAATTAATGAATATTTAGAATTTAAAAACCAAAAATCATAACTAACAATAATAAGTATAAAAAAAATAATTATTGGGGCAGCCGGGTTTCGAACCCGGGTCTCCCGCAAAGTCAAACACACACCACACCACTCCGCCACACGCCACTTTTGTGTTTAATACTGAAACGAATAACATTTATAATAAAAACCGAAACTCAAATCTGTAAATCAGCGCCCAGAACCCGCAATCACCGGAAAAACCTGAACACCGCGATTTTGGCTATTTTTCCTTTGACTGAAACGCACAAACTGAATTCGACATCAGTTATAACCGTTGCCGGCAATCAATTTAGTCAAAAACCGTCGGAAATCTTTAATCGCGATTGTTGACCTTAATTCAAACCCAAATCAACTGTTTCTCCTTATAAATACCCACTCCAACCTCCTGTAAGCTTTTCGCTCAGAACCGCGCTCACTTCCTGAAGCTTTAGTCCACTCAGAACACGTCGCCGGAAATTCTCGCGCTCACCGGAATATCACCGGAGAACCGAAGCCTTACTCCTAATCGGTATAATCATCTAAACCCTTCTTGCTGTCTCTTGATTAGTAATCTAATTGCTCAACACAATAATCGAAACTGTTAAACAGTTCACTCAGCCGGAAATCGCAAATCAGAGCCGACGAAATCTTGCCGGAAATCTGAAGCAAACTCGCTGTTTTGGTATACCATATCACTTAATCTTCTTTCCATTTCAATCAAGTATAAGTTGTGGTCGATTAACAGAACAGTCGGATTTCACTGTTCTGTATATTTTGTAAGTGAAGAAGATGAAGATGAAAATGTGTATTAGTATAATTAAAAACGGATATTTAACCGGGTTAGACACACAGTCCAGCGGTGGACTGTGTGCAAATACAATACACACGTCCCGAGTTCGAATCGCACATGTTACCGACTTTCTGAAATAAAACCAACGTTTTTAAAACCTATTCAGATCAATCCACATAATGTATATAAGAGGAATATAATCCAGTAGCTAAGCGGATTAGACAGTTGGGCTGTGCGCACTCGAACCGAAGGTTCCGAGTTCGACTCCGGGTCTCTGCAACCGGTTCGGACATATTAAATCATTTTTAATAAAAACTAAATAAGGTTAAAGTTAATTAGTATATATATATATAATTAAAACAGAGAATATTTCGGGTTAGACACGTAGCTCAGTTGGTAGAGCTGCGTGCACACAAACGAAAGGTCCCGAGTTCGATCCCACGCACCGCATGGAATAAACATAGTCTGACCGGTCAGACCCGGTCAACTGTCAGAAAGTCAACCCATTTTTTTATTATTTTATTTATTTATTTAATTGAAAAATTATTTAAAAATACTTAAAAATAAGATTTTAAAGTTAGAAAATTTCATTTAACCCACAAAAATAAATCTAAAAATCCCACTAAAGAGCACTAATTAAAAATATTAATCTCAAATAAAATTTACTTATTTATCGAATCATTTCGTTATTATTTAGGTTAGTTTTTTCCCTCGTCGGTTGACTCATAAATTCGTGCGCATTCATCGTCATCAAAGAACGCACCCACTGTGAGTGAATCTCTACCAATTCCCTGTTTTAATCATGTTTTGGGGTGTATCATGTGTCGTACAATTCTTTTATTTTATTTAAACACTTGTGCATACATCATGTCCGTGATCAAATGTGTATCAATTGTTGTGTGAATTATATGTAGATTGGATTTATCATTTTCAGTGCACGCATTACATTAGGCCCATCAGTTCCCCGTGGGATACAGGTTGAGCATCAGGAGCCTCATTAGATCGGCTCCGTTTGATTGAGCCTTGATCTCACATACATCATCATTCATGCCATATACTCATCCAAAGTGGTTTGTGATTGTTAATCTATATATGTTTGCTCACATGTGATTATTGCACGAATTTTCTTTATTAAATAAAACAAGAAATTAGTAAAAATGTTTTATCAAGGTTCACTCGCTAACTTTTGTTGACCAAAAATCTCCCCCGTTTTACACATGATACAGGTGATCCAGCTGAGACAGGAAACACTTAGGAAGGCCTAGAAGAATAAACAAGTTTATGCTTTGGAATAATTATGTAGTTTCATTTTCTTGTAATTGTATGAATTTTGTTTTGGATATTTAAGTTTGTAATTTGAATTTAATAATATGAAACACCTTAGTAAACATCATGAGCTTTGGTGATAACCCAATTATGCCCCGACTTTTATTCCGCTGCGGGTCGGGGTGTGACAGATTGGTATGAGAGCTTGTGACTATAGGGATATAGGATAGGTTATTAGACCCTTAGAGCCTATACTATAGTTGATTAAATTTTAAATTGTTTATGCGTTACATACAAAATTCATGATGTTTATATATGTTTATTTTCACACTCAATGTTATGCAAGCATGCTCACAAATACATGTTATTTTGCAATGCTCATCATGAATCATATCCTCATAACATATCATATCCATGAGAGTACACACCTCACGATTCCCATGATTTTTGCAATGATTTTTGTATTTTTCAAATCACATCAAAGTGAGTTCTCATGACGGGCATGTAGTAACTGGAAGGGTACGAGTACCGGTAGTCGGAACATCCTGTCTAGGCTTGGCATTCGTATAAATCCAAAATAAAGGACCAGTTTGCCTACCTGGGGACTAACGATGAGAGTACGAAGGACCTATTAGGCCAAAGCATGCTATACCAAACGTCGTGTGAGCTAACCCCACTTTGAGTTGTCATTGTGTCTACACCTGGACACCCTCCTACCACACATCTCGCAATCATATTTTATGATTTTCATTCGGGTAATGCGAGTGTTAATCCGCCGACACCAATGTGAATCCTACCAAGCCCAATAGTCATGGGGGCCCACATGACTACACAGGCAATGGTATGGGGGACATTGGAGGCCCAAACATGAGCAAACCCAAGACATCCTATGGATGTAGTTAAATTATTGCCAATTATGTTGTTTTTCATTCTTTTACGACACATGACACCTAGAAAATTCTTAAACTCACAATCTTCAGATGTATGTTCCTGTAGATGTCGGCTAGGCAACTACGTGGAGGTAGAAAGTCAGGAAGATCAAATGAACGCTTGGCCACACAAATTGCTAAACAAATGGCCGCAGTGCTTCCTGACATCGTGATTCAAGTTCAACAAGCTCTCACCGCAAATCCCATCAACCCTCCCAATTAAGAAGACCAGAGCGTCGCCAACCCTCCTTCCAAAAAGTGCTCCTACAAACACTTCAAATCTTGCGATCCCCCAAAGTATGAAGGGACCGAAGGTGTTACCGCCCTCCTTCATTGGTTTGAAGAAATGGAGAACACTTTCCTCATTTGCGATTGTCCCGAGGACCGTAAGGTATGTTATGCAACTGGAAGACTGTTTGGGGTAGCCCTTACCTGGTGGAACACGGAAAAAGGTAAGCGAGGAGTTGAAGATGCCATGGCCTTAACATGGGAAGAGTTAAGGGAACTCATGACAAGACGCTTCTGTCCAAGAAGCGAAATCAAAAAGCTGGAAGACGAATTCCACTCACTGAAACAAAGGAAGGAGATCACACTTCCTATAATAAGAGATTTCTCGAGCTGAACCAGATAATCCCTAATTTGTTCACCCCCGTGTACCGCTTGGTTGAACATTACATTCGAGGTCTTCCCTATAAATTCAAGATTCGGTTTTAAGCACATCGCCTGCAACACTTGAAGCCGCGATGGAGTTAGCTACAGAACTCACTGAAAATCGCATTCGAAACGGCAAATTCAAAGATGAAAAGAAGAAAGCACCCATAGAGACCCCAACTACAAACCACCCAGTCTCATCCTCAAAGTTTGCTGGTAAGAGGAAACGTAATGGCAAGAATTTCGCTGTCACTCAAACCAACCCTCTTATCACTGCTGCACCAATCACTCAAATTGCTCCTCCAGCTGCACCATTCAAAAAGCCATATACCGGCCCACACCCAAAATGCAACCGCTGTCAATACCATCACCCTCCCGAAAACCCCTGCCAACATTGCACAAGCTGTGGCCGTGCGGGTCACACCATCCAAACCTGCCGTACTCTTCAACGAATGAACCGCAATCAACCTCCAACCCAAACCCACAATCAGATAGTGGGCCAAGCCCAACAACCCTTACTTCTACCACCCACACAACACGTAGCCCAACCTTACTACCAACCCAACTACCCCATGATGCAACCCATGCGAGCTTTTACAACTGTGGGGACCCAAACCACTTCAGGAACACTTGTCCACGCTTAGTGAACATCATCCATGCCCAAGCTCAAGCAAACCCGGTAAACCAAGCTAACCAAGCTCCTCCACCTGCCAGAGGAAGAGCATTCAACATCAATGCCAACCAAGCTAGGGCTGACAACAACGTGGTCAACGGTACGTTTCTCATCAATGGTAGTTATGCATCCATATTATTCGATACTGGCGCGGATAAGAGCTTTGCGTCCTTAGAATTTGAACCTAGCCTCAACCAAACTCGTGTTAATCTCATGGAATCTCTAACGGTGGAAGTTGCTGACAGAAAACCCGTTTCATTAAGTTCTATTATACGCAATTGTACCCTCACTCTAAACGATCACGATTTTCCAGTTGACCTCGTTCCTATGAAGTTGGGCAGTTTCGATGTTATAATCGGTATGGACTGACTTAGCCAGCATCACGCTGAAGTAGTGTGCCGCAAAAAGTTCATTCACATTCCTCTTGCAGACGGTCAGACCCTACGTATTTTTGGGGAACCCCTTCGAAAGGACTCAAACTAATGTCCTGCCTTCAAGCCCGAAGATATCTCCGCAAGAACTATGTCGCATTCCTAACTCACGTCGTCAAAAAGGGAAACAAGGAGAGGAAACTCGAAGATATCCCAGTTGTGAAAGAATTCCCACAAGTCTTTCCCGACGACATTTCAGGACTTCCTCCTGTGAGAGAAGTCGAATTCCGCATCGGTCTTGTACCTGGCGCTACACCAGTCGTAAAATCTCCTTATAGGTTAGCCCCATCTGAAATGCAAGAGCTGGCCAGTCAACTGCAAGAGCTGACTGACAAAGGATTCATACGCCCTAGCTCCTCGCCTTGGGGTGCACCTGTTCTCTTTGTGAAGAAGAAAGATGGAACATTTCGCATGTGCATTGATTATAGAGAACTCAACAAGTTAACGGTTAAAAATCGCTATCCACTACCTCGCATCGATGACCTCCTAGACCAACTTCAAAGCGCCACCTGCTTTTCAAAAATCGACCTTCGTTCTGGTTATCATCAGCTCAGAGTGCACGAAGAAGATATCCCAAAAACCGCTTTCCGGACTCGTTATGGTCATTACGAGTTCATGGTCATGCCTTTCGGTTTAACCAACGCCCCCGCTGTCTTCATGGGTCTAATGAATAGGGTATGCAAACCCTACCTCGACCGTTTCGTCATAGTCTTCATCGACGACATCCTTATCTATTCCAAGTCTAAATCCGATCATGAACGACTCCTTCGACTCATCCTTACACTCTTAAGGTCTGAAAAGCTCTACGCTAAATTCTCAAAATGCGAATTCTGGTTAGGGGAAGTACAATTCCTTGGACATGTCGTCAATGACAAGGGAATTCATGTTGATCCTTCAAAAATCAAGGCAGTGCAGGAATGGCAAGCGCCACGTACCCCTACCGAGGTAAGGTCATTTCTTGGTTTGGCTGGTTACTATCGACGCTTCATTGCCAATTTTTCCCGTATTGCTGTACCACTCACGGCTTTGACTCATAAAGGAAAACCCTTCAATTGGGGACCTAAACAAGAGGAAGCCTTCCAAACTCTAAAGCAAAAACTTTGTGACGCACCTATCCTCACACTCCCTGAGGGTTGCGATGACTTTGTGGTATATTGCGACGCATCGGGGCAAGGGCTAGGCTGTGTATTGATGCAAAGAGGAAAAGTGATAGCCTATGCCTCTAGACAACTCAAGGTTCACGAGAAGAATTACACCACCCATGACCTGGAACTTGGAGCCGTTGTGTTCGCTCTCAAGATATGGAGACATTACCTCTACGGTACTAAGTGTGAAATATACACAGACCACAAGAGTCTCCAGCATATCTTCAACCAAAAGGAGTTGAATATGAGGCAACGAAGATGGGTCGAACTTCTCAACGACTACGACTGTGAAATTCGGTATCATCCTGGCAAGGCAAACGTGGTGGCTGATGCGCTCAGTCGAAACGGTTATGCGAACTCCATTCGTCTGCTATGTTCGCAAATCATAACCGACATCAAAGATCGAATCCGAGCAGCTCAACATGTTTCTGTAACAGAAAATGACGTACGCGATGAGCTGTCATGTGGAGCTGAACTCAAAATCGAAACCAAATCCGATGGTATTCTATACTATTTAATGTAACATTTGTAAAAATCGGGTCTCCAAAACCCGCTCCGTTTTGTAATCTTGTACCATGTTATAAAAGATTCGTTAATTATTTATGATTATTTTGAGTTTAAACGTTACATAATTATTAAATAAACTAAACTATAAAAATTATATTTGATAAAAAGTTAAAATAAAATTAATAAAAAAAACATTGTAGCTGCCGGGACTCGAACCGGGTCAGCTGAGGCACTCCAACAACTTATCATCCTGTCCCCAAACCACTCCGCCACCAAGTGTTTTCTGTTAACTTTAGGAGAGCAAATGATACTTATACACAAACTCGATTTAACCGTTGATACTATCTGGAAACCGATAATCGGCAAACCAATCGTTAAATCGATTGTTTACCTCACAATTTCAGTTATAACCGATGTGCGACGGTTTCTAATTAAGCCAGAATTGATTAAACTTTAAGCTTCATCATTTCGGCTTTTGAAACCGAAATTTTATCCAGCTCTGATTTAATTCAAGTTCTGATCATTTGCGCGATTCATAACCATCACAACAACACTCAATTTCATTTTCGTCAAGTTTCTGAACCGTAAGATTCTCTGAATCAGATCGCCGGAATTTTTCTGCAACTCACCGGAAAACCGGGACTCGCATTCTCACGGTAATTCCTTCGACTCTTTTTGTTTAAAACTTGTGATTAGCCAATATCTAACACAACTCCATCATCAGAATCAATCTTAGCCAACAATTATCGGAAATCTTACCTTCGCCGGAAAGTTCCTGAGATTGCCGGAATCCCACTGTGAACTGGTAAGATATTCTGCACTTCTTTTAAACCTTGTTTAGGTGATTTAACTTTATGAATAATCGATCCACATTGTTAATTGGTTCAACAGTCGGAGTTCATTTCCAGTACCGACGAACCTTCGCCGGATTTCTGTGATTATCTTCAATCGGTAAATTCTGTTCTTTAAACCCTCTCCATTCCTTACTCTTGAATTACTGATAGTGTCTAAAAACTTTGTAAACCACAAATCAATCGTAATCGGTCGAGTTATGTTGCCTGTGTAATCGGTGAAGAAGATGAAGTTCTATCAGAATATAAGAGTAATTAAAATCCGAATTATAAACGGGTTAGACACACAGTCCAGCGGTGGACTGTGTGCAAGTTTCATATTCACGTCCCGAGTTCGATCTTTGCTACGCGCACGCTTGTGTAATAACATTTTTTTTATCATGAACTAACCCGGATTGAAACGGGTAGTTGTTAAGTATAATATAAATCAAGAATATAACCGGGTTAGACACACAGTCCAGCGGTGGACTGTGTGCAAGATAAACTTCACATCGCGCGTTCGAATCCTGTCCCAAGCACCGGTCAATTGAATTAAAACGTTTTTGTAAATAAAGGAATTTTCGGTTAATTCGAATAAGCATATAAATATAATTAAAACTGAGTTTCTAACGGGTTAGTCACGTAGCTCAGTTGGTAGAGCTACGTGCACGTGAACGGAAGGTCACCGGTTCGAATCCCGCTTGGCGCAGCATTTACCGCTGACCGAACCGGTCAACGGTCAACGGTCAAAGGTCAACAGTAAAAAAAAATAAAATTTTTTTATATATTTATTTGTTTATTTTAATTTAAAAATCAATTTAAAATACTTAAAAATAACATTTTTAAAGATAGAAAATAGCCATAAACTCACAAAAATATATCTAAAAATCCCATTAAAATCCTTAATAAAATCCATCCATTTAATATATTTTTTTTCCATTATTATTTTAGGTTAGTATTCCTCGTCGACTCGCTCGTCTAAACCGTGCGCATCTCACCATCTCCAATCCAACGCACCCAATGTGAGTGAACCTTTCAAATTCCCCGTTTTAATCACGTTTTTGGGGTGTATCATGTGTCTTGTTTATTTACATATTATAACGAAATTATTGTGCATACATCATATCATGACATGTGTATTAGTTTGTTGCTGTTAAGTAGTTATTATTGGATGCAAATTATTATTTCAGTACATGCAATTGCCGAGGCCGCAGCTCCCCTTCCATCGAGGTTGAGCTTGATCCCCATTTTATTATGCGGTTGATCTTGGCGTGCCCGCACGATCGGCTTCGTTTGATTGAGCCTTGATCGGTCATTTCATTTTACATTTCAATACATGCAATACGCTCGGCTCCGTTTGATTGAGCCTTGAGTGCACAGTTCAATTTACATTTCCAGTTCATGCAATACGTTCGGCTCCGTTTGATTGAGCCTTGAGCGCACAGTTCAATTTACATTTCCAGTTCATGCAATACGATCGGCTCCGTTTGATTGAGCCTTGATCGCACAGTTCATTTATGTTAGTTATCGTATGATATTGGTATATTCATGTATGCTATCAAATGTTAATGTATGTTATAATTGTAACTGCTATTTGCCAATGTTTGATTACTTACATGTGCTCTTTTATGATTATGCACAATATTTTATTGATAAACTAACCATAAAATCATTATCAAATGTTTATCTATAAGGTTCACTCCCCAACTTATGTTGACCCAAAACCTCCCATTTTACACATGATACAGGTGAACCAGCAGCAGATAGGAACACATAGGACCTGGATTAGAAGAAATAAAACGATTTAGTATTTGGATTATTATGTTTGGTTATTTTCCCTTGTATTGAATGAACATGTTTGGATGTTTGAGAAATGTAACTTTGACTTCATTTAATTATGAAACATAATAGTAAATGTCATGTGCTTTGGTGATAACCCAATTATGCCCCGACTCTTATTTCCGCTGCGGGTCGGGGTGTGACAGATTGGTATCAGAGCCATGACTATAGGGATATAGGATAGGTTATTAGACCCTTAGAGCCTATACTATAGTCGATTAGAAACTTATAAGAATTTTGTGTGTTATATGCCAAATTTCATGATGTTTATATGTTTATGTTAAATGTTACATTTGATATTGTTCAAGCATGTTCATAAGTATGTATTATCAAATAATGCCTATCATGAAATCGTATGATCAAAACATATCACATCCATGCAAGCACACACCACATCATGATTGATTTTACAATTATTTTCGTGTTTTCAAATCTCATCAAAGTGAGTTCTCATGACGGGCATGTAGTAACTGGAAGGGTACTAGTACCGGTAGTCGGAACGTCCTGTCTAGGCTGGCATTCGTATAAATCCAAAATAAAGGACCAGTTTGCCTACCTGGGGACTAACGATGAGAGTACGAAATACCTATTAGGCCAAAGCATGCTATACCAAACGTCGTGAGAGCTAATCCCACTTTGAGTTGTCATGGTGTCTACACCTGGACACGTTCCGACCAAACATCTCATGAACATATTTGTGGTTTGCATTCGGGGGATGCGAGTGTTAAATTGCCAATACTAATGTGAATCCTACCAAGCCAATAGCCATGGGGGCCCACATGACTATGTAGGTGAAGGTATGGGGGACATTTGAGGCCCAACATGAGCGAACCCAAGACATCCTTTGGATGTAGTTGCATTATTGATATTTATGTTATTTTCATTTTCTTAAAGACACATGACACCTAAAAAGACACCATAAACTCACAATCTTCTCATTTTATGATCCTGTAGATGTCGTCTAGACAGCATCGAAGGGGCAGGAAATCGGAAAAGTCTCGGGAACGTTTGGCCACTCATATCGCGAATCAAATGGCCACGATATTGCCTGACATCGTAGTACAAGTACAACAAGCCCTTGCTGCTAATCCTACTAACCCTCCTCAACATCAGGATCAGAACATCGACAACCCTCCTACCATCAAATGCTCCTACAAACATTTTAAGTCCTGTGATCCTCCAAAATTCGGAGGGACTGAGGGAGTCACTTCTCTCCTACATTGGTTCGAGGAGATGGAAAACGTTTTCTTAAACTGCGATTGTCCTGAGGATCGCAAATTTCGTTACGCCACCGGGAGACTACTTGGTGTAGCTCTCACTTGGTGGAATACTGAGAAAGGAAAGAGGGGAACAGAAGATGCAATGGCCTTAACTTGGGAGGAGTTAAGGGAAATCATGACTAGGCGATTCTGTCCTAGAAGTGAAATTAAGAAATTGGAGGATGAATTTCATGCCTTGAAGCAAAGAGAGGGTGATCACTCTACTTACAACAAAAGGTTCTTGGAGTTGAACCAAATGGTTCCAAACTTATTCACACCAACATACCGTCTGATTGAACATTACATTCGAGGACTTCCCTCGAAAATCCAAGATTCGGTCCTCAGCGTTTCACCGGTAACACTCGAAGCTGCCATGGAGTTGGCAACAGAACTGACCGAAAACCGAATTCGCAATGGGAAGTTCAAAGAGGAAAGGAAGAAAGCCCCTGCTGAGGGTCAAACCTCAAACCACCACACTCTTTCCTCTAAATTTGCTAACAAGAGGAAGCGTAACACCAGGAACTTTGCAGTCACCCAAACCAACACCCCTATTCCTGCTGCACCCATCACTCAAGCCACTCCTCCACCTGCGCCATACAGAAAACCATACACAGGGCCACTACCAAAATGTAACCGTTGTCAGTATCACCACTCCCCTGATTATCCTTGCCAATACTGTACCGGCTGCGGTCGCGCCGGACACACTGTTCAAAACGGCCGCACGCTTCAACGAACAAACCGCCACCAACCTATAACCCAAACCCACCAACAGTTAATGGGTCAAGCACAACAACAACAACTACCATTTCCACCCACTCAACATTTAGCCCAAACATACTATCAACCCAATTACCCTATGGGCCAACCTATGCGGGCTTGTTTCAACTGCGGCGACCCAAGTCATTTCAGGAACACATGTCCAAGGCTGGTCAATATTATTCATGCTCAGGCCCAAGCCAACCCTGTGAATCAAGCAAACCAAGCTCCTCCACCTGCTAGAGGAAGGGCTTTCAATATTAACGCAAACCAGGCCAGAGCTGACGGCAATGTGGTCAACGGTACGTTTCTTATAAATGGTAGATATGCCTCTATGTTATTTGATACTGGTGCGGATAGAAGTTTCGTGTCATTAGAATTTGAACCTATCTTAAGCAAAAATCGGGATAAGCTCGCGGAATCCATAACGGTGGAAGTTGCGGACGGAAAACCTGTTTCATTAGACTCTATTTTACGCAACTGTACGCCCACCCTAAACGACCACGATTTCTCAGTCGATCTTATTCCTATGAAGCTGGGAAGTTTCGACATCATAATCGGTATGGATTGGCTCAGTCAACATCATGCGGAAGTTGTATGTCGTGAGAAATTTATTCGTATTCCTCTTTCAAACGGTCAGACTCTTCGAATCATTGGAGAAACCTCGTCGAAAGGGCTCAACTTAATGTCTTGTCTTCAAGCTCAAAAATACCTTCGCAAGAATTATGTCGCGTTTTTAGCCCATATCATCAAGAAGGGGACCACAGAGAAGAAACTTGAAGATATTCCTGTTGTAAAAGATTTTCCACAAGTTTTTCCTGACGACATTTCAGGACTTCCTCCAATCAGAGATGTCGAATTCCGTATCGATCTTATACCTGGTGCTACACCGGTGGCAAAATCTCCATATAGGTTAGCCCCCTCTGAAATGCAAGAGCTAGCCAGTCAATTGCAAGAATTGACTGACAAGGGATTCATACGCCCCAGCTCATCGCCTTGGGGTGCACCTGTCCTTTTTGTAAAAAAGAAAGATGGATCTTTTCGGATGTGCATCGACTACAGAGAGCTCAACAAGTTAACCATCAAAAATCGATATCCTTTACCTCGCATAGATGATCTTCTTGACCAACTACAAGGTGCCAGTTGCTTTTCGAAAATCGATCTTCGATCTGCCTATCATCAGCTTAGAGTGCATGAAGAAGACGTCCCTAAAACTGCTTTTCGAACTCGATATGGTCACTATGAATTCATGGTTATGCCGTTTGGATTAACCAACGCACCAGCTGTTTTCATGGACCTAATGAATAGAGTCTGCAAACCTTACCTTGATCGATTTGTTATTGTATTCATCGACGATATTCTTATCTATTCAAAATCTAAAGCTGATCATGAGCGTCATCTACGACTTGTTCTTGCACTTCTAGAAAAGGAAAAGCTTTATGCCAAGTTCTCTAAATGTGAATTCTGGTTAAAAGAGGTGCAATTCCTCAGGCATGTAGTCAATGACAAAGGAATACATGTGGACCCATCAAAGATCAAAGCAATTCAAGAATGGCAAGCTCCACGTACACCAACTGAAGTAAGGTCTTTTCTTGGACTAGCTGGCTATTATCGTCGGTTCATTTCAAACTTCTCTCGCATTGCGGTGCCACTCACGGCTTTAACCCATAAGGGAAAACCATTCGTATGGGGACCCAAACAAGAAGAAGCTTTTCAAACTCTTAAACAAAAACTTTGTGATGCACCAATCCTCACTCTTCCTGAAGGTTGTGATGATTTTGTAGTCTATTGCGACGCGTCAGGGCAAGGATTAGGTTGCGTTCTCATGCAAAGAGGAAAAGTCATAGCTTATGCCTCAAGGCAACTCAAGACACACGAAAAGAACTACACCACTCATGACCTTGAACTTGGAGCCGTTGTATTCGCTCTTAAGATATGGAGACATTATCTCTATGGTACGAAGTGTGAAATATACACTGACCACAAGAGTCTTCAACATATCTTCAATCAGAAAGAGTTAAATATGAGGCAACGAAGATGGGTCGAACTCCTAAATGATTACGACTGTGAAATCAGATACCACCCTGGTAAAGCAAATGTGGTGGCTGATGCACTTAGTCGAAAGGGTTATGCGAACTCCATTCATCTTCTATGTTCGCAAATTATAACCAATATTAAGGATCAAATTCGAGAAGCTCAACACGTTTCAATAACAGAGGAAGATGTACAAAAAGAGATGTCCTGTGGAGCCGAGCTAAAACTTGAAACTAAATCTGATGGTATTTTGTATTACCTAGATCGTATATGGATTCCTAACCACATCAATCTTCGTGAAACACTCATGCATGAAGCTCATAAATCGCGATATTCTATACACCCAGGAGCTGATAAGATGTATCAAGACCTACGGTACACCTATTGGTGGCCTGGAATGAAGAAAGATATTGCCGTTTTTGTTTCTAAGTGTCTCACATGTTCTAAGGTGAAGGCTGAACACCAAAGACCCTCAGGACTTCTTGTCCAACCAGAAATACCTGTATGGAAGTGGGAAAATATAACCATGGATTTCATTACCGGGTTACCTCGCACTTCTAGTGGGTATGACACTATATGGGTGATTATAGACCGACTTACAAAATCAGCTCACTTTATCCCTATTCGAGAAGATTTCAAGAACGAAAAGCTTGCTCGTATTTATATCAACGAAATCGTAAGCCGGCACGGAGTACCAGCAAGTATTATTTCTGATCGTGATGGTCGTTTCACCTCACGAACATGGCAAGCAGTACAATCCGCTATGGGCACTCGATTAGATCTCAGTACCGCCTATCATCCTCAAACTGATGGACAGTCTGAGCGCACCATTCAAACTCTTGAGGACATGCTTAGGGCATGTGTCATAGACTTCAAGGGAAATTGGGACGCCCACCTACCGTTAGTTGAATTTTCGTACAACAACAGTTATCATTCGAGCATCGGCATGGCACCTTTTGAAGCTTTATATGGTCGAAAGTGCCGATCTCCTGTTTGTTGGCACGAAATTGGGGAAGCACAAATTACTGGTCCAGAATTGATCCAAGAAACCACAGATAAGATTCATCAAATCCGGAACAATCTTCTAGCGGCTCAAAGTCGTCAAAAGAGTTACGCAGATAAACGACGGAAGCCCTTGGAGTTTAGCATTGGTGATCATGTGCTTTTAAAAGTATCACCGTGGAAGGTGATTTAACTTTATGAATAATCGATCCACATTGTTAATTGGTTCAACAGTCGGAGTTCATTTCCAGTACCGACGAACCTTCGCCGGATTTCTGTGATTATCTTCAATCGGTAAATTCTGTTCTTTAAACCCTCTCCATTCCTTACTCTTGAATTACTGATAGTGTCTAAAAACTTTGTAAACCACAAATCAATCGTAATCGGTCGAGTTATGTTGCCTGTGTAATCGGTGAAGAAGATGAAGTTCTATCAGAATATAAGAGTAATTAAAATCCGAATTATAAACGGGTTAGACACACAGTCCAGCGGTGGACTGTGTGCAAGTTTCATATTCACGTCCCGAGTTCGATCTTTGCTACGCGCACGCTTGTGTAATAACATTTTTTTTTATCATGAACTAACCCGGATTGAAACGGGTAGTTGTTAAGTATAATATAAATCAAGAATATAACCGGTTAGACACACAGTCCAGCGGTGGACTGTGTGCAAGATAAACTTCACGTCGCACGTTCGAATCCTGTCCCAAGCACCGGTCAATTGAATTAAAACGTTTATGTAAATAAAGGAATTTTCGGTTAATTCGAATAAGCATATAAATATAATTAAAACTGAGTTTCTAACGGGTTAGTCACGTAGCTCAGTTGGTAGAGCTACGTGCACATGAACGGAAGATCACCGGTTCGAATCCCGCTTGGCGCAGCATTTACCGCTGACCGAACCGGTCAACGGTCAACGGTCAACGGTCAACAGTAAAAAAAAAATAAAATTTTTTTATATATTTATTTGTTTATTTTAATTTAAAAATCAATTTAAAATACTTAAAAATAACATTTTGAAAGATAGAAAATAGCCATAAACTCACAAAAATATATCTAAAAATCCCATTAAAATCCTTAATAAAATCCATCCATTTAATATATATTTTTTTCCATTATTATTTAGGTTAGTATTCCTCGTCGACTCGCTCGTCTAAACCGTGCGCATCTCACCATCTCCAATCCAACGCACCCAATGTGAGTGAACCTTTCAAATTCCCCGTTTTAATCACGTTTTTGGGGTGTATCATGTGTCTTGTTTATTTACATATTATAACGAAATTATTGTGCATACATCATATCATGACATGTGTATTAGTTTGTTGCTGTTAAGTAGTTATTATTGGATGCAAATTATTATTTCAGTACATGCAATTGTCGAGGCCGCAGCTCCCCATCCATCGAGGTTGAGCTTGATCCCCATGTTATTATGCGGTTGATCTTGGCGTGCCCGCACGATCGGCTCCGTTTGATTGAGCCTTGATCGGTCATTTCATTTTACATTTCAATACATGCAATACGCTCGGCTCCGTTTGATTGAGCCTTGAGTGCACAGTTCAATTTACATTTCCAGTTCATGCAATACGTTCGGCTCCGTTTGATTGAGCCTTGAGCGCATAGTTCAATTTACATTTCCAGTTCATCCAATACGATCGGCTCCGTTTGATTGAGCCTTGATCGCACAGTTCATTTATGTTAGTTATCGTTTGATATTGGTATATTCATGTATGCTATCAAATGTTAATGTATGTTATAATTGTAACTGCTATTTGCCAATGTTTGATTACTTACATGTGCTCTTTTATGATTATGCACAATATTTTATTGATAAACTAACCATAAAATCATTATCAAATGTTTATCTATAAGGTTCACTCCCCAACTTATGTTGACCCAAAACCTCCCATTTTACACATGATACAGGTGAACCAGCAGCAGCTAGGAACACATAGGACCTGGATTAGAAGAATTAAAACGATTTAGTATTTGGATTATTATGTTTGGTTATTTTCCCTTGTATTGAATGAACATGTTTGGATGTTTGAGAAATGTAACTTTGACTTCATTTAATTATGAAACATAATAGTAAATGTCATGTGCTTTGGTGATAACCCAATTATGCCCCGACTCTTATTTCCGCTACGGGTCGGGTGTGACATTTAAACCGCATATGGATTCCTGATCGCGATAACCTTCGTGATTTCCTCATGAATGAGGCGCACAAAACACGATACTCTGTACACCCAGGAGCCGACAAGATGTATCAAGACCTACGATACACCTACTGGTGGCCTGGCATGAAAAAGGATATCGCTGTTTTTGTTTCCAAGTGCCTTACCTGTTCCAAAGTAAAAGCTGAACATCAAAGACCTTCAGGACTTCTAGTCCAACCCGAAATACCTGTATGGAAGTGGGAAACATAACCATGGATTTCATTACCGGGTTACCTCACACCTCCAGTGGGTATGACACCATATGGGTAATAATCGATCGTCTTACAAAGTCATCTCACTTCATTCCGATTCGTGAGGACTTCAAGAACGAGAAGTTAGCTCGTATCTACATCAGCGAGATCGTAAGCCGTCATGGTGTACCATTAAGCATCATTTCAGACCGTGATGGTCGTTTCACTTCACGAACATGGCGAGCCGTACAAACCGCTTTGGGTACACGATTAGACCTCAGTACCGCTTTTCATCCTCAAACTGATGGTCAATCTGAACGCACCATCCAAACCCTTGAAGACATGCGGCGAGCATGTGTCATAGACTTCAAAGGGAATTGGGACGCTCACCTACCATTAGTGGAATTTCGTACAACAATAGCTATCATTCAAGTATCAGCATGGCTCCTTTCGAAGCTTTATATGGTCGTAAGTGCCGATCTCCAGTATGTTGGCACGAAACTGGGGAAGCGCAAATCACCGGTCCAGAATTAATTCAAGAAACAACTGACAAGGTCATTCAAATTCGAAACAATCTTCTAGCGGCTCAAAGTCGTCAAAAGAGTTATGCAGGCAAACGACGAAAGCCCTTGGAGTTTGACATTGGTGATCAAGTACTTTTAAAAGTATCACTGTGGAAGGGAGTGGTTCGTTTTGGCCAAAAGGGAAAGCTAGCACCACGCTACGTAGGACCTTTCAAGATACTCGAAAGAGTAGGTCCTGTAGCATACAAGCTTGACCTACCAGAAGAGCTCAACAGAATTCATCCCACATTCCACGTATCAAACTTGAAAAAGTGCCTCGCCGATGAAAACCTCCATATTCCTCTAGAAGACATTCAAGTCGATGAATCTATGCACTTCGTTGAAAGACCAGTAGAAATCATGGATTTCGGAGAGAAGCGTTTAAGGCGAAGTTGTATTCCAATTGTCAGGGTACGTTGGGAGTCAAAACGAGGACCCGAGTTTACTTGGGAACGTGAAGACTCAATGCGCGAAAAATACCCGCATCTTTTTCCAGTTACCACTACTACTTAAATTTCGGACGAAATTTCTAAAAGTAGAGGATACTGTAACATTCGTCGAAAAACGGGTTTCAAAACCCGCTTCGTTTATTAATCAAATATTAAGTTATATGTTCGTTACGTATTTATTGTTCAGTTTATTTTTAAATATTACATAATTAATGAATATTTAGAATTTAAAAACCAAAAATCATAACTAACAATAATAAGTATCAAAAAAATAAATATTGGGGCAGCCGGGTTTCGAACCCGGGTCTCCCGCAAAGTCAAACACACACCACACCACTCCGCCACACGCCACTTTTGTGTTTAATACTGAAACGAATAACATTTATAATAAAAACCGAAACTCAAATCTGTAAATCAGCGCCCAGAACCCGCAATCACCGGAAAAACCAAAACACCGCGATTTTGGCTATTTTTTCTTTGATTGAAACGCACAAACTGAATTCGACATCAGTTATAACCGTTGCCGGCAATCAATTTAGTAAAAAAACCGTCGGAAATCTTTAATCGCGATTGTTGACCTTAATTCAAACCCAAATCAACTGTTTCTCCTTATAAATACCCACTCCAACCTCCTGTAAACTTTTCTCTCAGAACCGCGCTCACTTCCTGCAGCTTTAGTCCACTCAGAACACGTCGCCGGAAATTCTCGCACTCGCCGGAATATCACCGGAGAACCGAAGCCTTACTCCTAATCGGTACAATCATCTAAACCTTTCTTGCTATCTCTTGATTAGTAATCTAATTGCTCAACACAATAATCGAAACTGTTAAACAGTTCACTCAGCCGGAAATCACAAATCAGAGCCGACAAAATCTTGCCGGAAATCTGAAGCAAACTTGCTGTTTTGGTATACCATATCACTTAATCTTCTTTCCATTTCAATCAAGTATAAGTTGTGGTCGATTAAACAAAACAGACGGATTTCACTGTTCTGTATATTTTGTAAGTGAAGAAGATGAAGATGAAAATGTGTATTAGTATAATTAAAAACGGATATTTAACCGGGTTAGACACACAGTCCAGCGGTGGACTGTGTGCAAATACAATACACACGTCCCGAGTTCGAATCGCACATGTTACCGACTTTCTGAAATAAAACCAACGTTTTTAAAACCTATTCAGATCAATCCACAGAATGTATATAAGAGGAATATAATCCAGTAGTTAAGCGGATTAGACAGTTGGGCTGTGCGCACTCGAACCGAAGGTTCCGAGTTCGACTCCGGGTCTCTGCAACCGGTTCGGCCATATTAAATCATTTTTAATAAAAACTAAATAAGGTTAAAGTTAATTAGTATATATATATAATTAAAACAGAGAATATTTCGGGTTAGACACGTAGCTCAGTTGGTAGAGCTGCATGCACTCAAACGAAAGGTCCCGAGTTCGATCCCACGCACCGCATGGAATAAACACAGTCTGACCGGTCAGACCCGGTCAACTGTCAGAAAGTCAACCAATTTTTTTATTATTTTATTTATTTATTTATTTAATTGAAAAATTATTTAAAAATACTTAAAAATAAGATTTTAAAGTTAGAAAATTTCATTTAACTCACAAAAATAAATCTAAAAATCCCACTAAAGAGCACTAATTAAAAATATTAATCTCAAATAAAATTTACTTATTTATCGAATCATTTCGTTATTATTTAGGTTAGTTTTTTCCCTCGTCGGTTGAATCATAAATTCGTGCGCATTCATCGTCATCAAAGAACGCACCCACTGTGAGTGAATCTCTACCAATTCCCCGTTTTAATCATGTTTTGGGGTGTATCATGTGTCGTACAATTCTTTTATTTTATTTAAACACTTGTGCATACATCATATCCGTGATCAAATGTGTATCAATTGTTGTGTGAATTATATGTAGATTGGATTTATCATTTTCAGTGCACGCATTACATTAGGCCCATCAGTTCCCCGTGGGATACGGGTTGAGCATCAGGAGCCTCATTAGATCGGCTCTGTTTGATTGAGCCTTGATCTCACATACATCATCATTCATGTCATATACTCATCCAAAGTGGTTTGTGATTGTTTATCTATATATGTTTGCTCACATGTGATTATTGCACGAATTTTCTTTATTAAATAAAACAAGAAATTAGTAAAAATGTTTTATCAAGGTTCACTCGCCAACTTTTGTTGACCTAAAATCTCCCCCGTTTTACACATGATACAGGTGATCCAGCTGAGACAGGAAACACTTAGGAGGGCCTAGAAGAATAAACAAGTTTATGCTTTGGAATACTTATGTAGTTTCATTTTCTTGTAATTGTATGAATTTTGTTTTGGATATTTAAGTTTGTAATTTGAATTTAATAAATATGAAACATCTTAGTAAATATCATGAGCTTTGGTGATAACCCAATTATGCACCGAATTTTATTCCGCTGCGGGTCGGGGTGTGACATCAAGACCATCAAGGCCATACTTAGTATGGATGAGGTCGTTCAGAGGGATATTCTAGCCCTTGGGGTTCCAAGGGCCAACGATTGTGAAATGACTCAAACGGTAATAAGAAGATTGAAAAGAAAATTTCCAGCAGATGATGATGATGACATTACTGATCTACCAATAGTTACTAGTTGGAGTTTGGATGAACAATCAAGAATGGTGAAAGTGACTTATCAAGACGGGGTGGTTATTCATTGACGATGGACGAAGTGCTGAACACAGATAGACTACACCTTCTTGAAACAACTTTGTGATTTAGCACCTTCGAACGATGCAACATCAAGGGTTGTGATGTTATTTAAACATAGGATGCGAGAAAGGCTAAACGAGATTATGGCGTTATACGCCAATGAAATAGATAATGATGAGTATATAGAAAGTGATGACCAAAGCGATGGGTACATCTCTGATGTAATACAATCCACAGAAGACTATTAGTTTAGTTTAATTTCGTCTTAGTTATAATGTTTGAATTATTTATGAAATATAATGAATTTAGGAATGCCATGAACGCCAAGATATTTACTTTTATATGATATAAGAGATTAATTCAACTGGACAGATCTACAATGAAGTGACTGCTGAGAGTGAAGAAGGTGAAAACGCTATAATGAATAAACAATTGGTTAAATGATAAACAATAAGAATAATAGATTTACTATAACCCTAAACATTTTAATGAAAACGCCATAATTCAGACATGCGTAACAAGGTGTAAAACGCCATTGATAAGTTACAAATAATGAAAACGCCGAATATTGATTCTAGGTTAAAGGACATAACGACATTTTTCAAAAGTATTGCTTTGAAAATAGAACGCCATTAAAACAAGAATAAAGAACAACACACGATATCTAATGGACTTTTGTTTGAAAATGAATTATAACGCCATCTATTAAGTGGACTTGAACAATGACAATCGTACCCCGTATATCATTTTGCACCCCCTACCACGTGTTCGACCAGGATCCGTTCTCACCGTGTTCACACTTGTAATCGTTTTCACTAGATCCCGTTTCTATACATGCATACATACATACATACATACATACATACATACATACATACATACATACATGTATAGTTGATAATACAAATGTGTATTTTGTCAATCTTTAACTATACATATATGTATATACATGTTTAAAATTGAACATGAGTATTGTATATCTATGTTTGATAATGCACATGTGTGTATAAATGATTGTATATATTTGTGTATAAAAGAAGATTATGGTTCTAAATATGTTTTTTTCTAGTGCACATATGCGTACAATACGTGTTTAAAGTTGAAAAATAGGTATCGTACTTAAGAATTGACAATATACATTATATATATATATATATATATATATTTAAAAAAACTCTTAAATACGTGCAATTAGAAGTAAAAAAATTGGCTTAGAGAAAATGTATGTTTCAAAATGCTTCTCAAATTTCTCAATTAGCAAGTGCCTCTTTGGATCCATACTCTATGTATATGTGTGTGTGTATGTAATTACGTTTCAAGTTGATGTTTTAGTCCATGGTATTTTTAGTTTTGTTTATACAATTATGATTTATTTGTAGCAGGTACATGGTGTTTTATCTTACAAATAACTATAATATATTTACCATAATTGAAAAATTGTCTAATTTATATTTATACCATTTACCCTAATTATTAAGAATTATCACTTGTCACACTTTTATACACACATACACACACTAAAGGAATGCTAGCACAATGTGACAATGAATACAAACATTGGTAATAACATGTAATTTTGTTAATTAATAAATAAACAAGATCAATACCAAACTCAAATTAAAGATAAAAAAAATGCTACTTTTATGGTGTATTTAAAAAAAATAACGTATAAAAAGTTACAACTATTTAAATACCATGAGAAAATTTGATTTAAATGTAAATAATATATTTTAAAGGATTGTACGTTTTAAAAGTTGTAATAACTTAGAATCTTAAAATTATGTAAAAGTACCATTTTATATTATTTATATGTATTGTATGCATATACATATAATACACACACATATATGAGGCTGGGTTCATTGAGAAATTCCAAAATAATGTAGAACCGGGGGGAAATCGACTTAAAGGAACTCCAACTGAACTCATTCTAGTAGTTTTGGAACTGGTTCGCCGAACCATAACTAGAAACCCTAAAATCTAAACAATAAATCATAAAGTAAACCCAAATGTAAAAAACCCTAAAGCTAAACTCTTTAACCAAAAAACTAAACCCTATATATATATATATATATATATATATAAATGGTTTGACGAGTCACTTCCAACACCACTGAGATGAGTTCAATCAAATTTTATTTGAGTCAGTTTTCCTCGATTCCTGATTTTTTGAGTTCCCAAATAAACATCAACCTACATATTATACATATATATGGTGGTTATTATATAAAATGTTGTTTTTTATAAGCGTAGGATGGCAACAAAATGTAAACATATGTAATTTAGGTAAGGGGCATTAATGTCCATATAAAATTATGTATCATGATTATATAATTACATACTATCTAACTACCATGCTATATAATTATGTATTACATTATGCAATCACATATCAGGTTATATAATTATGTACTATTATGTTATATAAGCATATTATAGGTTAGGGTGATAGTTGGTTATAAAGTCTATTTTTATTACAAAGTGTAAAACATCATAATGTCAATAATAAAACACACTTAAAACCACAAATAACACATTGAAGATTATTAAAACACTATATTTGTGGGTTTTGTGTTATATTTTGGATGATAAGGCTTTGATTATCGAATGACAAACATTAGTACGTTTTATGTTGATTATCATGTTGTGTTTTATATTCATAGTTGTACGATGGTGTGTTTGAAGTTTTTAAGGACTATTAGGGTTTGGATATTGTGTTTTAGAGATTTGTGTTTTAGAGATCTTCGCTATGTTATTTGTGGGGTTTGAGTGTGTTTTATGGCTAAAATTGTGGTGTTTTATAACTTTTTAGGAAAAATAGACTTTGTAGTCGAACCCCAACCTTATAGGTTATATACTCGTGTATTACCAAGATATACAATCACATAAAAAATTATATAATCGCATACCAGGCTACAAAATCAGGTACCATCTTTACAAAAATAACTTTAAACAAAATAAAATAAAAAAATATAATAATGCTATACTTAAATTAAATATATCATTTTAGTAATCAACACATCATTAAATTCATCAATGATCAATTGATAATTTATTTTAGGATTTAATCAACAAATCATTAGATCAATTGATAATTTATGTTAGGATTTAATCAACAAATTATTAGATCAAAATGCAGATATTTATATTCAGGAATCAAGAATTCCAAATAAACCGTGTAGTAATTTTAATCAAGTAATTTTAAAGTATTCACGAAAATCAATTTACCAACGTATGAAGTAAAGTGGTCGGACAATTAGACTATACGGAGTGGGGTGGAGATTTGAAAAAGGAGCGCAACATATGAACGCTACGTCAGTACGCATTAGAAAAGTGACGTGGTGCCAAAAAGCACGGAGTGAGATGGTGCGTGAAAAGGTGACGTGGTGTGACATGTGCCACACACTTTTTGTATTTATTTTATAAAACAAATCTATTAAATAAAAAACAAAAATCTCTAACCACACCTAATCACTATCACTCACATCATCATCAAGAACACAACTCGAATAGAATTTCTCCCGCCCCTCCCTCATGCCAGCCACATGGTGGTATTACGGCGTGGTTGTGGCTTTCACGCCACTTCGACGCCTTCACTCCGTATTATCTTACAAGTTTGATCAAAATATAACATGATTGTAGGTTTGCATGATTTTTTGTGATGAATTGAATTTATATTCTACAGTACGGATTCTGATAGCTCTACTTTAGTTTGCATTTCTATTTAAGATTCATTGGTAGTATTTTGCTTTAGAAATATAACTTTAGAACCTTTACCTTTGGATATTCTTGCACGTATTTGGTTATTCGATTTAGCATCTTGCTTTTCTTTTAGACTCATTGCCTTTTTGAATATGTTAAACTTTTGCCATTGTTTACATAGGGCTTTGTATCTTTTTGACAAAAAGTTTCACCAATGATCCGAGGCAACTTGTGGTCTATTGGTAGGAGACTTAGGTTTTTTAATAGAGAGTCAAGTTTAATTCTGACGTGTGTTATATTGGAATGGATATTGGGCAATGATGGTGACAAACCCACCGAGGGGGGCTTGATCCTGAGCCGCACCCGGTTTTCATCCGGCTGTTATTTCAGCGAGGCATCTCGTGTGGAGGCAGTACGGTTTCCGGGGGAACGCCGTAACCAAGTCTGACCAACCCAGCGCGTGTAGGAACTAGGTTCACTTTTTATAAAATATAATTACAAAGGATATAATAACGAGACTCTCGTTATTCATAGGAAATATCATAGTACAATATCGGTTGCAATAACAAAATAGAATGAATATAAAATATAATTATATATACCAATCTTGATTCAAGCCGCATATTTGGTGGGTCCTTCACCCGCACTTGATAGCACCCCACACTGCAACAAAGAGCACACTAAAACGTTGACGATTTTGGTTGAGGCACGTGTTCAACACGCTTCCCTTAAAACAGATTTCGCGCCTCTACTAAAGACGACGCGACTATTTCCCACGGTACAACAGCCGAAGCAGTATGTACTGCCGAAGATGATTCACGCGCCCGAGGTTACACCGGGTAATTGTAGTGTTTGAACTCATGAAACAAATAAGGATGTGATGGTGGTGGAAAACAAGTAGAGAGTACTCCTCTCTCTAGTTGGTTTTCAAGTGTTCATCCTCCTTCTACTATTCTTTTTGTATCAAGCAATACCATATTCTTATATTCACAAAAATAAGCACATAACCTACTAATTGTACAAGATTTAAGGATTAGTGAAAGGTTTCACTTAATTAGTCACTTAATTAGAGACTTAAAAACTCTAATAAAACTAATTAAATGTTATAAGTAGCTCTACTCAAGAGTTTCTCTTTTATTCACCATACGAAGATTCTAATTAATATTTATAATTTCATTAAATTATAAACATATTAAATATTCATTCACCAAATTTCCAACAGCGCGGACTCGGTTAAGACAACGTAGTCTGGACACATCTTGGATAGGACCACCGTTTAGGCAGTGTGACATTGGGTCACTCAAAAAGAAAGTCATCGTTCAAATATATATATGTGTGTGTGGGAAGGTTCATTTGAGAAGAAATTTAATGTGAGAAGAAAAAGAAGAAATGACATAATGGTAAAACATTAAATAGTTTATAACTCCTCTCATTAATTATATTATCTCTCATTAATAAAGCAAAAACATTTTATCCTACACATTTCAAAATTTATCCTACATATGTCTTACATTTACCGGAATATTACACACATGTAAATTTACCCTACATACTTTAAAATTTATCCTACACATACTAAAATTTATCCTACACATGTCGAAAATTATCCTACACCATAAATTATTTTATCTTGAAAGAGTATATGAAAAAAATGAGTTACAAGTTTAATTAATTAGCTAATTAGTGACAATTATAGATTTACCTATTTGCCCTTTTTCATAACATTAAATACACATATTAAATGAAGTAAATGGAGAATTTCTATTGTTTACAGGTTTAATTAATTAGCTAATTAAATATAATTATAGATTTACCTATGTGCCCTTTTTATAACATCAAATACACATATTAAATAAAATAAATGAAGAATTTCTATTAGTTTAAAAGTTATTCTTTTTATTCTTACAAATTTTTTCTTCTCATTTGAACTCTCCACTATATATATATATATATATATATATATATATATATACCTGAAATAAATAAGCAAAATTATTGCTTATAAACATATAGTTTATAACTAAGTCATAATAAATTTTCAAAAGAAAACTGATATTTTATATTTTTAGCCACTTTTCAATAAAAAGATCCTACCCCTAGCCAAGGATTTACCCTTTTAAAAGTACTCTTGATATTTACAAAGATGTTGTTAAAAAAAGAAGGTTTGATTACTTGTCAAGCATATAGTAGGAGTAAGTTCCATACCGGTATCGAGCGTTTCATTTATACATTTTCGCCCAAATGTTGAGTGATCACTTGTGAGGTGTGTTAATTTATATATAGCTAAATGAAATTTTTCTTAAAAAGTACTCTAAATAAATCAGGTCGAATAAGATTGTAAATAATATAAAAACAAGAATAAAAGAACTTGGATTCCCAACACTCTACAAACAAGACCCAAAAAATTCTTCTCTACCGATTTCATTTGGGTGTGTAAGCAAATATTAAAGAGTTTTGCTTAAGTACAAGCAAATATTCAAGTGTGAGGGTATTTGATATGCGTCAAATGCAACATATAAATTATATCAAATACGATATAAAACCAACCCTGTTTAGTACTAATGTTGGAAAGTTGCGTTTCTTTGTATACTTTTAATTTTCAGGATAAAAAGAGCTTAAATGTACAAAAGGAACAAATTAACGACAAAATCCAGTGTAAGTATAGAAGACGGAAAGACAACACACTATACCAGCGCTACAAGCTTCACCCTAAGACTAAAAACAACGAATCTGAAGTCTGGCACGGGTCGTGTCCCTTCAAGATTGCATATCGGAAGAAGACAAACAGAATTAGACATGAAACACGGAGCCGTGTCCCCTTGGGCACGGGTCGCGGTCAACTTCAAGATTTGCGTATCTTGGATACTACAGCAAGTACAATTGACACGGGGTCGTGCCATTGACGCACGGGGTCGTGTAGCAGACTGATCTGACATACGAATTAAATGAAGACAGAGAATAAGGAAGACACGGACGAAGGGTCTGTTCCCACCTATAAATAAGGCTGCTTGGTTTCATTCCAACTCATCCCTTGGCAAACCACTTCTCTCACACCTGCCACCACTCCACCACCACAATACCACCACCATCCACCACATTCATCTATCTTCCATCTTAGAGTGTGTGTAGTAGTCTTGGAATCCAAGATTGATAGTAAGAGTTTTTGTCAAACAAAGGTCATGCTTGGCTAATCTCTTACATCACTTGGTGAAGACAAATTATTTATGTATTACTTTTGATTTCCTAGCTTTGGTTAACTTTTTAATTGGGTATGTATTAGTGACTTTAATAACTAGTTTTTATATTGAAAGTGAACTTTATTCTATCATTCTTCATGTTTCGTTGATTCACTCATTCGTGTCTTTACGGTCTATATAAAGCACATTAACTACCTATAAGGGGGTTAGAAGGGTGGTAAGAGTAAAGTTCTTGTCTTGTTCAGTGTATAGATCCTACGAGGACTTGATTCAAGTTAATTAGGACTTCCTTTGAGGCAGATAGCATCAAAACAGGGGAAGTAAGAACGGCTTGAATCCCTTATAAACAAACTACTATTAAAACTTTAAACCGGCCTTGCGGGACTGTATCCCTACTGAGTCAGACCAACATGGCCGAGGGTAGTGTTCAAAAAAGGACATGCCATATTTTATATTAATAACTTACTTAATTATCTTTCAATATTCCGGCCTTGCGGGACTGTATCTCTGCTGACTCAGACCAATATGGCCAAGGGTAGCGTTGCCTCCAAAAGAGGGACATGCCACTTTAACTAAGATAATCTTTTAAGAAAAACCCAAAGTGCGTAAATCATCAAAGGATACGTAAATACGAGTCGGAACCAATGAGTCTATCTTGTCTATTTGTATCTTTTAATATTTTAGTTTATGTCTTTAGTTTACTTATAAAAAAATCTCTTCTAAAATTTTGATTTGATTAGACGTCGACGATATTCCGGTATTAAAAGCTCTTGTGTCATTGGACGACCTCGTTATTTTACCATCACTATACTACGCCAACGATTGGTGCATTTGCCCTAGCGTGTTGTAGAGAGTGATAGTTGCATGTCGTGTTTTTATAAATTTAAAGCTTAAATAAACGAGTCAAAAGTACTTAAAATATATCTAAAAATAATATTGATACTCCATTATATCAAATATACCTGAGTTAGGCTACCCAATACCTACCCGTAATAATAATCTTAATACCTAAAAATACTAATACTACTAATATTAACTACTAAAAATAAATAATAAATAACCAAACATTAACTTAAACGAGAGTATACCTGAAAACTATCTACGATAATTTGATGTAGAGTCTTCCAACTCGAACTTCTACTCGTGCTTCAAAAACAACACCAAACAAAATATCGTATGTTCATAATTCTCTAAACTAAAGATCGCTCAATGGAAAACTTATACTCTAAATTCCTTACATGTACTTCTATTTACAGAAGACTGAAGCTGCTAAAATACTTCAAAGTATAGACGTAGTGAGGCTGCTCAAGTACTTCAAAGTATCGATATGGGATAATGTTGTCATGCTTGTCCACTTGCTTCTTTACGTTTCACTTAAAAGTTTTGGTTTATAATTTATATTATTATGATTATTATTACTATTATTATTATTATATTATAATTAATTAAGCTGGTTTACTCGTTTTTCTTTTATAATCTTTAAAATATAATTTTTTACAAAATTATAAATATGTCATCAGGATGAGCTTATTTTTCTCTAGTTTTGATCTAAGTTTCATTAGAAATGGAGTAGGGTCGAAATATAACATATTTATATTGTTATTGTTATAGTTATACGTTCTCTTATAATACTAAATACTCGTCTAGATATCTCATATAAGATGACCATCTTATTTATTACTTACTCGTTCGACAATATATGAAGAGTTTATATATTTTTATTTTGTCTACAAAACGGGGTGTTACTGTATAATATACCTTAACCATATCACGAAGTTGAAAGTTAAAAGTTGAAAATTGAGCGTTAAAGTTTAAGCGGACAAACATATTGACAATCACTCGAACCGGTCTAAATAAGTTCGTACTAAAAAATACTCCTTGGTTTGTCTCAGAACGATTTGATTCCATAGGAATTTTTGTTTTTATTTTATTTTGTAAATACGCGTGTTAGTACATTTATTTGTTTTTTTTTGTTTTCACAAAATGTGCTCAATCGGTTGAATCATGGAAAGTTCGGAAGGTTTTTTCTATCAAAATCAAAGGAAATTGTTAAAATTGGCCTAAGTTAAAAGAACTGCGCCTGACGTAAAATTTATGCGCGACTCAAATTTGATACTTCAACAAATTCGGCCCCAAATACAAAGTTTTCAAAATCAAGTGTTGATGGATCGGGCCCAATAAAGGTCCAGCCCATGACTGAGTTATAAAAAGAGGAAAGGAGATTTCGAGAATTCATCTCCGAAATCTCATCTCTCAGTCTCTCTCGAAAACTCTCATCATAAAACTTCTTTCGAGATCTTAGTAATTTGTTCGTTCTAAAGAAATTAGAGATATCTAAAGGTGATTATGTTCATTTGACTGTGTTTCAAAAGTTTTGCAGGTGAACCATTTTGATTGTGTGACTGAAGATGTTTGAGTAGTCGAAATTAGGGTCTAGAGATTTAGTTGTGATTAACATGTGTTATTGTTGAGTCAAAATCTAAGACTAATTGTTGTATTGATGTTCAATTAGTGATTAGGACATGATGTTGTGGTTGATTTGCATGTTTAATGGAGAATTAGGGTTTGTTTAGATATTAGGAAGATATTGCATAAGAATCAAGGCGAAAATATCTGTTTAGATATTTTTGAGATCTCTAATCCCTATATTTTAGGGATTTGAGTTAGTTCTTCAAACAAGAGATTTGGAGATCTATAAATAGAGATGTCGAAATCCAAAGGGTTCTCGAAAACTCTAATTTGAACCTGTATCAAGTGAATTGTTGAATTAACCTCTCAAAATCTCTTAATGAACCTGAAAATTGAAATTAGACCTTGAACCTATTATGTTTTGACCCTTTGACAGGACTCGAAAACGTGACTCAAGTCGAAAACTCAATGTTTTCGGGAACCCTTTGGTTAATTTTAGTTGACTTGTTGATTATTTGACAGTTGACTTTGGTTGACTTAGTCAAAGGGTTGAATTAGTCAAAGGGTTGATTACTCAAACTTGATTCGTAAAAAACGTTTTCACTTGGCTTGATTTGTGACTTGATTACACATTATTAGGTTGAACATCTAGGGCATTACATGATAACTTGTATCAGACGAGATCCTTCAATCGTATGCAAGTTTGGTCTATTCGATCTTAGTGTTCATTGCTTTCGGTTTTTTTGTGCTTATTTAATCAGTTTTTTTGTGTAATTCCGCCATACAAACAAGTCTATATTGTTATCATATTGTTGAGATCCGGATTCGGGACTAACAACATGAGTATGAAATGTATATGGTGTCATTTGTATGGTCTACTATAACAATATGGACATATGTTCCTAAATTGGAAGTTTGTATACTTGACAGCTAACTTTCTGAAATAAGTCAACAAATATGAGAATAACGTGGTTAGACTTCCTAATTTGATTGTACGATTAGGGAAAATCATGTGATACATGCTAGATCATTTATGTGTTATACATGATGATAAGTGGAATTTTATGGATTTGGAATGATGTGATTGTTAATGTAGGCCTTGTGTATGTTAGTAATTGACTAATGAAAGTCAAAGCAACTTATGTTTTGGAAACGAATGTTCATGTGAATGAGCGTCTATGCTAACAGTGTTGTAAACATGATGACATGAAAGAATAGGGGTCATGTCAATATGGATTAAAGCATGGAAGACTAACTGGTCAAGAGGAGGAAATGAAGTTAGCATGAACATGGCAGGCTCGAGGTAAGTGATTCCCGAACTCAATTTCTTATTTTACAATGAGGTCTTGATTGCTAGAGGAAATGAACTCAACCATAGACTGACACAATCGAGGTTGACAATTTGACAAATAATTGATGCACAATTAAAACAACTCAAGACTTGCTTAACTAAAACTAACATGCTTATAATACTACACACATGCCAACACGCCCTTCATAATAAACACTCCTCTCGGCTGTATCTGGACTAGCGTGTAATGTGCTAGTGTAGATATCACTCTAACCAAATATGATACTATGTACTCATAAGCTTGTATAGCAATCACACCTCTACTGTAACAAATAACATACTACATATTAAAAGGACTTCTGGGTTTTGGGTTCGCGTAAAGGTAGGGAATTTTTTTATGTGGCTAACGAAGAAGGATAATCCAAACCATGACAATCTTTATTCACACTAACAATATAATACTAATATATTTTTCTCAGCCGCTTATTTTAGCCATTTGACCCATATATTTGGCTGCATTTTCTATTTTTTACAAATATATAAACACACATTATCATTCACGGTCGGTAATCAAACATGTTACATTGGGTGTAACAAATGAAGGATCTACGGCTCAAAATGGGTGACTAAGGTGGGATGGATAAACAATTAAAGGTATAACAAGAAGGTATCCTAATGCCTCATATATGTGCATACGCTAGATCCGCAGTCTTAGCATGTAACAAACCACACGAGTTCTAAAACAGGGAAACATACGGCCTACTCTCAACAAATGAACATTTATTGCAATTCAAACTAACAATTCTAGCAGGCTCAAACATCTCACAGAACTAAAGGAATAAGGGTTACCGACGTGTAGCATGTGTAATTCCTAAAGCATATTACCTCTAGTTAGGCATCTCTTTTCAATTCTTCTCTAAAGCACCTTCAGATATACTCTCATGAAACTTAAAAGGACAACCATGACTAGGGATCTAGGTTAGTTTACTATCAGCAAGAAACCCTTTTAGCAATTGAAACTTTTGGTTTTCATGTAGTTCAAGCATACTTGAGACAAAATTTTCCAACCTTTTCAAATTTTGAATTTTTTCCACTTTTTCAACCACTTTCAATCCTTCAAGCGCTTTCAATCACCAATCCCTTCTCGGGTTACCACATCCCCACACGTGGGATACATTGTCCCCAATGTATGGTGCCTTTTATTAACCTAACCCGAGTACCACCAAATATCAACCCATGAGCAATCAATAACCCAACCAAACCACAAAAAAGCAAAATTAAACACTCCCAAACTACAAAAGAGTTATACTACTAAAACAAACAAAAATATAAAATGCCTAAATAAACAAAAGTATAAGGGATCAAGCACGTGAACCTGATCGATACAACAGGATTAGTGAGTGCTCATCTGATGACGGACCCGGTAGTCCACCATAGTAACCTCCGAGATGCTCGTAAAATGCACTCATATCAAAGATAGCAGCCAGTCCTCCTACTGTTGGCTCTCCCTGCTGTTGCGGCTGCTGCTCTTGTTGTTGGGATGGATATTCATAAGGCGGTGGCTGATACGGGTAGGAGCCCTTATAATGTGGTGTCATGTATTAGAGAGGCACCCACATAGACCTATAGACTTGCGGTGTTGGATGCCTTGCCATGCCCGGCTGATACAGAGGCTCTCTGCTGTAATCCACATATGGTAGATTTTCTACATACGGCACACCCTGGTAATAATCCGAGTGCCTACTCACCGATTCTCGTCATAAGCTTGCATGTTTAATTCCATATGTTCATTCAGATGGCGCATCTGGTCAAGTCAGGTAGTGTGTTCCATCAGTTCCCGATATTGACGGTCTCTCTCTACATCATGCCTTGAGCCTGATTACCCCATAACTCTCATTTTCATCGTATCCATCTTCGAATTCTCCTGTACCATCCCGTTGATTAAACATTGAAGTTCTGAAAGAAAACTGTTGTTGCTGAGATGGGTGGTAATGTGAAGGTTGGGTTTGGAGAGGAAAAGTGGTTGATGAGTTAGTGGGTCTAGTTTGGTTAGGTGGGATGACATTTTCATCAGGAACAATCCTCACATGCGGTGAAGAGTGTTGAGCATTAGATGTCTGGGTGAATGGCGGGTATTGAGAAGATGATGACTGGTTGGGGGATGGTGAAAGACTGTCTAAATTGGGAAATTGTGGTGGTGGCATTGGTGGAACTTGAGTGGTAGTAGGTTGGGTGGATTGTGGTGGTGGTTCAGATGGTATAGAGGTGTTCGGTGAAGGTTGAGTGGGAGTTGGTGAGAATTGGCCTTGTAAAACGAGTTGTTTA
Organism: Scalesia atractyloides; assembly: GCA_947069175.1. Taxonomy (NCBI): domain Eukaryota; kingdom Viridiplantae; phylum Streptophyta; class Magnoliopsida; order Asterales; family Asteraceae; genus Scalesia; species Scalesia atractyloides. The sequence goes on along the minus strand of CAMTDV010000026.1, from coordinate 66,644,607 downwards.
TCTGGATTTCCTGAGTTCTCCATTGATTTGGGTGTTGGAGATTGTAATACCTTGTTCTCTCGATGAAGCACTCGGGTCTGCTGAACTGTTCTCTCAATTTCCAGATCGAATACTAATGGCGATGACTTTCCGGACTTTCTTGTATGATGCATGCACGTAGGAATTCACCTGCACAAACACAGACAAGAAACCACGCATGATTCTGAACAAAGTGAAATAACTCTATTTTTGGATTTTTTTTAACTATTTTTCTAAGAACTTAAAATAAAACACTTTGCACACGACTCCCTGGCAACGGCGCCATTTTGACGACTATCGTGAATGTCATGAAAAACCTAAATAACTACGTAGATAGTGTAAACAGGGTATCGAGCTAGAGAAGTATGGTGGAAAGTGTTATTGATTAAGTAAGAAGAAACGAATTGCAAAAATGTAAAATCGATTGTTTGATTGTTTGATTAAACTAAGAATTACTAAAATCAAGTTTGTAACAATAGGAGAAAACAATGGTTCCTCCGGATTTTGGATTCAAAGTAAACTTCAATTATGTGTTCGGTTGCTACAATCACATAGACATGATTGCATAATTCGATTAATTGGTTTTGACTATCCAAAGACTACTTATTTCAATTGCAATACAATGAAAGGTTATCATATGAATGATCAGTTGAAATTACCAACCCTAACCCCTATCAAATATATCCCAATTACTAGAATTCTCGAGAATTGAATGAATTAGAATTAAGAATTAAAGCAAATGCAATCGTTTACAATCCAATCAATCAAATCAAATGGTAAAAAGCATTGAATGCTTAGATTACCAAGTTCAAGTACAAGTTCAAACACATAAAATTAGTCTGCTTACAAGAATCCTCCACCCGGAGGAAACCACTAGGAAATTAGCCGCTCATCTCGGTGAATTGATCTTCAAAAGCTTGAACAATGGTTGAATTCATCGTCTCGATCTTTGATTTGGTGAAATACATGATGATGAGAAGTGAAAAATGCCCAAGGGTGTGTTCTTTGATCCCCAAATTCGTCCTAAAAGCTGAATAATCAAAATTAGGGTTCCAAAACCCTTTTATACCTCCCAAAAACAAAGTCTCACGAAATTTCTCGGAACCCGCCATAACCTACGGCACACAACCGTAGGTTACAGCTGTAAGCTGCTGTTTCATTCTTCATTCTTCAGTCGTAAGCTACGGCATCCAAGCGTAACCTACGGTGGAATTAAGATTTCCTTTTTACCTTCACAATTCAACTTTCTCATAATGACACAATGGCCCCCGAACTTCATTCCTTCGCGTTTCTCGTGCTTCCAAGGTATCTTCCGACCTAAAACAAATCCCGATCAACGTAGTTTACCTTGATTGTCATTCTCGGATGTTCCGCTTCATCTCTAAACCCTTGAACTTCACTGAATTAAGCAATTAACCTGCAATACCACGATCTCTCGTAGTTATCACATTCAAAGCATGTAATTACTTAAAACGCATAAGATAAGGACATTAACGCTCGGGTTTTACCATTTTCATCACTAGGACTTGCATTGTATGTATGTGTAAGGATAGAAAAGTATGTATGCATGTATTGGAATTTAGTAAATGTGGACAAATAAAACTTGTATATGTGTATACATGGGTTTTAATTCGAATGATATTTAGTGATGCTAACCATGTTACTAGTGAGAATGGAATGATAATGTAGGTATATTAGTGTTAGGCTTTCGAAGATTCGACACTAGAATACAATGATTGAATTCGGAAGGATAACCAAAAGGATTAGCATATGTAGAAAGAATACGATGTTGTCATTTAATTTATATCTTTTAATTTATGTCTGATGTCACCAATTACTAATGAGGTGGATGTATACGGTGACTGCAAGTGACACGGGTCATCATCATCTTCATTGAATGCAAGTGTTGAAGATCGAGTCAGAACGTGGATTGTACGGAAGTTGGGTCACATACTTTTGTAAAAGTATTTATATTTGATATATTAAATAAGAACGAAGGATGTAATTCTTTTAAAAGAGTCGTTTAAAAATGGGTTTTAAGCATGATAAAACATTTTTATGGTAAAGAATTTTTCAGGTCGTATTTCCGCTGTGCTTTTCTGTTAAAATAGTTTGGGGTCTTATACATTGAGACAATTTTGATAACATATACGTTTATGTTTCAATCACTTGTATGTTACATTTCTAAACTCAATTTTAAGTAAAAGTTATATCAAGACGTAGATAAAATAAGAACGTCATAACAACATATGTAGATATCTATAAGTATCACATTTTAAAAAGCTGGAAGAGAATATTAAATTTGCTCATAAATATATTAATAAAATAATAAAAAAATTATATTTTCTAACTTGTAGATGTAATATAGTATTATATATTAAGTTTTAATTTTGAATTTAAAAAAATAACCAAAGAAACTAAATACCTTATTTTTGAAAAACCCACAAAAAGTTTGTGGCCAAAATCAGAAGCATCAAAAGTCCCATATAACTAACAAGTTTGTTATTTAATAATAATAATAATAATAATAATAATAATAATAATAATAATAATGTGATGGATTTAATTTAAAATAACATTTTTCTAAAACTATGAAAGTGCGCATACATGTAAAATCCAACAAGGTAAGTTTAATAAAATAAATCCTAAGTTCGTATCAAGTATTACTGGAAACTCTTCTCTATAAGTTGAAATTTAACATTTCAAGATAAGTAGATAATGAAACTTGTTCTAATGATATGACAGTATAGTAGTCTAAAATTAAAATAAGAGGTGGTTCGAAATCGGAAGTTAAATCATTGAATGCCAGATATTTGAATGTCCAAATGACATTGGGTGGAACATAGTAAAGACGAAGGAAGCACAACTATTAACATATCATAAAAATTACATATTTAGGACAAAACATGGCAAAGATTAAGGAATCATAACTATTTAGTATTAACATATAATACAGAATACACATTTACGACAATATAGCAAAGGATTAAGGTAAGTCAATTTTGTTCTAGAAGACATGTTTACTTATATAATCGAAAAGTAAACTAGGGATATAAGCATATAACCTAAAATTAAACTAAAGAGCATATAAGCAAATCATCTAGAGGAGTGAGTAGGCCTATTTTCCTTATGAAATATCATACATATAAGGACGATAATTAAAGGGTATAAAAGGTTAGAGAGATATCACCACATAAACACACGTATCTAGATATAAGGACGAGAAGTAAAGGGTATAAAAGGTTAGAGAGGTTTATTTGAGAAAAAAACTTTTAGTTGATAAGAAAAAGAACAAATGGTACAAATGTAAAACATTAAATAGTTTTTCTCACATCTTATTTATTTTTTATCTGACTAATTAATTAATCATAAAGACGATCATCTTTCTCACTGTAATTTTATGTCTACACACATCAAAAGTTATCCTACACATTCTGAAATTTATCCTACACAACTCGTAATTTATTCTACACACCTCGTAAACTCTAAATTAATTTTTTTGAAAAATATATGTTTTGAAAAAAATGTGTATTTTGAAAATAAGTTAGAAATTTAATTTGGTTGGTTATTAAAGAGCAAGACTACAATTTAATAATCTATGCATGTTTAATTTACCCTTACAATGACATTAAATACAAATATTTAATAAAGCAAAATAAAGCTTTTTTATTGGTTTATATTTCTTATTTTTTTTTACAAGTTTTTTATTTGAACTCTCCACTATCATCACATAAACACAAGTATTTATGGTGGTTCGGAAGAATAATGTTAACTAAAATTATGCCGTTTTATTTAAACTAACATAAAAATAACGTAGTTCCGATTAATGTAACTGTTATTTTTGTTTATTTTATGGGTTTCCTGATGATGATTAATTTTCTTTAGCAATAAAGCCATGTGTGTGTATATATATTCTGATCCTTAAAAACATATCCGAATCAAATGCCCTTTTCAAGGAAATGGTTTTAAGTTTGGACCAACAAGCATCTTACATAGTAAAAGTGGACATGTGAAATCGGATTCGTAAACATTGAAAACGATGCATAACTTTTTTAGAGACATAGAAGATGGCAGCAAAATTATTGTTTTCACGGAAGGAGGGAGATGATAGACCCCTCCCTCTCTCAAACTCCAATCATCTTTTTCTATTATAACTCTTTAATGTATTATTATACACAAAGTTGTAATTGTATTTTGAACAAGCTAAACACATGGTTTTAATCTTAAATTTAAAAAAATGTCCTTGAGGCACCTAGACGTGAAGCGCACTTAGACAAGAGGTTCATTGCTTGTAGCTACTTGAAGAACATGTAAAAATTAAGTAAGACACACATAGTATTTTAACAATTTAAACATATTGTTGTAATCTTAAATTTAAAAAAGTACCCTTGAGACACCTAGCGTGAAGCGCACTCAGACAAGAGGGTTTATTGCTTGTAGCTACTTAAAGAACGTTGAAATTGAGTAAGTTATGCACATCAAGAACACTTCTTATATGCACAAGGTTGTAAATATACTTTTTAACATATAGAGAAGTGTGTATGTATATATATATTTGAATATAATGGTTGTTTACATATAAATTTTGGGTACTTGTTTACACAAACCTAGAATTAATAATAAAAAAACCTTATATAGATACCTTGCGTCTTACATACGTGATACATGTGTCTTCGCTCTCTCCTTAGTCCCTACATCTCGGCATTGGGCCCTATCTATCACCTAAGTTCGTTTCATGTTTTTTTTATAATTAAGGCTACTTGGTGTGGGTGACGGGCCTCCTTGGAGGACGACCTGTCACGTCAGCATCCACGTCAGAGTCCTTGGAGGACGCCCCTCCAAGGATTGAACCAAGGAAATGGGTGACGACCCGACCCCACCTAGTTTTTTTAATATTATAGCCGTCCACCACACCACCACCATCCGGCCACCACTCTCACCATCGTCTTCATCTCCGGTAACCGTCATAATCACCAAACACCACCATCAGCTCCACCTCCGGCCACCACTCTCACCATCGTCTTCTTCTCCGGTAACCGTCATAATCACCAAACACAACCATCAGCTCCACCTCCGGTTCACCGTCAACCTTCATCTCCGTCGAGTTTTCGCCGGAAACCGTTGCCGGCGTCTCTATTGTGAACCACAACTACCAGAAAGATTTGTTTGTTGTGGTGGCTGTGGAGGTGGTAGCGAGTGGTGATGTTCACGGTGGAGGTGGGTGGTGATTGTGACGGTAGTGGTTGATGTTCACAGTGAAGGCCGCAGTGGAGATGGAGGTTAATATAAGCCTCGTCTTCAACGTCTTCTAGGAGACTTTCGCGACGACGCCGGACCACCCGGGACGGTGTTGGGAGGCGTCGTTGGGCCTGGACGACCCCCACACCGAGTGGCCTAAAGTTGTAACTAGTTTACATACATCATTGACATCAACATTTAAAAAAAATGTTTTTGTGTATAATAATAGTATACCCAATTAAAGGTTATAATTTTATGGAACAATTCAAAATTATAATGAAGTAGATTAATGTTATTTGAACTTGACAAATGTATAACTATTTAAACTAAAAAATATCAACAATAAATATTGATAAAATTTATTTTTTTAAATCGTCTGTAACTTTCTGTTATTTACAAATTTATATATGTTAAATATAAGTAAATTTATATAAATGATTCCATACAAGTAAATTAAGAATATATTTATTTTACAACTTATATATTTGCATTTTCTATACAACAAGTTTGTATTTTATAAAATGTATTTCTTAACTGTGTTTTTTTAACTTTTATAACATGGTTGTAAGAATTAAATATATACGGGATTATATAAAATAAAATACAAAGGTTTGCAAAAGAAAATTCAAATAAACTAATGGGGTGGGATGTCATGCCGAGTGGCGAAGCTTGAGATTTTCGATCGGGAGTCGAAAACATATATACCAAAAATTTCTATAAAACCGGGGGGTCAAAAATGTATATACCAAAAATTTTCTATACAAAAACTACATACTCCTAATACTAAACGAAAAGTTCGGGGAGTCGACCGCTCCCTCCCACCGCTACAAAGCTACGCCCTTAGTCATGCCTCGTGTCTCCTTTCTTCATTTACGTCCAAGGTTGGCCCCATAAGGTGGCTTGTTTTGCAACTGAAAAGTCCTTTGTGTGATATAACGAAAAACATATATGTATCACAAAGTGAGAAAAATATATTTACATCCTAATTAGTTTTAATTATACTCGTCTCATCATGTAAAAAAAAAATAAAGTCATGGCATCCCAGAAAGATGTTCGATACCGATAATACAAAAATACTAAGCTGACTCGTCTCGAAACCGAAAACCATAAAAACAAAATACCGCTAGTGGTCCAATGTTTTTTTGAACAATATTGAATCGTACATTACTGATACTTGGTATAGCTTACGATTTCAAAATACTTTATTTTGAGTTACATCTCCGTTATTAATAAAAAGATTTTAATGTAAAACATGTGGTGACGGGGTGGCTCTTCCTTTAACTTATTTTATTGTTCTTCTTTCCTTGAAAGGGTATAAAAAGGGGTGGCTAAACGTACTCATTCTTGTTATTTTATATACCATCTTTTCATAAAATTACATTAAAATTTGTCATGTTTCCCCCCTAGATTTTTTTAATGATTAAAATTACTTTAGGTAAAGAAAACTAAATATGTACTTTATTTATAAATAAAAACATTTTCCAAAAATAAGAAATAAACTTTTCTAAAAAAATACACTTTTAAATTTCTTTTAATAAAATACGTATGATGAAAAAGTTATATATATATACATAAAACATGTTATCTAAATGCAAGATTCAAATTTAATAATAATATAATAATAATAATAAAAATAATATATTTATGTTACAAAACTCTTGGACTATCAACTACTATATTGTCTCTATGATATAAGTACCTATAAAATGAAAATACGTATTTATTCATTATAAATTAATATAAGATCATCAAATAGTATTTGTCCAGTGGACCAGTTCACATGTTTGTAATATTCAAGATTCAAAAATGTTAAAAAACGGTAAAACTCTTTAAATATTATTAGAAAAAAACACTTTCTAAAAAAGTTTAAACGAGGTTTTTATTTTCAAGTGTTCTTCTGAAACAAGAAAGAAATGTTATTTAAAAAGAAAAGAAAAATTTAGAAAAAAAAAGAATCTTTAAAAAGGTTTGTTTAGATAATAAAAATATTTTAAATAATAATAAAAACGACAAAAATAAAAGGTTAAAAAAAGTTCTTTAGATAATAGAAAAAGCTTTAAATAATAATAAAAAAGACAAAAAAAAAAACAACTAAAATATTTTAAGGTTTGAATAATATTAATGTGAAAGTTAAAGAGAAGGGTACGTTTAGTAAGAACAAAGAGAATAAAAGTATGTTTAGCAGCCCCTGTATAAAAAGTATTGTAAAATCTCTCTAACATAGGAGAGGTGTATTTGGATGTATGTTTTTAGCTTGCTCCAAGTGCTCAACGCCTTTTTACTTACAAATATATTAGTGAAAACATAGAAATGAGTTTCTAAACAACCTTCACGACATTGTCGTTCGTTTTGACTTCTTGAGTCGTACGGCTAGGGGTGCTAAACAGGTCGTGTTCGCGGGTTGACGGGTTCAACCCAACCCGAACCCGAAAATTTTACACGAACCCGAACCCGATCCGAACCCAAAAATCGTATCATATATATGAACCTGAACACGACCCGAAGTTTTATGGGTTGACCCGAACACGATCCGTTTAACCCGAATTTTTAATTTTTTTTTCTAAAACTAATATATTAAAATTAAAAATTACTTAAAAAACACAAATGTATATAATAATATCATATTTAAATTATAAAATCTATGTTAATTTCTCCTTTTAAATTATAATCATGTCATAAAATACACGCCCCATTTAATTTATGAGATAAAATATATTGTAAAAAAATATAATATAGTATAAATGTGTTAAACGGGTCAACCCGCCAACCCGACCAGGTTGACCCGAACCTGACCCGTAAACCTAAATGGGTTCGCGTGTTCAACCCGAAACTGACCCGAACCCGTTTAGACGAAACCTAAACCCAGGAATTTCGTGTTAGGTTCGTGTCGGGTTTCCGGATCGTGTCAGAAATTCACACCCCTACGTACGGCACCGCTTAAACCTTTATTTGGTCGGTGTGGATACTTGTAGAGGGAAACATATAATCTCTCCATGATCCACTTTTTCGACCCGTCAAGAGCACACAACAAAGGTTGTAATTTTTGAACCACTATAATTGTTCTAGTTTTTCTTTTATTCCTCAAGTTATATATATATATATATGGTAATGTGAGAAAATTTAAAAGTATGAGAAGGATAAGAAAAAATCTAAACCATTAGATATTTAATCTAATGGTTGAGATCATAGTGGCAATTCTGTAAATAGTATTGACTATTAAACTAACTAATTTTCTAGATTAATGGTATAAAGGTAAATTTAATATTTTTAAATTAAGAAACTAACATTAATACACATGCAAAGTTCCCCATTTTTTTTAAACATCAATAACTTTTTATACGTAACTCTTTAAAAAAAATTACAGCAAATAACGAGTGTTTTTTTATTTTTAATATGAGTACCATATTGATATACTTATGTAGAGAGAAAAATTACGTCTCGCTTGGATGTTTTAGTCCATGGTGTTTTTTTCTATGTTCGTACAATGGTGTTTTAATTGTAGGGTGTTATTTCTATTATATTTTTGTTCTTCGTAAGATGGATGCCTTCAATATACATGTTGTGGTGTTTTTACGAGTTATGGTGTTATTCCTGTTATATAAAATGTGAGGACAAAGGTCCTTGCATTGCTGTGGTTTTTAGTGTCTTTAGTAGGTTTCTGTTACCTTCAAAGAGTTAGGGTGTTATTTCTGTTTTTATATATTTAGGGTGTTATTTCTGTTTTGATTCTGATTAAAGTGTTGACTAGTGTTATATTAGGGTGTTATTTCTGTTATATTCAATGTTAGGGTGTTCTTTATAAGATGTGTGCCTTCAATATAACTGTTGTGGTGCTTTTATGAGTTATGGTGTTATTTTGTTATATTTCTGTTCTTTATAAGATGTATACCTTCAATATACATGTTGTTGTGTTTTTATGAGTTAGTATGTTTTTATGAGTTATATTTATGTTCTTTATAATGTATGCCTTTAATATACATGTTGTGGTGTTTTTATGAGTTAGGGTGTTATTTCAAATTTGAAAATCTCTACAATAACTGTCAAAAATCGGTTGCATATATTCATTCAATAATTATATTTTATTAGTTAAATTACACTTATACTCTTAAAATACCAAAATAAAAAGGGACACATGTCACCTCCATAATCTTTCTTATCCTTCTCACACTTTTAAATTTTCTCACATTAACCTCTATATATATATATATATATATATATATATATATATATATATATATATATATATATATATATATACTGGAGAGTTCAAATGAGAAGAATAATTTTGTAAGAATAAAAAGAATAACTTTTAAACCAATAGAAATTCTCCATTTACTTCATTAAATGTGTGTATTTGATATGATGAAAAATGACATATAGGTAAATCTATAATTGTCATTAATTAGCTAATTAATTAAACTTGTAACTCATTTTTTTAATATATTTTTTCAAAATAAAATAATTTATGGTGAAAAACAATTTCCGACATGTATAGGATAAATTTTAGTATGTGTAGGATAAATTTTGAAATGTTTAGGGTAAATTTACATGTTTGTAGGGTAAATTCCGATAAGTATAAGATATATGTAGGATAAATTTTGAGATGTATAGGATATAATGTTTTTATTTTATTAATGAGAGATAACATAATTAATGAAAGGAGTTATAAACTATTTAATGTTTTACTATTATGCCCTTTCTTCTTTTTCTTCTCACATAAACTTTCTTATTAAATGAACCTTCCCCTATATATATGTATATATATATATATATATATATATATATGTAGATGTTCATGTAAGAAAATTTAAAAGTGTGAGAAGGATAAGAAAGATTATGGAGGTGACATGTGTCTTTTTTTATTTTAGTAGTTTAAGGGTATAAGTGTAATTTAACTAATAAAATCTAATTATGGAATGAATATATGCAACCGATTTTTGGCAGTTATTGTTGAGATTTTCGAATTTGAAATAACACTCTGACTCATAAAAACACCACAACATGTATATTGAAGTCATACATCTTATAAAGAACAGAAATATAACTCATAAAAACACCCTAACTAATAAAAACACTCTAACTCATAAAAACACCACAGCATGTATATTGAAGGCATACATCTTATAAAGAACAGAAATATAACAAAAATAACACCATAACTCATAAAAACACCACAACAGTTATATTGAATGCACATATCTTATAAAGAACACCCTAACATTGAATATAACAGAAATAACACCATAATATAACACCAGTCAACACTTTAATCAGAATCAAAACAGAAATAACACCCTAAATATATAAAAACAGAAATAACTCTACATAAATATATCAATATGGTACTCATATTAAAGATAAAAACACACTCGTTATTATGGTGTAATTTAAAAAAAAAGAGTTACGTATAAAAAGTTATTGACATTTAAAAAAGGGAGGGGGGGGGGAACTTGTATGTGCATTAATGTTAGTTTCTTAATTTAAAAATATTAAATTTACCTTTATACCCTTAATCTAGAAAATTAGTTAGTTTAATAGTTAACATTATTACAGAATTGCCACTATGATCTCAACCAATAGATTAAATATCTAATGGTTTAGATTCTTTCTTATCCTTCTCACACTTTTAAATTTTCTCTCAAATAATCTCACCAGGTGAGATTATTGAGAGAAAATTTAAAAGTGTGAGAAGGATAAGAAAGAATCTAAACCATTAGATATTTAATCTATTGGTTGAGAGGTGAGATTATTGAGAGAAAATTTAAAAGTGTGAGAAGGATAAGAAAGAATCTAAACCATTAGATATTTAATCTATTGGTTGAGATCATAGTGGCAATTCTGTAATAATGTTAACTATTAAACTAACTAATTTTCTAGATTAAGGGTATAAAGGTAAATTTAATATTTTTAAATTAAGAAACTAACATTAATGCACATATAAGTTCCCCCCCTTTTTTTAAACGTTAATAACTTTTTATACGTAACTCTTTTTTTTAAAAAATTACACCATAATAACGAGTGTTTTTTATCTTTAATATGAGTACCATATTGATATAGTTATGCAGAGAAAAAAATTACGTCTTGCTTGGATGTTTTTGTCCATGGCGTTTTTCTATATTCATACAATGGTGTTTTAATTGTAGAGTGTTATCTCTGTTTTATTTCTGTTCTTCGTAAGATGTATGCGTTCAATATACATGCTGTGGTGTTTTTATGAGTTATGGTGTTATTTCTGTTTTTATATATTTAAGGTGTTATTTCTGTTTTGATTCTTATTAAAGTGTTGACTGGTGTTATACTTAGGGAGTTATTCATGTTTTGATTCTGATTAAAGTATTGTGTTTTGAAATTGATTTATTAGGGTGTTATTTCTGTTATATTCAATGTTAAGGTGTTCTTTATAAGATGTGTGCCTTCGATATAACTGCTGTGGTGTTTTTATGAGTTATGGTGTCCAAGCGAGACGTAATTTTTTTCTCTACATAAGTATATCAATATGGTGCTCATATTAAAGATAAAAAAAACACTTGTTATTATGGTGTATTTTTTTAAAAGACTTACGTACAAAAAGTTATTGACGTTTAAAAAAGAAGGGGAGAACTTGCATGTGCATTAATGTTAGTTTCTTAATTTAAAAATGTTAAATTTAAATAGATTATAATTAGTTAAATTACACTTATACCCTTAAACCATAATTTTTCTTATCATTCTCACACTTTTAAATTTTCTTACATGAACCTCTACCTATATATATATATATATATATATATATATATATATAAAGGACTAAGTCACTTCTTTATATAAATTTCAAAAGAACCGTTTTAACTAAAATAAAGGGGTGTGAAGACAAATTTGGTTTTGGGTGATGGGTAGTTTGTGCAAAATGGTGTTTTTGGGGTTTCAAAATGAAAGGTTTAGACTCAAAAGGGTTAACTAGGGATTATTTTTGTTTTGGTGAGGAGATAAAAAGAGAAAAATAAAGTTGATGAAAAATGATATTCTAATGCCTCCATCATATACTTACTTGGATTAGTTGGTAAAGACCGGGAATGTATTGTCTTCTCAAATTCTAGATTCGTAAGAACAACATGGGTATTCACACAAGAAATAAAAATGAGCATTTAGTAAAGATATAAATTTGAATGCTCGGTTAAAGCTTAAAACTCACTTTTTGTGGGAAAAGTGGGTAAAAGTGTGAAGTTATATATACACTCAAATTTTATAAAGAATTGTCATGCTTTTTTATAAAAAATTTTCTTATATGGTTTTTTTATCACGGCGCTATCGGTTTTAACTCTATAAAAACTTGAAAATTTAAAGATCTTGGTTTCTAACTTAAACTATAAACAAGACAAAAACAAACTTAAAAAATTATTTTTGAAAAAGATTTGGGGTGTTTTAGCGTTTCCAAGTAGACCTCTGTGTAATGCTTGTTTTTAGGACAAACAGTTTCAAGTTAAGCTTTCTCCCCACAGTTAAATTACACATTGTCCTCATTGTGACCAAAATTGGTTAAAATTGATTAAATGTCTAAACTTGGGTTAAAAATAACAAAATTTTCACAAACCAGATATTGGACACGGGGGCGTGTTTGGGGGACACGACCCCGTGTCAAAAGTGCAAGTACTAGATTGTTGAGAAAATTTTCAGAAGGCAGACACAGGGGCATGTTCGGGGGACACGACCCCGTGTCAAAAGTGTCAGTAATGAAAATTTCTAGAAGTTAGGCACGGGGGCGTGTCTATGGGACACAACCCCGTGTCAGTGTTATAGATTCAAAAATTTTCCTGCAGACATGAAGCACGGGGGAGTGCTTACCTTACACGGCCCCGTGCTGCACTTACTATATTTCGCTTCGGGAGGTGCCTGTTTATGTGCATGGGGTGCTGTTTGAACGTCCCTTTGGCCACTTTTTATATTTTCTTCAAGTGTAGCTTATTCCTACAAAGAAAGAACATAAAGAAAAACATTAGACTAAAGATTACGCTAAAACTAATTAACCTAAGGATAGTCCATCGAATGCCTCCATGGTGCGCCACGTTTATAAGGGTCCTTGGCTAGACCCAAAGTCGGTCAAATGTTACCCGAGGGGGATGACTCGCATCCCAAATTGCATCGACGTAGGGCGTCGTCGAGGCTTAAGTCTATGGCTTTAATGTAGTTGACCGGATCATCCTCCACCCTTTGTCCCACTTCGAACTTAACCTCCTTGTTACCTACCCTTAATGTTAGCCTTCTGTCACTCATGTCTATCATTGTTCGTGCGGTGGCGAGGATTGGTTTTCCTAATATGAGCGGGATTTTGGTGTCTTCCTCCATATATAGGATTACAAAGTCGGCCGGAAAAACGAATTCTCTAACTTTTACCAAGATATTTTCTATGACACTTTGAGGGTATTTTACCGACCTATCCACAAGCTGTATGCTCATCCTTGTAGGATGTGCTTTCCTAGCTCAAGGCGGTTAAACATAGAGGCGGGCATTAGGTTGATGCTAGCACCTAAGTCAGTAAGAGCATTGCTTATTGGTGACCCTTCTATAGAGCAAGGAATGGTGAAGCTTCCGGGATCAATCTTCTTTTAGGGGAGTTTATTGAGGAGTGCCGCCGAGCATTTTTCACTTAAGTTGACTTGTTGGATTGATTCAATCTTAATTTTGTGGGTTAGGAAATCTCTCATGAATTTGGAATATTTTGGCATTTGGGTGAGGACCTCCATAAAAGGAAGATTAGTATGGAGTTTTTAAGCAAATTTACGAACTTAGTGAATTGCTCGTTGGTCTTTTTCTGGAGTAAACGAACGGGGTAAGGGACTAGATGTGGTTTAGTTGGTTTGGCGTTTTGGGGTTGAGTATTTTCTTGGTTATTGGTTATGGGTGTTTTTGTGGTTTGTGAATCGGGTTGTTGTGGTGTTGGTTCGTACTCGGGTCCCACCTTCGGGTTTCATAAGTTGATAACGTTTACTTGGGCTTTTTGGTTTGTTTCGTTGTTACTAGGCAAGGCCCCTTGTGGTCTTTCAGAGAAATTTTGGGCAAGTTGGCTTACCTTTTTTGATATTTTGCATGCTAGCCCGTTGATTCCTAATTTCGACTTAGGTTTGTAGGAACTTTTCCGAGTATTTTTTTCGGATTCGGAGAAAAGCCGAGTGATGAGGTCCTCAAACCTTTCTCTTCCTCCTTGTTGTTGTGGTTGGAAGCCTTGTTGCTCATTTTAGGGTTGTTGTTGAAAGTTGGATTGTTGGTTTTGATTATATTGGTTACTACCCCCCGAATCTCTCCAACCAAAGTTGGATTGATTTCGCCACTCGGGGTTGAAGGTGTTGCCTTGATCACCCGGTGGGCGAGGGCGGTTGTTAAGATAGTTTACCACTTCCGCTTGATTTTCCATTTCTTTCATACAACTCTAGTTTTCATGTAGTACGCCACACCCTTCGCAAGCCGAAACCATTTTATTTAATTCGAGTTTCTTAATTTTTGTGGTTGAAGATTTGATTTGGGCTTGTAAAGAGGTGGTTTCATCCACTTTATGGGCACCTGGGCAATTGCTTTTGAACCCCTAGGGGTGTGCCATTGAAAACTATTTTAAGCAGTTTTCTCAATTTGATTATAAATTTACTCGGGTCACCGATTCCCAACGAGTCCCTTAGAGTTGGAATCAAGGATTTGCCTTGTGTGGTAAGAATCTATGGTAGAAAATAGACACTTGTTGCCATTGTTCAAGACCATGATGCGGGCATTTCTCCAATAACTCCTTGAACTTTTCCCACGTTTCATACAAAGACTCCTCGTCGTCTTGATAGTAAGAGTTAATCTCAGTCATGAGTTTGGCGGTTTTAGCGGGAGGGAAGTCTTTGTAGAGAAATTTTTGGGCAAGTTCATCCCAAGTGTGTACATACCCACTTGGGAGAGTGTTTAGCCGTGCTTTGTCTTGGCCTTTGAAAGAAAAGGGAACATACAGAGTCAGATAGAATCGTTAGAGGCTCCGTTAATCCGAAAGTATCACATATTTCCAAAAAGTTGGTAATATGTAAATGGGGATCTTAATCGGGTAGGCCGTGAAAGGTGGCCGAATTTTGGAGCATTTGGATGAGGTATGGTCGAAGCTCAAAGTTATTGACATTGATATTAGGAGGGTTAATTGCGGCTCCAAGATTACCGACCGTAGCCCGTAGGTAATCCATGAGAGTGCGTTGATCTGCTATATGGGGTTTTAGGTCGAGGCTTTTTGTCGGTTTTTAGCTTGAATTCTTTTTTGGAAAAAGCGCACGTGTTCTTCTAGTGGCACTTTTATGTCTTTGTCGGCGGTGGAGGTCATGCACCAAGTTGTATTTATGGAGATTCAGGTGGGATGGCGTGACTTTCTGTGAACAAAAACATAAAAAAATTGTTGGTCAGAAAAGTATCACGACTCCGTGTTGAGATGGCACGCCCTGTGTTGTTAAGAAAAAGTTTCTGTTTTCAGGTTCCCAGATACTGGAGGTTGGACACGGCCGCGTGCTCTTGTAACACAGCCCCATGTCTTGGTTCCAGTAACTAGAAAACAGATTCTTTCCTATGTTGTAAGTCAGACACGACCTTGTGTTGATCAAACACGGCCCCATGTTGTTTTTACAGAGAAAAGAAATAATTTGAGAAAAAGAAGAAAAACCTAAAAAGAAAAATTCTAAAATCATAAAAATGATTAGGCCACCGTTTTTAAACTTTCTTAAAATCCTTGTGTCCCTGGCAGCGGCGCCAAAAACTTGACGTGATGGAGTGTGAGTATGATTTTTAGATATATTAAGTACTTTTGACTCTTTTATTCAAGCTTTAAATTTATAAAAACACGATATGCAACTATCACTCTCTACAACACGCTAGGACAGTGCACCCATCGTTGGCGTAGTATAGTGATGGTAAAATAACGAGGTCGTCCAAGGACATAAGAGCTTTTAATACTGGAATATCGTCGACGTCTAATCAAATCAAAATTTTAGAAGAGATTTTTTTATAAGTGAACTAAAGACATAAACTAAAATAGTAAAAAAAAAAATATACAAGATAGAATCACTTGGTTCCGACTCGTTATTTACGTATCCTTCGATGATTTTCACACTTTGGGTTTTTCTTAAAAGATTATCTTAGTTAAAGTGGCATGTCCCTCTTTTGGAGGCAACGCTACCCTCAGCCATATTGGTCTGAGTTAGCAGGGATACAGTCCCGCAAGGCAGGAATATTGAAAGATAATTAAGTAAGTTATTAATACAAAATGTGGCATGTCCTTTGTTGGAGGCAACGCTACCCTCGTCCATATTGGTCTGAATCAGTAGGGATACAGTCCCGCAAGGCCAGTTTAAAGTTTTAATAGTAGTTTGTTTATAAGGGATTCAAGCCGTTCTTACTTCCCCTGATTTGATGCTATTTGCCTCAAAGGAAGTCCTAATGAACTTGAATCAAGTCCTCGTAGGATCTATACACTGAACGAGGCAAGAACTTTACTCTTACCACCCTTCTAACCCCCTTATAGGTAGTTAACGTGCTTTATATAGACCGTAAAGACACTAATGAGGGAATCAACGAAACATGAAGAATGATAGAATAAAGTTCAATTTCAATATAAAAAACTAGTTAATAAAATTACTAATACATACCCAATTAAAAAGTTAACCAAAGCTAGGAAATCAGAGTAATACATAAATAACTTGTCTTCACCAAGTGATGTAAGAGATTAGCCAAGCATGACCTTTGTTTGACAAAAACTCTTACTATCAATCTTGGATTCCGAGACTGCTACACACACTCTAAGATGGAAGATAGATGAATGTGGTGGATGATGGTGGCATTGTGGTGGTGGAGTGGTGGCAGGTGTGAGACAAGTGGTTTGCCAAGGGAAGAGTTGGAATGAAACTAAGCACCTCTATTTATAGCTGAGAACAGACCCTTCACACGGCCCCGTGCCCGCTGGGCACGGCCCCATGTCATCCTTATTCATGTCTTCATTTAATTCGTATATCAATTAAGTCTGCTACACAGCCCCGAGTGTCAATGGCACGACCCTGTGTCCATTGTACTTGTTGTACTATCCCATATACGCAAATATGGAAGTTGACCATGGCCCGTGCCCAAGGGGACACGGCCCCGTGTCTCTTGTCTGCTTCTGTTTGTGTTCTTTTGATCTAGAAATTTTGAAGGGGCACAGCCCCATGCCGACTACGCACGACCCCATGCTAGACTTTTGATTTGTTGTTTTTAGGCTTAGGGTGACGCTCGGAGGGCTGCTATAGTGTGTTATCTTCCCGTCTTCTATACTTATGCAGGATTTTGTCGTTCGTTTGTTCCTTTTGTACATTTAAGCTCTTTTTATCCTGAAAATCAAAAGTATACAAAGAAACACACTTTTTCCAACATTAGTACTAAAAAAGGTTGATTTTATACCGTATTTGATATAATTTATATGTTGCATTTGACGCTTATCAATATTCATGAACTCACTAGCAATAACTGACGTCTTTTTTAAGTATGTGTCACAGATAATGAGGCATAGTCGTTGGTTATAGTCCAGGCTTGTAATGGCGTGACTGAATAATGTATCCCAAACACAAGTTTGGTGGAAATTGTATCCCAAATCGTTGTGATCTAGTGGAAGCTTTGTTACATGATTAGATGTTGTAATTTGACTTTCCAACATTTGTACAATACATTTATTATCAATAAGATTAGCACTTTTTGTATCAATTGTGTTATATAGCATCCTTATCGGGTGGAGTGTCACAGTTGGTATCAGAGCCAAAGGTTTTAGTAAATTAGGTATTCAGTAGGGATATCTAGGCTTTAACCTTTTATATTAGGCATGCTTAAATAAATAAATAAATAAAAAGTAAGTTATATACTTATATTGGTAGTTTTCAGATAAGGATGCTAGGGGAGGCATAAGTCCCGACTTTGTGTATAAGTTTGTTTCAGTTGACTCCGATACACAAGTAATGAACGAACTCGAGTACGAACCTACTTAGAATTTAGAGTCATCAGGATATACTTTTAGTGACAATTACAACTTACGTACCTTTATTTAGCTATGACTTTGTACCCACCGCCTTCAACAACAATTACCTATACCTCTCGTTCCCTCACTCATCACAAAATTTAGCAAAGGAACATCCTAACGCATACCCCACATCTAAAGAGGACGAAGATTCCAACGAACCACCTGAGTCTCTAATCCATACCATCTTGTAGAGAGATTCTCATTGCCATTGGAACCTAAACCCTTCTGTGAAGTTCCTATAAACTCATGTAGCCCTATAACTATACGTAAGTCCTTGTAAAACGGTATGTTTACAAGGAGAAACCCGAAAAATAAGAGTTATGTGAGTTAGAATAGCCGAGTTAGAGGTTGTGAACTAGAGGTTAACAAATGTAGAAACTTAGAACATGATAGTTCAGCAAGAACTAGATCTGGCTCGTGCCTGGGGAGGGCAATAAATTTCTATTTATGTGAGTTATGTTTGATAACGTGTTGTACTATGTGTATTATGTGAATTTGTTATTGTAATTGTTTGTTAATGAATAAAATGTTGAAGTTGTATTTTCTTGAAATTATAGAAAATTATTGACAAAACACCCTAGAATGACTAGGACATTTACATTAGGACTTGACTACTTCAGTTGTCCAAAGATGTTTAAGTTTGAATAATGGAACTCTTAGACTTGACGACTAGAATTATGACTATTTAGTAATAGTGGGACTTAAAAGAAAAGCTACAAAGAATATTGTGGTAAGGCATGGTAACTAGGTTGTGCTCCACTAAGAAGAATGATAGTTAAATTTTTGATATGGGACCAATGTAAACGTGTGTTATGTCCTAAGATTTGAAACAGCAGTACAAGTATGCACAAAATTACGACTAACCTACGAACATGTATCGTGGTATATGACGAGTCAGTGCATTAAAATTGTGGCTAAACTAAGAGCATACTTTTGAGTATGATGTAGCCATGTATTTGAAACATGGTGGCTATAGGTATGACGTGGCTAAACCATGATGGTCAAAGTAAGAGCAATTTGATGTAACCCTGTCCTTGAACCATAAAGACTAAAATGAGAACATATAGCATTGTGTATAAAGAGGTCATACGGTATAAAAAAATGAATGAGTATATATTATGATACATTATAAAAAAGTAACCTATGTACTAACTTAAATAAGGTATCAGAAAAACACAATGTGTGAAAACCGAACACTCTGTTAACAAAAGAAACAAGGCTACTTCTAGAACCAGAACTTTATTCCAAAATGTCCGGACACAGGGAAATGCAAAAGTACACTTAAACTAGGAAGCAATCCAGAGAATAACCTTTGAAGTAGCCAACATTACGGATGTCACTCAACCAAGGACTAACCCAGAGAACTAGAGAATAAACAAGAGGAAAGTTCTTCGTTATTTATGACGAAGTTAAGCATGTTTTGTAACACTCAAATCGTTGATGTCAATATAGGAGCTATATAGGCACACGAGTTGTTAAGTCTAATGGAATGTAGTAGAATTCAATTCATAGTACATTGATTTAAATCAAAAGCACTACATTATTAGAATAGTATACCGCGTACCAAAGGAAAAGACATCGCTAAGCAAATGATTTGAGAAGAATTCACCCATGAATGTCGTAAGAAATTATTTCCCCTAAGTGAGATAGACCAATTAGAAATAAAATTCTTCAAACTAGAACCAAGGAAATCCAATATACAGAGAATATGTCATGAAGTCTAACGAAATAGCTAGGTTAGTCTCTCACGTGATGGTAACAAAGAAAAAAAAACTCAAGTCATGTGGGATTTATTATTAGAAATCCGAACGCTCATTTAAGCTAGAGACCCTAAGAATTTCTTTTAAATTGTGGAAGCTGGTGTGAATAGAACCTTAGTATCAACAAAATATTTAAACCTATCTAAATAAACAATTCTAGAGTTTTAGCCATACCTTTATAGTCGAAATGATTGTTGGGCGTCAAAATGAGATAGTTGAAATCACTAAGAACTATACAATAAGCTTGAAAAACCCAATACCTATACACTTGATGCCAATGAAACTTGAATAATTCAGTGTAGTCAAAGTAATGGATTTCTTAACTCCCTATCAAGTAGCAGTCATGTGCAATAGAATCTTAGCATGACTTAGATTGTTCAACAACAAGAAACTAATCGTATCTATAAACTGAATGGAAAATATGAAAAACACCATTGTAAACCAAGCCGCAAGCTCAAATTCTTTGTTAAGAATATAAATCCAATGATGTGTATGTGCATTTATTATAGAGGCCTGAATACAATCATTATGAGTTCTTAGTGATGCCATATAAGACCAAGATATGTGTAGTATTCATGGACCTAATAAACCTAGTTTGTAAGACAAACGTGATAGTGGATGCACTCTTTAGAAAAGAAAGAACTCAACCAATAAGATTCCAAAAATCAAAAATTGGTGTTTAGATAAACCTCTTAGACTAGATGAACAATGCCAAACAAGAAGTCTTGATGACAAAACTCAAAAAAATGGTTGGTTAAAAAAGTATTGAGATCCATACATGATAAGATCTTAAGATTCGATAACCGAATATGTGTTCATAGTTTCTGTGGATTATAAGAATTGATACTATAAGAAGCCTATAAATCTAAATGCACAATACCTCTTTGTAGAAGGGATTATTGGTGGCCAAATATGAAACTTTGTAGAAGGAATTGTTGGTGGCCGAAAATGAAAAGATCTATTGCAAGGCATGTAGAAAGATACCATAGCTGCATAAGAGATAATGTACAATATCAGAAGCCATCTGGCTACCTACAATAACCTAAAACTATAGATGGTAGATAAGATGAAGTAATAATGGACTTTATACTAACTCACGAGATCGAGTCATGGACACAATGCTATATTGGTGATAGTAAACAGGTCTACCAAATCAGCATACATTCTATCCATTCACAAGGACTTGCTGAAAGGTTTTACCACAGTCTATACTAACGAGATTAGTCTCGTGACATAGTGTGCATATCTCGATCATATCTGATAAAGGTAATCGTTTCACCTCGAGATTTTGGCAAATTTCTAGAAAGATCTGGATACTCGAATAAATGTGAGAACATCATACCACCTTTATACTGAAAGGAAAAGTGGTCAAACTATTTGAACATTAGAAGATATTGTCCATACATGCGTAGCCCACTTTGGTAGTAGTGCTGACATCTATCTACCATTGATCGAATCCTCATACGATAATAATTATCACATCATCATAAAAGGAGCACCCTGTGGAGCGATAAATTGAGGAAATGTAGGACCCCTATCTGTTAGACTAAAGTAGGCAAAAACCAGTTATGCCATAAGAAAATAAAATAAGTCTTAGTATAATGGAAACACATGAAATGACTAGATGTAACATAAAAGAAGTGTAGCGAGAAAAAAATCCTCTCTCAGGTGTCCATTGTTTGACAGGTTTCGAGGACGAAATCTAATTTAAGGGGGGTTTGTAAAACCCTGTTTTGTAGAGAAAAATAAAAATATATAAAACTTCTATATTTCATATATTGTCGAATGATTAACTAATGGGTAAAACGGTCATTTAAAAATATGTAGACAAGTATTTAGTATTATAAGAGACCGTATAATAATAACAATAAAATATATTATCTACTTTACTCCGTTTCTAATGAAACTTAGGTCAAAACATAGAGAAAACTAAGCTCGTCCTGATGGCGTATTTATAACTTTATAAAATGTTTATTTTATAAATTATATGAGAAAAACAAGTGAAGTAGCTGTAATTATTATAATATATTAATAATAAAAATTATAAACTAAAACTTTTTGTGAAACATAAAGAAGCAAATAGACAAGCATAACAACATTATCCCATATCGATACTTTGAAGCACATGAGAACCTCACTAGTTATATAAATAGAAGTACATTTAAGGAATTTAGAGTATAAGTTTTCTTTGGGAATGCTCTATAGTACAAAATCTCAAATATATGATACCCCATTGGATGTTGTTAGTAGTTATTTTTTGAGTATGAGTAGGAGCTCGAGTATGGAAACTCTACATCAAATTGTCGTAGATAGTTTTCAGGTATGCTCCTGTTTAAGTTAATGTTTAGTTATTTATTATTTATTTTTAGTAGTTACTATTAATAATATTGGTATTATTATATTTAGGTATTAGGATTATTATTATGGGTGGGTATTGGATAGCCTAGCCTTAGTTAGGCATAGACTGCTCACTCATTCTTAAACAAGGCAACGTTAACCAATATCCAACCATGATAATAACTAGTTAGGTTTACCATTACCTAACTTAGGATTATGTTACTTGCGTCAGGACCTTAAGATAGTACCTGAACATACTAGCAACTGTTATTAACTGTTACACAACTAGCAAGATGTGAGTTTTATGAATTCTTTCAATATGTAAACATGTTTGTCCTAAATTGTAATCATTTGGCATGATTGTTGTACGCATGTACATAACCTGTTGTCCTAAAATTGTAATAATATAGCATGACTGTTGTACGCATGTACATAACCTATGCACTTATACACACGATATTTGTGGTCCCTTACATGTGTCATTGGGCGGGATTTATCTGGTACTACACTTGTTGGTGTAGAGACATTAACTGTATGATGATGTGTCATGTGTTGACGTTTGGTTATGATTATATGGGCGGGTACAAAGTCATGGTGAAATAATGTGGTTTATAACCCATGTATATTCATGAACTCACCAGCAATTGCTGACGTCTCTTTAAAGCATGTGTCGCATGTAATGAGGCTTGATCGTTGGTTATAGTCCAGGCTTGTAATGGTGTGATTGAAGAATGTATCCCAGACACAAATCTGGTGGAAATGTATATCCCATATCAGTGTGATCTAGTAGAGACGTTGTTACATCAGGCTAGACTTGATCTGATTAGATGTTGTAATTTGACTTTTCAACATTTGTACAATACGGTTATTATAAATAAGATTAGCACTTTCTGTAACAATTGTGTTATATAAAGCATCATTATCTAGTGGGGTGTCACATATACTATTATACTCGTGTGTCCCATTCCATGATATACCCCCGCAATCAAGGTATGCATAAGAATTTATCGTATATTGGAATCATCCTTTTAATTTACATTGTTGGACCATAGGTGAACATCTATGCACCATCGTACAGTCAAAGCGACCAATGTTTGTGTCCAACAAGGGTTAGACAAATACATTTTTTTTATCGAATTTAGCTTTTAAGCTCATGGAATTCTCTCATTTTTTAGATTTACTTCCTTAGGGTCTTTCGCCATTTGGCTATTTTAAGATATCCTGACTGTGTCTAGGTCTGCATGTATCTGGATGCAACAGAAGGACAACCAAGATATCCCCGGATGAGTCAACAAAATAAAGATACAAAACCTCATATGTTGGCAATATTTCAATGGAAGATTTAAGTCCATAAATCATACATCATGATCTGTTACCCACACGATACAGAGTTCGTTATGTTTGTATTGCTTAGTATCTTTTATCACTTTGAGCGTCAAACCTATCGACATATCACAAAAGATCCTAGTCTTTTCAGCTACGACACCTCACATGTGTCAGTCAAGCCCTTTAAAATGTATATTTATTTCATTTCCCATATGATACAATAAAACTCTTTTTGGGTTTTCGTTTTTTTATTTTTCTCATTTTCAAATGTTTTTTTATTTTTATGAATTTTCTTCCCTTAAATTTGTTTATAAAATAAAAACTACCTAGTTTATGAAAAAATTTACCTAGAAAAATAAAAACAAAAATCCTTTTAGCATTTTTTTAAAGCTCAACCATTGTACCATATCATTTTCAAGAGATCCACAAGCATCTTTAAACTAGAGTTGCTAACAGGTTTTGAATACAGATCCGTTGTATTGCATCAGTATGAATATTTTCAAGTTTGATAAGACCTCTTTCATAGCAATCTATTTTCAATGAAATTAAACTTTCTATACAGTTAGCATTATCTTTTTTATCTCCCATTCATTCACAACCACTTTCAATAAATATTAAAAAAGTAAATATAGGAGAACAGTGACACTCTAAATATACAAATGAATAATAATATATTATCTATCCTTCACTCACAACGTCTTCCTAAAATATGCAAAAGTCACTCACAAATATATGCAAAACCCGCTATGAATGCTCTTATACTTTAAATAAACAAGATTTGCTAAATATATGTTGAGGATGATTTTTTTTTAATCGAAAATTTTGGATCACTGACGAACCACTGGAGTGTCATCGTGCCACCAATGGAACCACCCGATTATATCCATCTCCACTAGTCAATAATGCATATACAACAATTCAGTAGAAATCCAATAAATCTGGAAAAAACCCTCCTTATGATAGTCGAACTCAGAACCTATCTCACCCAAGATGCGGATGATGTTTATAGATATAGATATCGTATCCTTTTAAGATATAATATTATATCCTTTTAAAATGTCACATAATTAATAAAAAGGTAAAAATTCTTGTTGTGTCGTGCTAAATATATGTTGATGATGAGGTTTATAGATATAGATATTGTATCCTTTTAGAATGTCACATAATTCAAAAAAAAAATTCTTGTGTCGTTAAATAAACCTCATTAATGAAAATCAACAACGTAAACATAATTAATTAACAAGACTATCAGAAAAATTATGAAGCACAATATTCCTCAAATGTTTTGTAGATCATATCGACTAGAGCCGTTACTAAGAACTTTTAAAAAAATTTAGGCTCTTGGCCACAAATTGAATTGGGCCCAAAATTGTGGTTAAGGAGATGTGAAATAAAAAAAACTTTGGTGGTGGAGTCAAAAATTGAACTTAAGACCTCTATATCATCTTAAGTTTTTTTCTATTCCACCAACAACACCTTTTTGTATAATAATTGGATGCATATACTAAATATATAATTTAATATATGTATATATAAAAGCTTACAAAAATATTTCGAGCCCTTTAGGAATTTAGGCCTCGGACGACGACATAACCGACCCTGATGTCAACTTTATGGTTCTGAATGGTTTCTAAATACTCCAGTATTATTTAAAAACCGTCTCAATAAAAGGAAAGTGTAATTAGCCAAAAGTGATTGCACATCCGGTAAGCCCAACTTATAGGGCTAGAACCAGTGATCTGTACACATAAGCAGGACAAAACAACTCGTGCACTAGGTGCGCCTCACACGGCCTTGAAATACGAACCCATGAGAACAAAGTTGTAAAACTCTATATAGCATCTAGAGCATGGCTATTAAGGCGTTTTAACATTCATTTTTCTCGTTTTTCCAGGTCGGTTATTCTTCATATTGTGAAGCTCGTTTTTAACATTTGTTTTTGCATTTAATTCTTGGCTAAGAACTAGAAAAAAATAGATTAAAGTGGGGCCTATTGTACTTTTTAATTATATATATATATATATATATATATATATATATATATGAGGTATAGAAAGAAAACCATATGAGTTACAAAAACTGGAGGGGTATGGTCCCAAAAACTTTGCGCCTGCGCAGGGAATCATACCCTCAACAGCATAATTACAAGGATAACCTTGCACGCAACATTCAATGGTGCGCCTTCCTTGGAACCAATAGGCCCTACAATGAACCTTGCGCACTCAGCGCAACGGTGAATTAGACCAACACCAATAGGTTCTACAATGAACCTTGCGCACTCAGCGCAAACGGTGAATTAGACCAACACCAATAGGTCAGACAATGAACCTTACGCACTCAGCGCAACGGTAAATTAGACCGGCACCAATAAGTCACACAACGAGCTTTGTGTACTTGGCACAACGGCAAGTTAGACTTACACACGCAGGCTACTTGACCCTTCGCAGAACTACAGCCCTCTAGCCAAGAATCCTAAAACCTTGCAATGATAAGACAAACATGAGAGTCCCTCATAGTCTTGCGGATAAAAGAATTTATCTCTACTACTCTGCGCTGGCGGGAAAACAATGACAACCTCGCAGAAGGGGTAAGCACTAAGAGGTGTTGACCATACTCAGGGGTACGGAGTGGCAGAACTGTGACAAATGGTTGCTCGGCAAGTTGCGTCTGACAGCGTCAAATGAACAATAAGGCAGACACAAGGCTGTACACCAACCGTCCTACGCCAGTGACTGTTCCACCTTCTCCACTTTCGGCTGGTAGCAGGTCTGACGCCAGAGACATCTGCCCTTACTGTCTTTACACGTGGCACCATTCAGCATCCGACAAAGCACACCTCCTGACGGAAGACATTAATTCTCCTGCAGGGAACATTTAATGTCTGACGAAGAGGGACAAACCGGATGTCTCTGAATGTACGGACCGGGCCCAAGGCCCACCAGCCCATATACCTTCGGCTATAAAATAAGTATCGGATCACCAGGTAAGCTATCTACGATCATCTACAATACATACACAAGTACTCGAACTTATTGCTTGCAATCACCAAATACTTATTCTCACGCCGGAGTGTGGTCATGAAAAAACCACCCTTTTTCCCGTGACGAGACTAACGGCGCTGCTAGTTTTGCAGATCAGTCTGAGTGAGATCACCCTGAAGAGCGAGCGAAGAGACAACCCTTTTATGTAGAAGTTCCTAGGTTGTAACTTATATATATCCCCGAGTATCTCTAGGTTCAACCGGTGTTTCTTCATTGGCGCCATCCGCTATTTACTCTCTTTTCCTCATTAGCTCCTTTGTTTTCGTTTTTTTAAACCTCACGTCTAAATGGCTGATTTCCCATCCAACACTCCACGAGGTCCTAGAGCCGAAGGTAAGAACCCAGTTCATGCTTCTCGAGTCGACGGGCTAGTGGAAGAAGACTCTTCCGGGAATGCCAGAACTCATCACGACTCGTGTCGTGTGAATGTCCCGGTTACCCCCGGAGCTCAAATGGAAACTCCTTTCGTATCGATCACATCGGTCTTACCTCCGGGCGAGACCCCAATGGCTTGGTACATCAAGTCTCAGACGGTCCTAAACGCCGTTTACGCGCAACTCTACGCACAAACAAACACTCCCGCTGCCCCAGTGCAGCCCACTGCTCAAGTGCATGCTTTGCCTACACCAAGAATACTAAGCTATAACTCGCCAGCCGGGGCGAGCATACCATCCAAGCTCCGTACCCAAGAGACGGAGTATACTCAATCACCGCCTAAACCTGAGTCTAATACTCAGAGGCGAGCATAGGTCCACTCGTGGTGGGGCCCGCGTCCCCTTGGGGAGCGGTACACCTAACGTGAGGAGGAAAAGACATATGGCGAAGGTGACAGCGCCAGTGTGTTTCACCGGCTGCCAAAGGATCATGCTGCATACAGATCTGCTCCATGGGGTGGTTACAACCCGGAAGCGGAATATAATTATAACTTGATCTACAGGCATTTGAAGCAGCCGAACACTCAAAATTTATCAAAGAGATCGCGCTCACACCGCTGGAGCGCGCAAAACTTCCCTTCAACGTCGGGAAGTACAAGGGGTTGACAGACCCAGTTGACCACTTGCGTCTCTTCACGGGTGCAGGACTGATCGGAGGCTGGACGCTGCCTATGTGGTGTCACCTGTTTGTCCAAACTCTCACAGGCGCTGCGCGCCTATGGTTTAATAACTTGCCCACAGGCAAGCTCGCGTCATGGAACGGATTAAAATACAAGTTCCTGACGCACTTCAACCAACAAAGGCGTTACGTTAGAGATTCCTCTGACGTAATGAACATCTGGCGGCGTGATGACGAAAGTCTTGAAGACTTCATACCCGTTATAATAAAGAGGCGATGGAGATAGCGGATGTGCACGAAGACCTGATTCGTGCACAGTTCAAATATGTTGTACGCTGTGACGAGATGATCAAACTCTTGTTAGGAACTACAGGTCTCCCCAAAAGATGGGAGAAACTCATGGCAGCGGCAAAGGTCTATGTGCAGACAGAGCGCAACCTCAATAATAGTAGACCTCCCCTATCTCACCACCGCCCCCAATACATGAGCAAAATTTTGGGAAGAAGAATAAGGGGTGGAGGGATCACAGCAGACCCCTCCCTACTCACGGTCGACGCATGCACGATCATCAATAAACTCGCTACCTAGCGAGCAACAAAGCAAGATAATTGCGATAGGCAGTGGACCCCACTGACGAAAACACCAGTGGAAGTCCTCAACACTGAAAACCATCAGTTCAAGCAGCCGCTGCCGTTGCGCAATAAGAAAGGTCAAGACCCCAACCTTTTCTGTGATTATCACAAGGATACAGGGCGCACAACTGATAACTGCATCTCCTTGCGCATGGAGATCGAAAAATCACTCAAGAGTGGGAAGCTCACCCATTTACTGCAAAATGTGCGTAAAGAGGTGCGCCAAATCACTAGAGTCGGCGAGGCCCGAGAAATAAAAAAATGAAGTATGTTCATATGATCCAGGGTGGCCCATCGCGCAAGCACAACCACCAGAAAAGTTGCACGCCTTTACTGGCTAAAAACAGCAGGTCATCTTCCCCGTTGTTCCCGGGGGCCCACAAGAGGATCGACCGGTCGTGATATCGGGCATCTTCGGCCATTATCGCACTGACTATATGTTCATAGACCCTGGGAGCTTTATGGACATCATCTATGAACAGTGCTTCCAGCAGCTAGATCCGGAGGATAAGGCGCGCCTAGAGCCGGTGGATCTCCCACTCACTGGTTTCTGCAATGAGGCCATTTTCCCTCTGGGCCAAATTTCTTTTCCGGTGAATCTTTCTGACGGGCGACACTCCCCCACGGTCTCGGTGAATTTCATGGTCATGCTCGCAACCTCGCGCCATGACGTATTACTAGGCCGGCGCGCTCAACGGGAGTTTAGCATGATCACTTCCACTCCTCACGCTGCCTGTGGTTTCCCCATAGAAACCGAGGTGGCCTATATGTATGCAAGGAAGGAAATCATGTCTGTCGAAGAAGAACCACCGATGAAGCAATCAAAACCATCATCCAACGGTGAACCAGAAAAGTGGGTACTAAACATTAAGTACCCGGAGCAAATAGTCCTGTTAGGACCCGCCATGACTCCCGCAATCAAGGCGTGGTTAAAGCAACTGTTGTTCTGCAATGTAGATATTTTTGTGTGGCCGCCTGCGGATATGACTGGAATGCCAAGGGAAATCGCTGAGCATGCATTGCACACATTCCCTTTAGTTCAGCCCATAGTTCAGCCCATAGTTCAGAAGAAGCGCAGCTTCGGTCCTGAAAAGATACGCGCCCTGAATGAGCAAGTGTCAGAGCTTTTCTAAGCAGGAATCATCCGAGAGGTATGCTATCAAACATGGGTAGCCAACCGGTAATGGTCGAAAAGTCCAACGACAGTTGGCGCATGTGCGTCGATTTCAAGGATCTCAACAAGGCATGTCCTAAGGACTGCTACACCTTACCTGAAATTGATAAAGGTGGAATCCCTCGCTTCATTTAGGTGGAGATGCTTCCTTGATTGTTACAAAGGTTACCACCAAGTCCAAATGAAGAAAGAGGATGAAGACAAGGCCGCTTTCCGAACCGACAAGAGGATTTTTTGTTACACTAAAATGCCTTTCGGACTGCGCAATGCTAAAGCCACCTACCAACGTTTAATGGACCATGTCTTCGGGGACGACGTTGCCGAAACCGTGGAAGTTTATATCGATGACCTCGTCATCATGAGCTCGGGTAAGGAGAAGATGCTGGAAAATGTCCAAAAGACGTTTACATCCTTGCGCAAGGCAACCCTGAAGTTGAACCCTAGCAAGTGCTCCTTTGGAATGGAAGAAGGCAAATTTTGGGATTCATCGTCATGCGTGGTGGCTTCAAAGTAAATCCCGATAAAGTGAAAGCAATTCAGCGTATGCCATCACCCTCAACTATCAAAGAAATGCTACAGTTGGCGGGGCGATTGGTTGCGCTGAACAAGTTCCTGGCCAACCACGCAATGAAGTCCTTCCCATTCATCAGCACTTTGGGGAACTGTGTGAAGCAAAATAAGTTTCGGTGGACTCTGGATGCGGAGAAAGCCTTCACCCAAATGAAGGAGTGCTTAATTCAGTTGCCAACGCTCACAGCACCGTAGAAGAAGGAGCCACTGATACTTTACCTTTCTGAATCAGATATCGCTCTGGGAGCAGTTCTGCTAGTAGAGCGCGTAGGAGTTCAAACTTCGATCTATTATGTCAGCAAGATGCTCACTGACCCAGAGACATAATATCCCATGATGGAAAAGCTTGCTCTAGCTTTGGTCCACGCCTCCCGATGGTTGCGTCGGTATTTTTCTGGCCATGTGATAACAGTTCTCTAGAACTATCATTTGGGCCAAATTTTATCGAAACCAGACATATCTGGCCGTCTAGCAAACTGGGCGATTGAGCTTGGTGGACATAACATTGTGTATAAACCACGCCCAGCAATAAAAGGCTAGATATTAGGCGATTTCATCGCGGAGGTACCGCAAAATAAAGCGCAGGAGTGTGAAGCTGAACAGAACCCAATGCCGGTTACGGATGACCGCGCATGGATACTTCACACAGATGACGCATCCAACGATGATGTCGCAGGGGCAGGCCTTCGCTTAATAAGCCCCGATAATCAAGAGTTCACATATGCCATTAGATTAGATTTCAAAAGTACCAATAACGAAGCTGAGTACGAAGCAATCAAATAGGCGCACAAAATTTGGAAGCAAACGTTGACTCCCTTTTAGTCGCAGGATAGGTCAACGGCCTATACGATGCAAAGGGCGAGACAGTGACATTGTATCTAGAACAGGCGCAAGCCTTAATAACCAAATTCCAATACTTCAAGATAACCCATGTCAACCGAAGGGAGAATAAGCATGCTAACGCGCTCAGCAAACTAGCCGCTACAAGGTTCAAGCACTTCGCGTGTGAAGTGCGCATTGAGGTACTTAAAAACCCTTATGTTCCTTTGCGCCAAGTCAACATCATTGAAATGGGAAATCCGTCCTAGATGTCCCCCATAATCATGTTCTTGTAACACGGGATTCTCCTGGAAAACAAAGCGGAAGCAAGGAAGGTCCAGAACAAGGCACTAAACTATGAAATGGCAGACGGTATCCTATATCGGAAGTCATATCTGGGACCGCTCCTCCGCTGTGTTGATCCGCAAGATGCACAGTACTTGATCCGCCAAATACATGAAGGGTTATGCGGAATTCATGCCGGTCTGCACATGGTCGTAGCAAAGATCATGAATGCCGGTTACTATTGGCCTAGCATGCACCTAGATGCATTTGAAACACTGCGCAAGTGCGCATCATGCCAACGCCATGCTCCAAAGACATTGCGCCCCAAAAATCTTTTGATCCGTGTGACAACAGCGTGGCCCTTCTAGCAATGGGCAATCGATATGGTGGGACCTTTCCCAGATGCCCCAGGCGTGGTGAAGTTCATAATAATTGAAGTTGATTATTTCACCAAATGGGTCGAAGCCAAACCCTTGCATCCACCACAGCAACTGTAGTTCGAAAATTCATCTGGGAGCACATCATATGCTGTTTCAGGTTATCCATGCGCATAGTCAGTGACAATGGCCCCAATTTTGCAGTTGAGGAACTACAGCAATGGATGAAGGAAATGCATATCGAACATGTCTTCACTTCGGTCACACCCCCAAGGGAACGACCAAGTGGAGAGCATAAACAAGAGCATCGTCAAAGGGATCAAGACGAGATTGGGTATGGTGCGAAGAGGCTGGGTAGATGAGTTGCCAAGCATCCTTTGGGCTTATCGAACCATGCCAAAAACCAGCACAGGTGAACTCTTTTCCGCCTTGTGTGTGGGACGGATGTAGTAATTCCTGCAGAGATAGGCCTCCCATCACCGCGCATGCTAGCTGCGCAAAGCTAGAACAACGAAGACGAGCGCAGACTTGACCTGAACTTACTAGATGAAAGGCGTGAAAACTCCGCTATCAACAAAGCCAAATATAAGTCCAAGCTCGAGAAATACTATAGCGCGCGAGTCCGCATATGTACCTTTTACCTGGTGACTTTGTTCTACGCGACAATGAAGCGTCTAACGTCGAGCGTCCAGGAAAACTTGCACCTAAATGGGAAGGTCCTTACATTATCCATGAAGTCCTACGGAAGGGCGGTTACACCCTTAAACGCTTAGACGATACAAACATACCTAGGACATGGAATGCGCAACAGCTAAGAAGGTGCTACATGTAACCTAGCAAGTTCATTATCCTATTGTCTACCTTGTACATGGCTCTTAGGCCTTATTTATTAATAAAGACAAGGGTGCATGAATCCTTTTATCTTAATGTTTCATTGCAAATGCGCGACGCCACTTTGGGTCTACGCAAAAACACCACGGTACACAAAGACTCTTGAATCAAAATTCATTACCTACTACCTGCGCATGGGAGTGGTGTTCATATACGAGTCCGTTACCAGTTTTATTTGCTATACCTACACAAAGTTGGCCTTTCTGTTGACGCAAATATTGTAACAGGGAAGAAACATTTCATTTAAGATAAAAATATTTACAAATTTGCGCAACGCGCAATACTGTCAAAGATCCTACAAAGATATTACATAAAGGATCCTACACTATTCTTCATCCACAACGGCCTCGGCTTCTACCGGAAATATGTCTCTTAGGCGATCAACGAAGTCGTCATGGGTGAGCGCCTCACTCACCAATTCAAAAGCTGATCAACCCCATAAGTGGCAGAGCAGCTGGAATCCCATGGAACGCCCATTGCATGAGTGACATGTTGCGCACACTCAGCATAGCCTTGCGCATACCCGTCTCGGTGCATAGTGAATACCAACTTGGCCACTGCGCGATCCAACTCCACAGAAGTTAGTATGGAGTTTGCAACCTGCAAAACAAGAACACATGGAGTAACCAAAGATTAAATGGAGTACGTATACTGGTAATTCCATGTTGTTGCATCCACAACATTTTGTTGGTCAGTGACTCCACCAACGACTCCGCGATAGCGCAAGCGTCTTCAGAATTCTCCAATTTCTTCTCGCCCGCCTCCACCTTGGCTTCCGCCAATCGCAACTGTTGCTTATCAGCCAGGTGCCTGCGCTGGATTTCAGACTTTTCCACCAAGGCCACTTGGAGATCCTTCTTCGCATTCTCCTGAGCAGGAGTGAGCAGCAACCTGGTCATACATAAAGGTTAGCACAACAATCCTGCGGCCCATATACACAAAAAAAAAAGAAAAAGACAGAAACGAGGCAAGTTTTTTACCTCTCCGAGTTCACTGCGCTCGCGGTCCGCCCTGGACTCCGCAGCTGCAGCAGCTGCTGCCTCCTTTTCTCTCTTCTCGCGCGTAACCTCAGCTCGCTACCAGGCCAGTTCATCCCTTAAGGATTTTTTTCTCAGCGTTATCTCTTTCACAAGCCTCTTTCCACAACCTGCGCTCCGCCACAAGTTTGGCATCAGAGGCTTCGGCCCTTCTCTTCCACCCCAGCGCGACCCATTCTTAAACCCGTTGGTGGTCGGCATTAGCGTTTTCCCTAGCCGCCACCTTAGCTTCTCGCTAGGCCCCTTGGGCTCGCTCCTTGATCAGTTTCGCTTGAGCAGCCTCAACATCTTTCTTTTCCTTAAGCAAACCCCGCCACTCACGAACAATCTTGTGGGTAACCGAGGGGAGCTTGCAGCTGCCTGGAGGTATGTGCGGTATGTGGTTTCTTGTTCATGTTCAGCAAATTTCCACACCTCTGCTGGAGGGAAGGCTCCCTTAAACCACTCACGACACTCCGGACAGTGAGAGAAGTCATCACCTTCTTTAATTTCCACACAGGGGTGTGGATCTCTTCAGCATGAGCCGTAGAGTAAGACCTGTAATAACAATCACCCGGGGTCTCGTCCGGGCGGATTGGAGATCCTTCCGCGGAAGGGTTTCTACCTGATCCCCCAACTTCACCCCTGGGTGCGGGCTCTTCCACATGCACCTCCTGCGGGGCATCAATCTACGCACCATCAATGGAAGCGGTCCCCAACGGCTCCGTCTCTTCAACAACACTCGCGCCACCAACCGGCGCGCGTTCTACCAGCACCACGGGTTCTTCCACCGCCACTCGTGCTTCTTCCATAACCACCATGGGTGATTCCACCACCACCCGTGGTTCCTCCATACCCCGCACGTGTTCTTCCACCATCACGTGCGGTTCCTCCTCCACCTGCGCACGTTCTTCCACCACCACAGAACCCGCGTTAGTACCAACCCAAGAACCTTCCACCAACACGTGAGGCCTCTCCCTCACCACTTCAAGTTCCGCTGCTCCAATAGCAGACTCCTCGCCTTGAGCAATAGGCGGGGGCATTGGAGTATCCGTGGGCGCCGCGCATGTGCTGGATTCCATAAAAACCGGCTCATCGCCCACTGCGTGATAACAAAAATTCAGTTATACACTGTATAAAAACGTGGAGGAATCAAACTAAGTTATAAAGTTACCGAGGGAGATTTGGCGGTGACCGCTCCCAGACTCCCCCTCTTCCCTATAGCTTTCCGCGCAACCTTCTTAGGGGGCTGCGCGGAGAGGTCCACCTTAGGATGCCTCTTCCTCTTAAGAGGCACCTCCGGACTGGACTCGGCCTCCACCGGACTAGCAGGTTTGGCGGTAGGGATAACCACCGGCTTCGGCGCGGGCTTCTTCACACCTACGATTAAGACCCTTCCATGAGTCAGTAACTACTACATATGCTTTCCAACGGTCAGACACAATGTGCTTACCTTTGGGAGGACCTACCCTGGGTTGAGTCACCTCCTTCTCAACCGCGGTGCTCGACCCCGCATGTCGTTTCTTCTTATGATCTGGGCCAATGCCCAAGTTTTTCAAAGCGGCTACAACACAGCGCAACAACAAACAAGTCATCCGCAGAGTTACCAACATTCAACAACAGAAACTTACCAGTTGGAGGCACGGGGGCATCCAAATCCGCATTCCTGGGAAGTGCAAACTTGTCCAAGACCTGCGCATACCAGGTGGGCTCATCCGGGCCCAGAGCGAGCCTTTCAATCCGCCCTCCCTTTCGAAGGCGACCAAAAACAACGGGGCCCCTGCAAAAAGAAATGCATGTCAGCCGACACACAAGGAAAAATCAACAAATACATCAAGGAAGTAGGAACACCACCAGTATCCACTCCGATCCCCCTCCATGTACACCGGTCTATACCGGCGGTCGGGTTTCCAAACCAAACTCATCCCGACCACCACCAGTATCCTCTCCGGTAACTGAATCGCTGGGATCTCCTTCAAAGCCGTATACCAGGGGTCCGACACTGGTATAGGGAGAGTCTCCGCCGGAATCTCCCCGGCCCCCAGAACTGCATCGGGAAGGGAACGACACCAGACTTCACATAAAAGAATTTTACCTTCCAGTCATGGAAGGACTTGGGGGAGAGAGAGAAAAATTTTCCGTGCTTGCACAAGATGCTGAAAAGAATAAAACCCCATTGAACAATGGAGTTGGAAAAAAAATACGAAAACGGTCGACGGTTGGAACAGATCAAGTCGACTGGCACAAAAACTCAAAGTGTTTCACCCTCACTACCCCAACGGATTCAATTAGGAGAGGTGGAAGCCGTAAAACTGCAAATTTCAAGAAAAAAATTTGTAACAGGCAACCGAAAGTTGCCCTCAGAGAAAAAATCTTAAAAAACGGTGATGTAGCCGGCCGCAACATCGACGGCTATATCACCTTCCGCCGGAAACCGGGCATCCCAGCTCTTGGCGAACCATTGTTGGCGACCATGCGGACAAAAGTGGGCTGACTCATCTTGCATGCCGGCAAAGAGGTCGAAGCCTCAGTGGCAGAGGAGTCTCTGGACCCCTGGACGCCACGTTGAAGAAAAAAGTTTGAAAAATTTTGAAGACAAGAAGAACTCATGAGATTCAGAGAGAAAGTGTGAATGGATGAAGGAAACCCTAGGCGATTACTTCTATTTATACTGATCGCATTTAATGAATTTGGGAATCGTGATGCATCCGAGACAATAACAACAAATCAGCGAAGGACACGTGGCTGGCAAGTTGCCACTGACGCTTAATATGCGCGCGTGGCCGCCACTCTCTCTGCCAATTCATTAATGAATGTGAGGCGGTACAGCTGACAACACGCAGTAGCTGTCAGATGTC
The DNA here is from genome assembly GCA_947069175.1 of Scalesia atractyloides. Classification (NCBI taxonomy): domain Eukaryota; kingdom Viridiplantae; phylum Streptophyta; class Magnoliopsida; order Asterales; family Asteraceae; genus Scalesia; species Scalesia atractyloides. Next base: position 66,608,188 of record CAMTDV010000026.1, on the reverse strand, counting down.
CTTTCAAATCCCTTTTTTCTCACCAACCAACCTGCAACGTCAGATTGTTAGGGTTTCAAATTTCAAAATCATGATTACAAAACGTTTCCTTCACACAAACGTTTTCCTCCAACCCTTCTTGAATTTTTGCCACTACAATGACGGCGCATACAATAATTTCCTTCTACTTACCAGCATGCGCATAGGAGCATCACTGGATTGGGGGACTTGGAGGGGTATGGTCCCAAAAACCTTGCACCTGCGCAAGGAACCACACCCTCAACAACATAATTACAAGGATAACCTTGCACGCAACATGCAATGGTGAGCCTTCTTTGGAACCAATAGGTCCTACAATGAACCTTGCGCACTCAACGCAACAGTGAATTAGACCAACACAGATAGGTCCCACAATGAACCTTGCGCACTCAGCACAACGGTGAATTAGACCAACACCAATAGGTCCTACAATGAACGTTGCGCACTCAGCGCAACGGTCAATTAGACCAACACCAATAGGTCCTACAAGGAACCTTGCGCACTCAGCGAAACAGTGAATTAGACCAACACCAATTGGTCAGACAATGAACCTTGCGCACTCAGCGCAACGGTAAATTAGACCAGCACCAAAAAGTCACACAAAGAGCCTTGTGTACTTGGCGCAACGGCAAGTTATACTTACACTCGCAGGCTACTTGACCCTACACGGAACTAACAGCCCTCTAGTCAATAATCCTAAAACCTTGCAAGGACAAGACAAACATGAGAGCACCTCATAGTCTTGCGGATAAAAGGATTTATCCATGCTACCTCTGCGCTAGCGGGAAAACACTGACAACCTCGCAGAAGGTGTAAGCACTAAGAGGTGTTGACCATACTCAAGAGTACGGAGTGGCAGAACTGTGACGAATGGTTGCTCGGCAGGTTGCGTCTGACAGCGTCAAATGAATAATAAGGCAGACGCCAGGCTGTACACCAACCATACTTACGCCAGTGACTTTTCCACCTTCTCCACTTTCGGTTGGTAGCAGGTCTAACGCCAGAGACATCTGCTCTTACTGTCTTTACACGTGGCACCATTCAGCATCCGACAAAGCACACCTCCTGACGGAAGACATTAATTCTCCTGCATGGAACCTTTAATGTCTGACGAAGAGGGACAAACCGGATGTCTCTGAATGTACGGACCGGGCCCATCTCCTGAGCCCACATACCTTTGGCTATAAAATAAGTATCGGATCACGAGGTAAGCTATCTACGATCATCTACAATCACATACACAAGTACTCGAACTTATTAAAAAAAACCAGGTAATGTAAGGTATATGTTATCGAAAGTTTTGTAACAAAAAAAACCAAAAAGAGCCGAGGGGCTTTTTTATAATTTTTTTAAAATTCAGTATATAGTGAAGATCATTTCAGAACTCTAAATAATTGCAGAGCTTACAGAACGTTCGATAACATATACCTTACATTCTACTTGCAATCACCAAATACTTATTCTCATGCTGGAGTGTGGTCACAAAAAAACCACCTTTTTCCCCGTGACGAGACTAACAGCGCTGCTAGTTTTGCAGATCAGTCTGAGTGAGATCACCTTGAAGAGCGAGCGAAGAGACAACCCTTTTATGTATAATCTCCTAGGTTGTAACTTATATTTCCCCGGATATCTGTACATTCAACCGGTGTTTCTTCAAAAACTCTGAAAACCTCACATCTACCATCCATTTAAAAAAATCAAGGGTTGAGACTGGTGGTGTTACACATTGTGCTTTTTCAGAAAAAGCTGAAAATTTGCAAAAACTGTTACACGTAACACGTGGCAGCATCTGGTTGTTATACGTAACATGTGGCAAAAGGAGATCCATTCATTTCGGTTATATAGTTTTCTTAACTAATATGAGATTTCTTTCTATAATTGGCCTTCATATATATATATAGAGGTTCATGTGAGAAAATTTAAAAGTGTGAGAAGGATAAGAAAGATTATGGAGGTGACATGTGTTCCTTTTTATTTTGGTAGTTTAAGGGTATAAGTGTAATTTAACTAATAAAATCTAATTATGGAATGAATATATGCAACCGATTTTTGGCAGTTATCGTAGGGATTTTCGAATTTGAAATAACACCCTAACTTATAAAAACACCACAGCGTGTATATTGAAGGCATACATCTTATAAAGAACAGAAATATAACTCATAAAAACACCCTAACTCATAAAAACACCACAACATGTATATTGAAGGCAAACATCTTATAAAGAACATAAATATAACAAAAATAACACCATAACTCATAAAAATACCACAACAATTATATTGAATGCACACATCTTATAAAGAACACTCTAACATTGAATATAATAGAAATAACACCCTAATATAACACCAGTCAACACTTTAATCAGAATCAAAACAGAAATAACACCCTAAATATATAAAAACAGAAATAACTTTACATAAGTATATCAATATGGTACTCATATTAAAGATAAAAAACACTCGTTATTATGGTGTAATATTTTTTAAAAAAAGAATTACGTATAAAAAGTTATTGATGTTTAAAAAAGAAGGGGGGAACTTTGCGTGTGTATTAATGTTAGTTTCTTAATTTAAAAATATTAAATTTACCTTTATATCATTAATCTAGAAAATTAGTTAGTTTAATAGTCAATATTATTTACAGAATTACCACTATGATCTCAACCATTAGATTAAATATCTAATGGTTTTGATTCTTTTCTTATCCTTCTCACACTTTTAAATTTTCTCATAACAACTTCACCCTATATACATATATATATATATAAATAAAGAAAACTAAAGAAAATCTTATGTAACAAAAAAAATTCTAAAAAAAATAAGGAATGTAAATTACATGTTATCGAACGTTTTGTAATAAAAATAAAACGAAAAGCGCCGAGGTGATTTTTTTATAAATTTCTTTAAAAAATTAGTTTTTAGCATATATAGGGTTAGGTTTTTTTTTTTCAGAACTCTGAATATTACAGAACTTTCAGAACTGCTAATAAATAATTATTTTATTTATATATTTTTATATTTAACATTATTTAAGGAGACGTTATATGTATGTTTATGATTACATATATGAAGGACCTAATTATTTATGTGTAATAACTAATTTGCATATACGTAAAGAGACTAGATTACATATGTGTAAAGGGAACCAATTTACGTATATGTAATTATAATATTACATATGAAAAAATGATAAAACTACTATTAACACACATGGAATCATAATAAATGATAAAAAAACATACCTTTAAACAATGTTAAATATAAAAACTTATTAGCAGAATGCTTGTTCATAAGGAGTTCTGTAAGCTCTGCAATTATTTAGAGTTCTGAAATGATCTTTACTATATATATATATATGTGTGTGTGTGTAGGGGAATAATTGCAGAGCTTACAGATAGTATATATGGCTCGGTTCTTTTTCTTCTCGTTTAAACCCTTCACTATATAAAAAAGCCCCTCGGCTCTTTTTGGTTTTTTTTGTTACAAAACGTTCGATAACATATACCTTACATTCCCTATTTTTTTTTTTAAATGTTACATAAGGTTTTTCTTGAGTTTTCTTAACTTAAGTGAGTTTTCTCTCTATAATTCTCATATATATATATATATATATGGCTCGGTTCAAATGAGAGCCACCACAAGTTGTGAGAACTTTTTCATGTCGCGCGAGTTGAGCCAAATTTTTTTGCACAAATGTAGATGAAATATTATAAACACATTTGTAAAAGGAAAAGTAAAAAAAATTGTCGAGTCGGTAGTTTTGACTGATGCAAGTTTTTTTTACGCGCTGGTGTAAATTTTGTACGAAGATAAATATTTTTTTGCCTCATGTAAATGTGGGTATGCGGCATTTTAAAAAAAAATTTGTTGAAACAAGTGTTTCTTTTATAACTTTTGAGAAAGTAAATTGAAAAAACCTTTTGAATGGTTTAATTCTTACAGTTTTTATAACTTAAAGATGGTTCTTATTTAGCAAAAGAGATCTTTTAAAACGTGACATTAGTGTGAGGTGATTATACATTTCTGACTTTGACCTTAGTTGTGTCCCAAGTCTCAACCGAAATTATGCAGTCAGAATTCACATTATGTAGGATGCACGATTGCTAGTTTTATGCATCACGGCCACCACCTACCACTACCATATGGCCCACTACCACCACCTACCGTCCTACCACATCAATTACCAATTTCTCAACACATGTGTTTTACTGACGTGATTAGTTCAGGCAGAAATGAAGTCCCTCACCAAGCTTGCAATAACTCAGTTTTTATTTATGGTCAAGAGTCAATAAATATGGTAACTATTCACGCTTTATGTTTCAATATATTAACCCATGTGACTAATTACACATAAGTCAAATGTCATATATGATAAGAGGTGGACCTACACTTAGAGGTGATAAACCGATTTTTTAAGTGAATCTATAAAACTTTTTAGAGTGAAAACATAGTAACAAATTCAAAAGTGTTGGTAGTGGTAATTGGTATGACTAATCGGAGTGGAAGGGGTTTGAAAGGAGACGTGAAGCGAGATGTGGCTGCCACGTCAACAGATTCAAGCTTCAAAAACCAAGGGGTGGTTGTGGGCGTTTTTTGGGACCCACATTTTTTTGTTAAAAAGTAAACAAATAACAACAACCAACCACATATCGCCACCTCATCATAACCTATATGCCTCGCGCCGGTGAAGATTCCCTTGCCCGTGCCACCTCTAAGCTCCTTTAGGGGATGGTTTTTCAAGTGTGGAGGAACTTCCACGCCATGTTCAAGCCCCCCACTCCGACCGTTCGAAACTCTTTGTCTAATTGGTTCCCAAGGTCACATTCAATTCTTATATCCTGTTTTTTCCCTTCTTTTAAATTTGAAATTTGTTTGACTAAACAAAAAGGGGCATAGCTGACATTCTTGCCCATAATCTAAGATCTTGGAGTTGGCTTACCAAACTGAATTTTTATTTTTTACAACAATGATTTGGATAAAACAGTCTTAGCACTAGACCCAGCTAAATTACTCGTCATCCATATCAGTGTGTATTCAAATGCTCATGTATTTTATTATTATATTGTATTTTATTGTGTTTCTATCAAACTCGAAAATTTTAACGTTTGATTAGAGAAATTTGACCACCGAAACTGGTGAACCTATAGGAAAAAATCTTGAGTCCGTCATTGTATATGATTAAATTGACCATTGATTGTTTTTTGGCGAACTAGATTTTATTATTCCAAAATATTATCTATTGTTGATTATCTATATGGGTAATGTGACCAACCACATTTCTAGATTTAACTTCCATCGACAAGAGCACACACACCCTAACGAAAAGTAACTTTGCGCGCCCTAAATAAACAATTGCTGATTTTTATCCTAATCAAAATGTTATGAATTATTTTAAAATGACGTAAAGTGAAAGTTAGGACCGTCATTGATCATATGGACAATTTGTATTATTATCGGCTATTAGGTTGTAAGATTATGAAATAATAAATTGATTACTAAGTTTTGGCTTATAATATATAAAGAACATAAGAAACACCATCAACCTACATTGGACTGGTGAGCTCATACTTATAAATACTAAATAGTAATAGCATATTCCAATACAGGTATATTCAATTTGGCCTAGTTTAAAGATTTATGAATTTAATCTTTCCATAAAAGAAAACTCAAATCATTGTTATGAAGTGATATTAACTGTAATGCTCATTTCGTCGGAAGGTCAAAACGTCATATAAATTAAGCTTTCGTACTGTAATATATAACTTTGACCAAAAATGTCCCTTGTATTTATACAAACCAAACACAAACATTAAATTTATACAGGAGCGTTAGCCTAAACAATCGTATCAAAATACAAACTTTAAGTTTACACACAAAACACATAAGTATTAAAAACGGCATTCACAACCCAAAAGTATTTGTTTTGACCCATTAACATCAAACTTGAACCGGAAGCGCGTAAAGGGCGATGCGGTGTGTTCGTTCCAAGCGCACCATTATCAAGATTGCGATTTTCCTACCATACACAACACAAATGCAATCGTTAGCATGACTTATTAAACATAAAAATTACATCCTTCCTTTATACCCTTATTTGACCCGTTAACAAGGTCATGGTTTGTATCATTCTTCTTACTTACATTCCTTACTTGTAACAATTCTCCTACTACGAAATCGTAGTTATCAACGAGGCATTTTATATACAATTTTAGCATCAAATACACAATGCATCCGACCCGGTCATACGGGTCCATACAATGACCATTTCATCCTTATCGACACGTCTACAACGAGTCATTTTATAAACAATTTCATCACCATACTATCCATTCATTTTGACACGTTTGTAATGGGTCAATACACATACTTTACAATACCATTATCTAACAATTTCTTAAATATTCATCATATCGCCTTACCATACGTTAAACTATATCTAACGAGCTAGTAATAATATAATGAAACTAATTCCGTGGATTACATCAATATAAAACGAAGTTCATATGAACTTACCTTTACCTTGCTTTGCTTGCAACCCAGATTGGCTCGTGCTCTCTTCCTTAACTCCTACAACTTCATATTCAACATTCTTTTAGTCTCATGCTTTCATCTCACATTTACATTAACATATTGAGTTAACAACTTATCATTTTACCAATCCGAATCATTTATCATCATATTCATATGAAAATCATCACATAAAAAACCAATACCCAAGTATTTCATCAAACACATGGTGTGCGTACCATTAACAAATCATTATTTACAAGTATCTTATGCATATCCTTATTAATTCATGTCAAGATCATCAATTTCAACTAATCTCATATAACCTTCATTCTAAATCAAATTCATTTAACAATAATCTGCAACATCCAACTTCATATATATCAAAACTATTCTTGATTTAGCACATGTAAAATCATCATCTTCATAACATTACTTCTACACGTGGGTTTTCATTAAAACATCAAAATAATCAGGAATTCGAGCATGATTCATGTTTTATGAGATGATTCTAATTCATTATCATTCTAATTTCGCATAAACTCACGGATTGAGCACAACCCATTTCATCAATGATCATCAAATCATAATTGTAACTTATCTTATGTCAAGAATAACTAGATAATCAATAATTTCACTTCATGCATCAATTTCCAGCCATATAGCACCTTTGATTTGTTTTTTGTTTAAGTTAAAGAAGTGTTAATAAATCCTGTTTTTTAGTTTTACTATAATTTTCTTCTATTTGCATTTTTTAAAATAGAAATTACTTTTATCCAATAAAAATAGGAGTGAGAAAAAGTAGTTTTTCAAAAAACACATATTTTAATAAATACTTTTCAGATTACGCATTTTGATAAATAAATTTTCCACCAACACCCCTTTAAAAAAAATAACTCGAGAAACCACACTATACTAGAATATGAGATGGGAGTTTCTAGTTTTTACCGAGTGATTCAATTTGTTGGGCCACTCGACCGGGCTAGTTAGTTAGGCCTAAGTTCATCTCTACAGTCAAAAATCCTTTGAAAAAATTTAGTGATTTTTATAGATAAAAATTCCGGTTGCACCCCTTGAAAGTTTAGTCAAACCCCTCACCCACATCCTTGGAAAATAATTTACCGATCCGCCATTGCTTGGCACAGACGTCTTGTGATTGGTTTTCCAATGTAACTAGAATATACTTAACCGCCAAATTTAGAATCAAAACATAAGGTCAATGGCTATTTTGGTAAATACATTTGGTCAAACGTTTAAGAAAAGAGATCAAGAATATGCAAAATACCAAAAAGGTTCAAGGAGGCAGTAGCATTACCTCACTTATTTGGGATAAGTAGCAATTATCTAAACAATCCACACTGCATAATATACAATAATTTAGAACACTGATATTGAGAAAAGCCAACATATCGAACATCATGGACTGTGGTCTGGGACTGAAGCATTTGTATGTGATCTTTTGTGTCATGTATCAATGACTCAAGCGGCGACGGGTTCAGGGACCCTGCCGGAGTCGCTTGCAGCCAAACTATCGTAGTATTCAACGAGCACTTCCCAACCACCGGGGCACATGAATCCATCTGGAGGGTTTTCTCTGTTCTTTGCAAGTGTTCGCATCTGTATCACACAACAAAATCTGATATACAACAATAGCCAACAGATATTATAAAGCAGAATACTTTTTAATAATTAACATAAACATAAATATACAGTTTGTTTGGGTTTTTCTACATTTGGATATGAATTTCGATATAAAGATTTTTCGGCTTATAAAATGTATAAAATACTTATGTTGGATACAACTCAGTTTTCAATAAACTTCATATCAAAATTAGACGAAAAATTAAACTAAATTGAGAGAAAAAGTAAATTATATCTAAAATGAGAATTCCAAAAAGCGTAAAAAAATACAAAAACAAATTACAATAAAATTAAAAATTGTTCTAAAAAGTACACTAGTTAAAATTAATAATATAAAAAAAACTCTAGATTAGAAGCAGAGATAGAAATTTCGACTAATTTACTTATATATAAGTTAAGTTGGGTTTTTTTTTTCTGAATTACCAATAGCTTAAATGAAAAGAGCCATATAGGATCAAACGGGTAAAAGTCAGCTAAAGTGTACATTTTAAGTGTATTCTTGGTAAATATACCTTGGTACCCGAGATGAAGAGGAAATCCTGAGGTCTAGATGGATCAAAGAATTCCATTTTCTGTTGCGTCTTGTCATACGCTGCCACCTGAAATAGCAAACTCGAGTAACTCAAATAGCATCACACTATCACTGTATCCAAACAGACACTAAGTAACTTGATGATGAAATTATGAAGCAAGTAAGTACCTTGAAAGGGAGAATGTTTAAGCGTTCAAGTCCAGGAGCCATGCTAAGTACTTTCTTGCCATGGTCAGCATTATACAGATCTCTTTTCTCGACCGGATGACCCATGCCAGCTGGATCACGGCCCACTATGTAAAAGTTGGCACCCGCATTAATCCGGGCTTTGGCATGCCACTGGACCTCAGTGGGCCCAGCATAGTGCATTGGAGATGGAAATATTGAGACCACTGTGTTTTCTGGATCAAGAACACCATCTTCAAGTACCTGATAATCATATTCATCAAAACATTTTTTTAATTTTTTTCTAATGATTTGTATTTATTAATGTGTAAAATTTGAATGAGAAAACTATATTATCATTATGATAATAATCTCAATTTCAGTTGATAAACCAATATGGGGTTTTATGAACGAGACATTCATGTTATGTGAAGCCGCCAGATTAAAAAGAAAAAACAGGTAGAAAAGAAATACACCAGATGGGATGGAGGGCTGTAATCGAGCCGAGCCAGGCTTGGCTCGAGCTCGATTATTTTTTCGAGATGAAAAGTCGAGTTCGGGCCGTAAAACTTCGAGCCAGCTCGAGCCCAATCGAGACGGCTCGTTGATTTTTAAAAAAAATTTTATTAATTTTTTACAAATATTGGTAACATAAGAAACAAAAAATAAAAGAAATTAACACGCATTTCTAAAAAATACATATATACACACATACACACGAGCCAATGATTCGAGCCACAAGTTGAGCCACAGAGCCGAGCTATCAAGTCAAGCCATCGAGCCAAGCCACGAGGCAAGCACACTGGCTCGAGCTCGGCTTGATTACAAAACAAGCTGGCTCGGCTCAAAAACAAAACGAGCTTTTTTCGAGCGAGCCTCAAGCCAGGAGCTTTTTGAACACCCCTAGGACGGACGTGTGGGTCAATCGGGTCAAGGGTGCCAAAAGCGTGTTTGTCATAAAACCTTCTTAATCGTTTTTATTCAAAGAATTAGATTACTACTAGAAAAATATAATTTCTTTAATCATATTTTACATGTCGATTATATACAGAAAAGATTAAAACGTTTGGACAAGAAGTTGTTATGATCAACCAGTTGATACGAGTACGACACAAGAAATATTAGGTTTTGGGTTGGTATAGCCTCTTAAATATGTTAAATAGGTCGTGCTCGGGTCGACCCATTTAACCCAATTATTACAACCCGCCAACCCATCCAAACAAATATAACAAAGTTAAACGGGCAATCTTCAGGTTACATGATTTTAGGTAGTCCGGGTTGGGGTTGATGTCTTTCGCACATAAATATATGGGTCGTGTTCAAGTTCATCAAGTCAGCCCACCAACACAACACGATTGCCACCCCTAACTCTCATCCAACCAGCCCGACCCACCAACTCTACTAAAAAAACAACACCAAATTGCTAACCTTCTGATGCTGCTTCATACGCCAACTAAGCGGAACATCATCTGCCTTGGTGAATCCTCCGAGTGGATGAAGCAAAAGAACAGGGTTCTTATAACCCATTTCAAGAAGCCTACGCCTTGTGTCGGTCATCAAAAGAGCATGACCATTGTGTACGGGATTCCTGAGCTGAAAAGCAAACACTGCATCGGCATTCCTCTTTTCAAACTCCGCACGAAGTTCTGAAGGAGAGAGTCTGTAATGGTCAAGACCATCATAGTACTTGATCGGTTTTATAACTTCAAGATCACCACCGATCAGCCAATCTCCTGCACCGGTTATGGCTTCTTCAACGTAAGGAAGACCGGGGGCTGTAGTACCCCAAGTTCTTGCAATTCGCTCTTCTTTGTTATGCTTGTAGATCTCAATGCTAAACAATCAATGCACGAAACGAAGAGAGAGTGAATACATGTTCATGATTCCACAGATAAACTATATTTAACATCAAGAAAATCTAGCCACACATAACAAAATTCCCATTAACAATGAAATGAGGCTTCTGAAAACGGAAAAAAAAACCACATGGGTCGGGTTGGTTGGGTCAGCCGGGCCGGCCAAAAAGTTCAAGTTCCACATTAGTGACCATTAAAGACGAGGGATACAGAGGTAAAATCTAAAAACCGTCACTACTTCATAAAAGGGTTCAAGTGCAGTCGACCTCTTTTGACAAAAAATCTCGGGTAAACAGTTAACTGAGGTTACCAACGGTAAACCAAACGGGCCTGGTTGGTTGGGTCAGCCGACCAACCAAAGCGGATCAGTTTCACGGTTTAAACTTCGAACATGTTCTACTAGGGATGAACATGGTACCCGTTCAGTGCCGAAAACGGGGAAAATTGGTTCCGGTACCCCAAATGCTAATCCCTATGTTCTATCCCCAAGCTCCACCTACCGAAAAAATGCCAACTCAAATTGCCACGGGTCATTTCATTGTTCAAGAACCAACAATGGATCAGTATGCATATCATGACAAACGTATCACTTCCAATGCTTCCATTTCGGATGATGAAGTGGAAGAAGTTGAAGTAAACGAATTTGAAGAAGAAGAAGAAGAAGAAGAAGACAACATAAAGAAAAAGACGACACCCCCACCAAACCTAGACAAAAATACACAAAGCAGGCGGATTGGAGAAGCATTGAGTGACGTTGAGGAGGCAGCCTTATGCAAGGCTTGTATGCATATTTCCCAAGACAAAAGGTCGGAAATCAACAAAAAAGTGAGTTGTTTTGGCATCGGGTTCTCGAACATTTTAATTGTTTAGTTGGTGGAAGCAAACGAACCGTTGACCAAGTCAAATGGAAGTGAAAGGATTAAAATAAAAAGTTGAGTAGATTCAATGAGTGGTACCTTCAAACAATATAATTTTAATCCAATTCGTTACATTTTTATTATTCATATTTTAAGTTGTTACATTTTTGTTAATTTTTTAATTTTAAAGTTGGCAACGTTGGCCAAGTGGAATTTCAGATGTTGATATTATCACAGAGGCCCTAAGCGAATACAAAAAAGCGCACAAGAAGGTCTCTTCAACTAGAACACTTGGGTGTTTTAAGAAACCATACAAAATGGGTACCCATTCCGTTGATGGGTGCGGAGTTTGAAGGTCTTTCACACAGAAAAGAACAAAACATTCGAGTCAAGAAATTATACAAGCTCAACGGAATGTTTAACAAAAAACATTCCCAACATCAACGAGATCAATGAGAACACGACACTGACAAGGCCACAACAGGCAAGGAAGAGAGCGGTGGAGTCATGTATAAAGAGAATGAAACTTTGGTAGATATCGTCGCCAGGTACTAGAGTACTAGACGATACGAGGTAGAAAAAAGGTCAAAAAGAATCACCTCTGAAAAACGTGGCAGAAATAAAGATAAAAAGAGAAAAAATGCAATGAATATCATGATGGAAAAACAAAAGACTGCGATATCAAAACGTTTATAGAACCGTATAATAAACTAGCTCAACCTTGTCAATTATACTACAACGTAATGAAATCACGAGAAAAATAAGGTTAGTCATGCAACTTTTAGGTTTTTTTAGTTTCAAGTTTATTTATGTTTTTTTCTAATTTTAATTATTGTAATTGTTTCATTATTAAATTAATAGAAAAGTCTTTTCATTTAAATAATTAGTTTATTTTTTAAATATGTTATGGTAGTGGCTTGAGCTAGGAAAATGTCCACATCTATTTGGGTTACATTATGTGAAACAATTCTATTGGATAATGACGTAGGTACTATTGCGAAGCTAGTTTAAAAATGTTCTATTTAAGTCAAAATCATTAATATCCATTAATTTTTTAATATGATATAAATCACTTAGGGTTATTTATTCATGTACTATTTGTAACCTTTTATCCTCTCATGTACTATTTATTCATGTACTATTTGTAACATTTTATACTCTCACTTGTGATCTAGGAACATGATACTTGAGTTTTTTAACCTAGCCTTATAGTTTAGTGGTTGGGCAATGACGGTTACAAACCCACTAAGGGGGTTCGATCCTAGCCGCACTCTAGTTTTCATCCGGCTGTTACTTCAGTGAGTCAACACGTGTGGAGGCAGTACGGTTTCTAGAGAACGTCGTAACCAAGTTTGACCAAACCAACACACGCCCAGTTAAGACAACATATCTAGATAGATTTTGGCTAGATCCGCCGTTTAGACGATGTGGCATTAGGTCACTAAAGAAGAAACTCACCGTTCAAAAAGAACTATTTGTAACCTTTTATTCTAAAAATTCAAATTCAAATAATAAATGAAAAGAGACTGAACAATAATGATAACTGAAAAGACACGGCAGGTTCCAACTTTCAAATAACTAAAGTTTGTAGAGGAATTATAGTTGAGTGGAGATAAATATGATTGGATGATTTTGCTGGTGATACGATGATCTAGTAATTTGCAACTGATTCAAATTTGCCGCTCAAAAAAGAAAAGTTTCAAACAGTAAATCGAACCGTTTTTCAAGTCATTAAACTCGGTTGCACCTTTGGCTTGGTTTTTCAAACTTAACAAGAGTTTGCGTGTCTTTTTTTTTTTTTCTAAAAAAACATTATCATAAAAAAAGATATTTAGCAAAAGAATGTTTTAAAAACTACTTGAGCAAAATTCGAAAACACACAAATAACATGATCAATCAAAAACACCCAAAAAACGTGTCTTACTTGTTCAAAATGGCAACCGGGTTATCAGCCGAATCCACAAGTGCAACCGACGTGGAACCCGAATCAAATATCCGGTCCTTCTGAGCATCATCAATATCCAAGACAATCGGCAACGACATATTAACAACCGACCCGTCTCCTAACCAGAGCGAGTTAAAATGAAGAGTTTGGAGGAACTCGGATTCTCTCATGAACCCGGTTATCGGACTAGCCCAGCCCTCGCTGAGCACATGGACCCATTCCATATCAATCCTAGAAAGCTTGATCTGGGCCAAACCCATAGCTTCCTTCTTCTTAATATCTCTCTTTGACTCCGGAACCAGCAGGTCAACGAGCTTGCCCCCATCGGGTTCGATTAACACGCAGGAGATTCGGATTGGGTTTCGAGTAGGGCTTTGGTTGTAGGAGATGAATTGCGGGGAGACATTGGAGAATTTGAGATGGGTTCGGTGGGGTTTGGGAAAAGGGGTTGGATGGATTGGGGTTTTGAGGAAAAGGGAGGTCATGGCTGCCATTAATGGCGATTCTGTTGTTATTCGTATTCTTATTCCCTCGTGCAGGTTAGAAAGAGGGAGGGAGACAAAGGTGGATTTGGTGGAATTGGATCATATAATGATGTTGGGAGGATGAACCTGGACACTCTGGTTGGTTTTGTTTTTCTTTTCTTTTTTGTTTTTACACACACAAAGAATAAAAATCTGGTTATCTAAGGTAATCTAATGACAAAAGACGACCATATATGTCTGTGATCCTAGACATTGGATAACCCAAGTTCAGCATCTCAAATTCTACAGAAAACCCGTCATCTGAATATCCATACAATAACACCTAGTTGGCATCAACGAATATTACTCCACTAATACCAATTGAACTAAAGCTTATTTGCTTGTTTACAATTTTAACTTTCTAAATCTATCATACACCTTTCGGTTATTTTGTTTATCATACCTAATTACTTTTTGTTATATATTAATAAAAAATAATAATAACTTTTTGTTATACATCAATATTATGATATGATAGTTACTTGTTTTGTTTTGTGCTTCTAATTATTAAATATAGTTTTTTGATAATGTAACGTAGCATTCTAATTATTTAATGTTTTCTTAAGAGCAAATTTTATTCCACTAACATGCTAACAAGGAGCTAAAACCAAAAAAATACAAAATTAAACCAGTGAACAAACGAATAAACCCTCAGAAAAAAAAATTACAAATACATCAAAGGAATTCCAAGGGGACCACTCAATATTCTTTTATTTTGACTGGTTCCTCACTCAAAGAAAACATATGTATCGTTCGTTGAATGAAATGTAATGAAACTAGAATTGGAGTCTGCGTAGGGATGTAGGTGTATTCGTTTAACATAATGAAATGAAATTTGAATGTAATTGAAATGTAGATTTCGTTCCTTATGTTATTGTTTAATTAACATTCGTTCTTTTGTTGAACCGAACAATACAAGGACTAGAATCTACATTCCACTTATATCCAAATTTCATTTCATTATGTGAAACGAACTGCCTGAGGGTCTTGATGTCTTCAATGATTTTCGATGCGGATATGTGGCCTTGACCTAAAAATGAAAATACATTCATTTCTCAATTCCCAAATGTGTCGGCATGACATTAACGTAACAACTTGTACCATTTTCCGTTTAACCTAGTTGAATCATAAATGGGTGGAATACTGTAGCACATGGGTCACAATTATAATAAAAATTATATATATAAATATAAAATAGTAAAGATACTCTCTTTACATAATTTTGGGAAATTGTAGTACCCATACCGTATACAAATCCATACAAAATTAAATATGAAATACAACATATTCAAATAAATCGATTCAAATCATTCTCTTTGATAAGAGCTTGAGAAGCGTCTTCTTGTACAATTTCCGCTACGAGAACTTGAACCGCGTCTCCTTGTGCGATCCTTCTTGGCTGCAAAAAGTAAATAAACTGATGTTGACGGTTGTGGCCGAGGCACGTGTTCAACACGCTTCCCTTAAAACAGATTTCGCGCCTCTACTAAAGACGACGCGTCTGTTTCCCATAGTACAACAGCCGAAGCAGTATGTACTGTCGGAGATGGCTCACGCGCCCGAGATTACATCGTATAAAATTATAGTGTTAAAACTTGTGGAAAAATATGATACGAAGATGATGAAATCATATAGAGAAAACATATTAGTACCCAACACATGGGTCTTCAAGTAAATCTTCTTTCCAAGAACTCTTCATATATTCTTGTATTTTTCTTGTATCCCTTCTTTTGTATTTTTCTAGCAGTTTTCTCTATCTCAAAATGAGGCACATAGCCTACTATTTTTACAAGAGTTGAGAATCAATGAAAAGTATCACTTAATTATATACTTAACTTAAGACATAAATACTCAAATTAAAAGACATAAAAACTCCATTCTAGAGTGTAACCTTTAATTCACCAAATGAAGAGTTTATTAATAATTATAATTTTCTTAAATTATAATTCACTAAATATCCATTTACCAAATTTCCAACAATCCCCTACATGAATGGAGATCATTCAAAACATACAAAGTTTCTAGTGGAACCTAGAAAGTCGAGTATTGTCGGATAAGTAGGTGTTCCCTTTGAACTTTCCATTGTGAAACATACTTAGCCTTCTAGCGATTTATAGACGCGATGTCCTTGAACAAATCTCCATTTTTGTAGACGATGATACACTTCACACAATACTCTCCTTAGTCGGGTTATCCTCTCATAGTTGTGTCCAATAATTGTAACATTCGTAAAAAAAATGAATCCTAAAACCCGACCCGTTTTTGTAACTTGATCCGTTTTCATCATGTTTAAGCAATAAAATGTATTGGATTCTATATTTTGATCATACATGTTATCATATCTGGTGATTTATAGTCTTATACATGTTTTAGACAACCTTGTAAATACATTTCCATGTATTTTGAAGCAACCCTTCATATCTCTAAGGTCTAAAACTTAGGTTTTCCTTAAGTTAATAAAAAACTTTGGAGACTTTGTGAACATACCTAGCACATCATATCCTAACCATCTTATCATCCAAACTTCATTATATACATGCCTTAAGATAAGACATTATATTTTGGAGGGTTTAGATGTAAATGATAGCAAGTAAGAAGCTCTACATATCGTATTCTTAGTTTTGTCATAAGATGACTTTCGGGTGACTTTCTTGCCAATTTTTCTCCATCCTTGAGCTATCATTTGGTCCATTCAAAGCTCCAAGATATACTTGGTATACCAAGGATCAAGTAGGTTCAAATGATGCATAAAACTGAGCTCCAGCGTAACGGGAATCACAAACACAAGTTTTAGAACATAACCCTCGACCCGCATCAAGACCAAGGTTTAAGCCCAATTCTCGACACCATGGATGTTGGATTACTCTCTTCCATATGATAGTACTATGAAAATAATGAACGTAGGCGAAAACCATGCACGAAACGGAGTTATAACGAAGTGGGAATCGCGAAAACGAGTTGGTGTTTATTGCTGATTTGAAAGACGCGAAAATCTTGTTTTGAAGTCATCACACATCGCCCCAATCACCATTTTATGCTCCATTTCACACCTATAAATACCCTTGCTTGGTTCTTTATAGCTTGCAACTCCTAGTTTGAGTATAAACGAGTGCAATAACCAAATTCGGTGGCTCCACAAGCACAATACCCCTTTAGGTGTGGTGTGTAGTAGTTTTTATTTTCGCTTTTGACAAGGAGGTGCTGCCCTTCAAGCTCTTCTCATTTTGTAAAGTTCTTCTTCGAGGTAATCTTCCTTTCTTTTTTTTAATATTCATTTTATTGCTTTCTTAGTTTAATTAGTTTAGTTTAGGTTCTTAGTTAAGGAGCATTAGGCTCGTTAAGGTAGCCTAGTTTAGGCTCGCCTTTAGGCTTGTCGTAGCCTTGTAGAGGCTCGTTAGGCTCAACGAGTCTAACATATCATGTTCGTTCATTTAGCTATGCCTAGCATAACTTTACCTTTTTCTTGTTGCATTCGTTTGTCTAGCTTAAATCACGCTTATCAATTGGATTTTCTCCTTATTCTCGTGCGGTTTTCACTAAGGATTAAAAACGCAAACACCGTGAGTGAATTCTTACAAACTTCCCCTTTTTTATTCATGTTTTGGGGTGTATCATGTGTCGTTTATTTATATCGTTTATTCAAACACTTGTGCTACTACCATTATATGATCTAACGTGTTATGTAATATATGGTTTAGTGTTATATGTGGTTATATTTTCTCATTTCAGTCAAGCATTCACATTAGGCCCATCAGTTACTCGTCGGATACGAGTAGAGCATTGCGTTGCCTAATTAGATCGGCTCCGTTTGATTGAGCCTTTATCTCACAGCTCAATCATTTATCGTGCTCATTTGTACATTGCTAGATGATTATGTGGTTTGTGGATAGTTTACATATACGTTTGCTCATATTTGGTTTATGCACATTTTTATTAAATTAATCAACATATTATTTCTTTCAAATGTTTAAATGAGATTCACTCGCCAACCTTTGTTGACCCAAAAACCATTTTTACACATGATACAGGTGAAAGGTACGAAGAGAAGATTGGACATAGGATGGGCCTTAGTTAACAAGAAACGAATTAGTGCAATATACTTGTTATAAACATCGTATTGTGTTTGTAATTGTTTGTGTGAATTATTTGTATTGTGAGACACTTGGTATGAACTAATGAATATTTAAAAGCAAGTCATAACCTCTCGAGTTAACCCAATCATGCCCCGATCACATATTCCGCTGCGGGTCAGGGTGTGACAGATTGGTATCAGTGCTATTGACTTTAGGGATATAGGATAGGTTATTAGACCCTTAGAACCTATACTTTAGTCAACTAGGACCTATGTGTTTATGTGATTTCATGTTTTGTTTGACTTATGATTTGCTATTGCTCACACATTTAAATTCCTTTCATTTCACACACAAACGCATGCAAACACTCTATTTGTTACTTGATTATGTGATACGTGCAAAGTGTTATAATTATGTCATGAAGTCTACATATATGTTACATATCACTCCACCTGAAATGTACCATAAGAAACTTATGAAACCCTAATTTATAAGTTCTCGATTTCCTTTAAATTTTCGAACATTTCTCTCTATTTTCCAAATACTTATTTTATGTTATTCAAACTTTTGTGATGTTTTTTTTTTTCGTTGTCAAATCTCATCAAGGTGAGTTCATGTGACGGGCATGTAGTAACTGGAAGGGTTCGAGTACCGGTAGTCGGGACGTCCTGTCTAGGATTGGTATTCGTACAAATCTGAATTAACGGACCAGTTTGCCTACTTGGAGACATCTGATGAGTGTACGAAGGACCTATTAGGCCAAAGCATGCCACACCAGTTTGCCACTTTGAGGTGTCACCGTGTCCACACCTGGATGCACTCCGACTTTCATACGTTACATTCATATTTCTCGATTTCTCTGGGTTTTAGTGTACGTTACTAGGCTAACACATGCGAACCATACGAAAGCCCGGTAATCATGGGGGCCCACATGATTACGAAGGTGAAGTATGGCGGCATGCAAGGCCCAATTACGAGCAAAGCCCAAGAACACTTTAAAAGTGTTGTGTTATCATAAGTTATTGTTTTCAAATACACCCCAAAAGTTTTCATTTTATCATATGTTTATATTTTTCGCATTTCTGCTAGCAAATCCATCAAAAATCTCACAATCTCGTTTGGGTAAATTCCTGTAGATGTCCTCTAGACACCTTCGCGGAGGAAAAAGAACCGGAAACTCCGGTAAACGCATGGATGCCCAAATCGCCAAGCAAATGGCTGCCATAATTCCTAACATTGTGATCCAAGTTCAACAAGCCCTCGCTAATAACTAAGTCAACCAAGTCAAACCAAAAGCTGTAAATGCTCCCGCAACTACATCCAAGTGCTCCTATAAGCACTTCAAGTCTTGCGACCCCCCAAAATATGAGGGAACAGAAGGGGTCACTGCACTTCTTCGATGGTTCGAGGAAATGGAAAGCACCTTCCTAAATTGTGATTTCCCTAATGATCGTAAGGTTTGTTATGCTACCAGCCGCCTCGTTGGAACAGCTTTAACCTGGTGGAACGCTGAAAAGGGTCAAAGAGGGCTGAGGCTGCTGTGGCCCTAACCTGGGAATAACTCAAGGAACTAATGACTAAACGGTTCGGTCCTAGGAGTGGGATCAAGAAGTTGGAGGATGAATTCTACCTCTTAAGCAAAATGATGGAGACCACATGTCCTATAACAAACGTTTCCTCGAGCTGAACCAGATGGTCCCAAATATGTTCACTCTTCCTCACCGTCTCATTGAACATTACATTAGGGGTCTTCTTTCTGGTATCCAGGATTCCGTGATGAGCACTGTACCCGCAACATTGGAAACTGCAATGGAATTAGCCACCGAACTCACTGAAAACCATATTCGAAATGGAGACTTTAAAAAGAAGAGCACAACTGACAAGGCTTCGGTGGAAGAGCCAAAAGCAATCAAGGCTGAAGCATCTTCCCGTTCCGATACCAAACGAAAGCATGACAGGACAAACTATGCTAATGCCTCGACCAACCCAACTTCACAAGCTGTACCCCTCCAAGTCATCCCAATCACCCAAGTGACACCCAACCCAGCTTACCCAAACAAGAAACCCTACACTGGTCCCCACCCTCAATGCAACACCTGCCACTATCACCACCAACCCATCGTACCTTGCCGACTGTGTGCCAATTGTGGGCGTTATGGTCATCTGAGTAACACATGTCGTACTCCTCAAAACCAAGTTTCACCTCTTGCCCAAAACATGATCCGGCCCTTCCAACCACCGCATTACCCCATGGTGCCATATGTTCGAGCTTGCTTTAATTGTGGTGATCCTACTCATTTCAGAAACACGTGCCCTAGGCTGGTTAACATCATCAACGCTCAAGCCCAAGCAAACCCAGTTAACCAAGCGAACCAGGCAAACCCAGCACCCCCACCAGCAAGAGGGAGGGCCTACAACATCAACGCAAACCCAGTTGAGGTCAATGACGGTGCGAACGAACAGCCTAACTAGCCTTTCTTCCATCATGAAGACTCAAGACTCTTCTCCAGTTGTTTATTTTACTTTTATTCCCAATCAAGCTTTAATAAATTCCATTTCTTGTCCTGACTATTCAAGTTACCATTGTTTTCAATTTGGGTAATAATGTTTCAAGATTTCATTATTTCATATTAATGTCATTAATGCAATTTATATCATGCTATGCCAATTTGTTTCATTACATATCTCTATAAAACGATTAAATCACGACAAACCCCATCTCATCATTTAGGGAAGTTGGGTCGTGTCTCACTTTTTCATAGACTGACCACTTCCTCATAACACATGAGAGAGGTACCGCCGTCATTTAGTCTTACTTTCTTCGGATTCGAGACTCAAGCATGGGTTGTTGTGTTTGTTTATGTTTGGTAGATTTTAGGACGAGTCACATAGAACTAATCGTGACTTAATAACATGGCCAATGAAAATTTGACAAGGACATGGTGGATACGCCTCATGTACTTCCTATATATAAGTGTTCTTGTCAGGTGATCAAAAGCATTGTTAGACGGTTATGGGAAGTTCTATGTAAGTAGTGTCAATCTCAATTTGGATAACGATGTGTTTGATGATTTCGTTTTGTGAGGTAACTTTATCATTATGAGGCTCCGATTTTCTCAAAACCCCTTATCATGAGACAATATCCAGTTAGCCATCTCCGTGTTACAATGCTTTTCACTTCTACACCTCAGGCATCAAAAAGCGATTCATGTAGCAAGGTATTCAACCCTTACTAGGAACGCTACCGCCTCAATCAAAATCCAAACTTCACACTCACCTAGTTATGTATATCCTTAGCATCATCGAGATTTTTATTACCTAGCATACTCGAGATCCAATCTATAAGAAACCCTATTAACTAACCCTCAAGAACGGTTCCCTCCTAATTTTGGAACGAAATTCCTAAAAGTAGGGGAGACTGTAACATCATCCAAAAAGGGTACCCAAAGGTCCGACCCACTTTGAAATCCGGATGCTAACCTTTAAACCTCGGAATTTTTCGCGAAATAAATTACCGTTGAAAGATTTTACTCTTAAATATAAATTCATTTATCGATTTATTTATTTATTTATTTAATTTAATTAATATCACAATTAAAATCATTAATAAAATCTAGTTAGTTTTGTTAGGTTTTAAAGTGAGTTTTAAGGTAATATGAGTTAGTAGCTAAGTTAGTTCAATTAGTAGAGTCAAGGGGTCTGATTTGTACATTTCAAAACTTTAAATTTATAAAAAATATAAAATAGTGGACCAGGGATTCGAACTCGGGTCTCGCCAATAAACGAAACACTTGAGCCACTCCACCACATCAAACCTTTGTTAAAATTTCCATTTCCAAAATCCTTAAACATTGCAATCCCTTTTGAATTACCTTTACCACCCAAATGTTAAATAGCTAAACGGTTACCTCCTAATTTCGGGATGAAATTTCCAAAAGTAGGGGAGACTGTAACATTCGTAAAAAAATGAATCCTAAAACCCGACCCGTTTTTGTAACTCAATCCGTTTTCATATTCCACGTAATTTTGTTTAATGTTTAAGCAATAAAATGTCTTGGATTCTATGTTTTGAGCATACATGTTATCATATCTGGTGATTTATAGTCTTATACATGTTTTAGACAACCTTGTAAATACATTTCCATGTATTTTGAAGCAACCCTTCATATCTTTAAGGTCTAAAACTTAGGTTTTCCTTAAGTTAATAAAAAACTTTGGAGACTTTGTGAACATACCTAGCACATCATATCCTAACCATCTTATTATCCAAACTTCATTATATACATTTCTTAAGATAAGACATTGTGTTTTGGAGGGTTTAGATGTAAATGATAGTAAGTAAGAAGCTCTACGTGTCGTATTCTTAGTTTTATCATAAGATGACTTTCAGGTGACTTTCTTGCCAACTTTTCTCCATCCTTGAGCTATCATTATGGTCCATTTAAAGCTCCAAGATACTTGGTATACCAAGGATCAAGTAGGTTCAAATGGTGCATAAAACTGAGCTCCAGCATAACGAGAATCACAAACACAAGTTTTAGAACATAACCCTCGACCCGCATCAAGACCCAAGGTTTAAGCCCAATTCTCGACACCATGGATGTTGGATTACTCTCTTCCATATGATAGTACTCTGAAAATAATGCACATAGGCAAAAACCATGCGTGAAACGAGTTATAACGAAACTGGAATCGCGAAAACGAGTTTGGTGTTTGTTGCTGATCTGAAAGACGCGAAAATCTTGTTTTAAAGTCATCACACATCGCCCCAATCACCATTTTATGCTCCATTTCACACCTATAAATACTCTTGCTTGGTTCTTTATAGCTTGCAACTCCTAGTTTGAGTATAAACAAGTGGAATTACCAAATTTGGTGACTCCACAAGCACAATACCCCTTTGGGTGTGGTGTGTAGTAGTTTTTATTTCCGCTTTCGACAAGGAAGTGCTGCCCTTCAAGCTCTTCTCATTTTGTAAAATTCTTCTTCGAGGTAATCTTCCTTTCTTTTTTTTTTAATATTCATTTATTTATTGCTTTCTTAGTTTAATTAGTTTAGTTTAGGTTCTTAGTTAAGGAGCATTAGGCTCGTTAAGGTAGCCTAGTTTAGGCTCGCCTTTAGGCTTGTCGTAGCCTTGTAAAGGCTCGTTAGGCTCAACGAGTCTAACATATCATGTTTGTTCATTTAGCTATGCCTAGCATAACGTTTACCTTTTTCTTGTTGCATTCGTTTGTCTAGCTTAAATCACGCTTATCAATTGGATTTTCTCCTTATTCTCGTGCGGTTTTTCACTAAGGATTAAAAACGCAAACACTTTGAGTGAATTCTTACAAACTTCCCCTTTTTTATTCATTTTTTGAGGTGTATCATGTGTCGTTTATTTATATCGTTTATTCAAACACTTGTGCTACTACCATTATGATCTAACGTGTTATGTAATATATGGTTTATTGTTATATGTGGTTATATTTTCTCATTTCAGTCAAGCATTCACATTAGGCCCATCAGTTACTCGTTGGATACGAGTAGAGCATCGCATTGCCTAATTAGATCGGCTCCGTTTGATTGATCTCACAGCTCATCATTTATCGTGCTCACATGTACATTGCTAGATGATTATGTGGTTTGTGGATAGTTTACATATACGTTTGCTCATATTTGGTTTATGCACATTTTTATTAAATTAATCAACATATTATTTCTTTCAAATGTTTAAATGGGATTCACTCGCCAACCTTTGTTGACCCATAAACCATTGTTACACATGATACAGGTGAACAGGTACAAAGAGAAGATTGGACATAGGATGGGCCTTAGTTAACAAGAAATGGATTAGTGCAATATACTTGTTATAAACATCGTATTGTGTTTGTAATTGTTTATGTGAATTATTTGTATTGTGAGACACTTGATAAGAACTAATGAATATTTAAAACAAGTAATAGCAAGTCATAAGCTCTTGAGTTAACCTAATCATGCCCTGATCACATATTCCGCTGCGGGTCGGGGTGTGACAATAATGGTCATGGAACACTTTCCAAGTTCTGCGAGAGCTCTAAGAATTGTGCCCCCAATTCCATTCGAAGTGACCTCACTTCTCTCTAACATAGGTGATTCTCCTTAAATCATTAAAAGCATCGTGGTTACCATGATTACGCAAAATCATTTATTACATAATACGCTTAGCCTCACAATTTGTCACTGAATTTCACAGGAATGAACTAGGTAGTATTTAAACACCCTTTTATCATTTAGGGGGTATATATAACCATATATACTAGCTTATGCATATCAGCGATGCCCCCATAGTGACCACCCTTAGGCATATGAATTCGTTGTCCTATTGAACTTAGATCTTGGGATCTCCAGTCAACTAAGTTAGGTTTCCTTCACACACCCTTTTTCCATGGGCTTTAGTCTCATTTCACAACTTGATCTCTAATAAACCTTCTGATTTTTGGATCCATAACATTATCTTTGACTTTATCCAGTCACTACTGATAACTTTACGCATTTGAGATCAGTTGTCTTGATGTGTTGTTAACTCGTAAGTTAATTTCGCCTATTGTCAACTTCTAAGACTATTACCTCAGTGGCCAACTTGAATCTCGTTATAACATCTGTCTTTGAAAGATACACATGTCATTTAAGGCAAACACATCTCTATTATGCACTACAACCTTTGTGTCCTCCAATTAGTCGTGTTTTTGCAATGTTACATTGGATTACAAAATCCTTATTGCCAAACTTTTATGATACAAATGCAAGACACCCTCACATTTAAGTGTTATTGGATAACATCCATATGAGGTAATGAAAACCATTTCTACATATCCTTATAGGGTTGTTTCTTAAATGGATCTTTCCCCCCATTTCTTGTCATTTGATCAACATTTCCATAACTTCATTTATGACGACATTTATACACATAATGATTGAATAAGATCAACCTCATTGTATCAGTGAATTCAACTCATATTGAATTAGCTTACATAAGCTTTCGAGCTGACCAAAGCAACACATGCCATTGTTATAAGTTTGTCACAAACTTAGAATAATTCTAATTTAACATCTAGAATAAGACTAGACAATGAGTTCTCCTCGTTAGCTTTTCGAACAAACTCTTCAAAAGTTACATGTCTTTTCCTTATAAATTAAAATTCTCCCTCAACTTTGTCTATACACAAATTCTTTTTATGTTCATACACATTTGAATGTTTAGAGTTACTTAGTCTCCGTCAAGACCCATAATTACACAGTACTAGTCTAGCAGACTACAATACTTTAGCATGGGAACAGAAAATGCATCATTTTGATTCATCACAGCCCTAATATCATAATATCACTTTGCAAAATTCATCCCTTGTTAAGACAAAATAATGAAGCTTATTATAATCCTAAAACATCAATATTTAGAAAGGCCCCACAAATTATTGTATATAGCACATAGCTAAATTTTCTCATTCAATTAAGGAACATAACTTGTTTACCTTTGATCTCCAATGCTTTACCATTGACTCATAAGGACTTAAGCATAAGTCTTAATCCAAGTTACTTGGTCAACACATTCACCACCAACAAAATGAATGTTCCTCATCTACAATCACTATTATGTGTGAGATAGAGTCAACTAGATCGACACTCAACAAAATGGCATTCATAATTTTGCCATAAGTGATTTGCACACATCTATTGTTATTGATTAGAAGATATGTATATTTAGGTTGCTTTCCCAAACGAAGGTAAAATCTCCATATAGTTCTAACAATAATCAAGTGGTAGACGCATCTACGTATAGATCAATCGAAACAAATCTTGCAAGATTTATTAAAGGTACACAATAACATATAGTACTTTTTCTTTCGTATGTTAGAATTCACACTTGTGAATTTTCCATTGACTTTTAACGAAGTATGTCGACATGAATCTCGTTTGTGTATTTCATCTCAATACACTCAGTATGTTCATAATTCTCTCATGATGTGGTTAAACATTTGATGTTTCGTCTTTGACTTTTAGTCAATGCAACAACTCTTAAGTTGTTTATGTCCACGAATTTCCATGTACTATCTGTGTAAAACCATGTTCTTTTAAACAATGTATACTTAGCGTTATAATATTTTCCACAAAAATAATTTATACGTCACAAACATTAGTGGTTTATTTCTTTGTAAAAAAATGCATGTGTTATTTGAGAATATTGAATAAACAACAAAATACATCGGAAATTAAATCATAAGGTGGCAAACACTTTTGAAATTTAAATGGAAGCATAGACGATATGTAGACATCAAATATCAAAGTGCTTTAATCTTCAACACTTCATAATCTAACTGAAATCTTCTCAACGATATCGTCCCACGGCATGTCTTGAGGTACTCCCTCAATAAGACTCCATGCACTTGTAAGTATAAGTTTCCCATTTCATCTTGAAACTTTAAACTTGGACAATTCTGCTTTAAACAACACCAAGTTGTTACAAAGACTACATTTAAGTAATAAACTTGAATAATTAAATTGTTCACAACAACACTGAGTTGTTTTCCACCAAATAATATCCACGTGATTGTTACTTTGTTCAACAAATGCTACTTCTAGCAGGAGTAGCAAACCATTTGAATTATCAAAACTATGCAAAACTTTGTTTTAAAAGTCATTCTAAAATATTTCTTTAGTTTTGCAATGTACAATATTAATAATATCAATTAGAGTATATGATGACATAGACCAAAACCCAAAATATCAAACGGTTTTATATTGTTTAGTCTTACTACACATGTACTAAAAGTTTTCTAACACACATGTTAGAAAGAAAATGTTATAACAGGCATGTTATAGAATCGAATGTTTACACAAAACGTTTCCTAAAGATATAGTTTATAAAATGAACTATTTCTAATTGTTTTTAATGTACACATAGGCAATTAAATGTTTACACAAAACATTTCTATTCATTATGGCTTATACAATGAACAATCTCTAACCTTGTATTTATGATACACGTTTTCAAACACACATGTTAGAAAATTTAAGTCATTATATATATATATATATTATATATATATTTATTTATAACATGACCATTTGGATTTAGAAATCACAAAGTTGGTGATAAATCCCACACAACAACACCATCACTTTATGTTGATTTAATTTTTGAAGCTAATCAAACATCAACTTCAATGTATGACCTTTTATTTCTAAACCATACAATGCATAATATAAGTGTTTATATTCATTAAAATCAATGCTATAACAAATTACTTATATAAAATGTTTACATAAAACATTTCAAAACATTTTTATTTTAACAGTCATGTTAAAATGAAAGAAATTCTAACGCGCACGTTAAAAAATATTAACATTCCCACAAAATGTTAATTCGACTTGTTATAAACACATATATGGTTCAAATAAATAAGTCATTTCTAATATACACGTTAGAAAATAAGCAATTAAAAATTGCTTTAAACTAACGCTTTTTATAAACCTTATCTAACATGCATGTTAGAAGATAAATGATTACAAAAATCAATAGTTAATGGTTTTAAAATATTCTCTAACAGTTTTGTTAGAAGTAAACAATCACAAAAATTGTTATAAAACTTATCAATAAATACGTTGTAACTAGCTCATTAGAAATAAACAATTACATAAATCGTTATCAAAACGTATCAGTTATATTAAGTGACTCTAACACACTCTTTAAAATAAGTGATTACAAAAAAAACTTATAAGATTATATGTTTATATCAATTCATGGGTGGATGAAGAGTCTACTTTAAATAGATACTTAATTAGAGACAACTCTAATCAAGTAACATAAAACTCTTATTTAAAGACATAAAAATTCTACTCAAGAGAATTTAACGTTTACAAAAAACGTATGGTTTACACCCATAATTCCGTAACACACAAGTTAAAGAAATTTAACGTTTACAAAAATGTATGGTTTACACTAATAAACCCGTTAGAAAAAATTAACAATTCCAAAATCGTTTCAAAACTAAATGATTGAACCAAAACTATTCGTTTTGTACCACGGTATAGGATTTAAGATTGCATCTAAATCTCAATAAATTCAAACACAACAAGTTGTACGACATGCATATTTCCAAAAATATTTACAAGATCATAGTCTCTAAAAAATATTTTTTTTATTATAAATCCTTTCGTGAACCCAAAATCCTTATAAATAAGGTTTTAAAGTTGTAGCAATAATCTCACGAGATCTGTTTTAAGTTTGTAGGACATGGGTCACAATTATAATAAAAATTATATATATAAATATAAAATAGTAAAGATACTCTCTTTATATAATTTTGGGAAATTGTAGTACCCATACCGTGTACAAATCCATACAAAATTAAATATGAAATACAACATATTTAAATAAATCGATTCAAATCATTCTCTTTGATAAGAGCTTGAGAAGCGTCTTCTTGTACAATTTCCGCTACGAGAACTTGAACCGCGTCTCCTTGTGCGATCCTTCTTGGCTGCAAAAAGTAAATAAACTGATGTTGACGGTTGTAGCCGAGGCACGTGTTCAACACGCTTCTCTTAAACAGATTTCGCGCCTCTACTAAAGACGACGCGTCTGTTTCCCAGAGTACAACAGCCGAAGCAGTATGTACTGCCGGAGATGGCTCACGCACCCGAGATTACATCGTATAAAATTATAGTGTTAAAACTTATGGAAAAATATGATACGAAGGTGATAAAATCATATAGAGAAAACATATTTCTCTAAGTACCCAACACATGGGTCTTCAAGTAAATCTTCTTTCCAAGAACTCTCCATATATTATTGTATTTTTCTTGTATCCATTCTGTTGTATTTTTCTAGCAGTTTTCTCTATCTCAAAATGAGACACATAGCCTACTATTTTTACAAGAGTTGAGAAACAGTGAAAAGTATCACTTAATTATATACTTAACTTAAGATTATATACTTAACTTAAGACATAAAGACTCAAATTAAAAGACATAAAAACTCCATTCAAGAGTATAACCTTTAATTCAGCATATGTAGAGTTTATTAATAATTATAATTTTCTTAAATTATAATTCACTGAATATCTATTCATCAAATTTCCAACTGGTGGCTTATGTAGTTCCATATATAATTTGTTTGCAATCTAACACGAGAGGAAAAGATGCTCTATTGATTCTTTGGATTCGGCACATAATCTGCAAAGAAGAGAACCATGCAAGGGCTACCTGGGTGGGAATGCGGTCCATTTTAGTTGGCCAGTTCAAAATGTTAACCTTTTTCGTTATCTAATTATTCCATCGGAATTCATAACTTGGGGTTTGGTGAGTAGAAAGAAAATGCATCTCTCTATTGTGTTTAACCAAGAAGGACCCACTATTGCCGCCGGCCCATTTCCATTTATCATCACCATTTGTTAAAGGAGTGGAGCCAAGTATTATGACGAGTTAATTTTACTCTACATGTTCAACGGGTCCAAAAATGGTACTTTTCCAGCACCAAGCCGAGGAGGAACCATTAGCATCATGGTTATAGCTATCTCTGGCTTTGAATCACTTGCTAGACTCAAGTGAAAAAAGAGCTGGGAATTGTTGTGCCAACAGTGAATCATCGACCCAACGATTCGTTCAGAAATAAATTTTATATCCTCTACCTAGCGCACCCGTTATAAGTTGGTTGATATTGATATTTACCTCTGATAAACCTGACCTGATCTTGTAAATGTTCTTCCATACCCTAGGTAGAGATATCCTCATTGGAATAAAGTTCCAAGACCTCGATGATGATGAAAAGGCAACAATACATTTCTCCATAGCTTGCCATATTCATTCTTGAAACGTCACCAACACCAGGCCATCATCCCAGAATCCATCTCCTTCAAGGAACCAGTGCCTAGGCTACCATTTTTTTTTGTTGATATAACGCTTTACCATGCCACCAAATTGGTTTTTAAGTTATCAAAACAACCTCCCTATAAAAATTATCTTCTTGTTTTTTCAAGCTGGTTCAAGACGCTGGATAGTGCCTTGTAAAGAGAGAAATAATAATTTGTAGAATCCTAGCTTTCCGATTATATGAGAGCCGTTTATCCTCCTATTGATATACTTCTAGCTTTCCACCGAGATAGCCTTGATTTAAACCCGTCAATGATCGGCTTCCAAGTTATATATATTACCCTACATTAATTCGCAAATTACTCTTCACACTCACAATTACTATTCAAATTTGTATTATCTTTTAAGCTCTATATACTACTATCAAATGCATAGCCTTTGTCTACCTCATCACCCAATATGTTACCTACCCACTCCACCGAGTCCCTCACTTTTTGCTAGGAAATTTAGTAGTTTTTCATATGAACCCCAAAGATTTCATACAATTGATTTGTGTCCAATTCTTCTTTTTCTCTCTCTAATTTATATGTGTATTACCATATTTTTTACAATCATTTTATTATATTACTTTCTTATGTAAAATTTACTATCATAAACTTCAAAAATATTGTATAAATTGTTGGATTTGAGTGTCATAAATAAAAAGTGGATATTATCTTATTACATAGGTCCATGTGATTTACCTAAATTACGTAAATGATTACATACTATTATTATACTTTCTTATATAAAATATACAATGATAAACTTCTAAAATGTCATCTAATTGGTTCGGATGTCATAAAAAGTGGATGTTATCGCATTAGGTCGATGTGGTTTGCCTAAATTACATATATGATTACGGGTCCGTTGCAATGCAGATCCTCAATGCTAGTATATACTAATTATTAAGTGGTTTGTGCTTTCTTTCTTGTACTCAATGCTTGAGTTGTTTTACTCAATATTTTAAAGTGCATTTATATCTCTCCTTTTTCTTCCTCATAAATTGATTCTGCCTTTCTCCCTCTTTCTTTGAACACTCATGCTCCATCATCTTCCCTAAACCCATGAATTTATTTTTTCCTGGTTCTATCTTTGAAAAAATAAAGTCAGTGTTTAGAAATGGATTC
This sequence comes from Scalesia atractyloides, assembly GCA_947069175.1. NCBI lineage: Eukaryota > Viridiplantae > Streptophyta > Magnoliopsida > Asterales > Asteraceae > Scalesia > Scalesia atractyloides. The sequence goes on along the minus strand of CAMTDV010000026.1, from coordinate 66,577,070 downwards.
ACAATAAAACGATGATGTTGTTGATGCTAAGCGGATTAACAATTAGCTAGATTTACTCTGCCACACTGCGTGGGGTATAATATTAGTTCTCTTTAAATTCATGTTAGCGCCTACCTTCAAGCCAAGATGAGAAAAAAGGTGATTAACCACTTCAAATCATAAAACAGTTGTTGTCACACAGTGATTCGCAGCGGATTATCGGTCAGAACGTGATGATTTTAGTAGCTCATGACAACTATTATAAGTTTAAATATTTAAAGCATGACCAAGTTAAAGTGTCACACATACCATAGAAAATCTCAAATAATCCATACAAAATGTCAAAGCCATAAACCACAAAATATAATCCAAATTATTTATCTAACGCATATCCTCCATGTCTTCGTCTTCAGCTCTATCTCACATGTTTACCTGTATCATACATAAAAGGATTTTTGTGTCAACATAAAGTTGGTGAATAGATATAAACTTAAATAAAATATTTCTGCTTTATTATTTTAACTATTTTATTTAGAAAAGATTTAACATACAACATCATGTGTAATAGATACATTCATAACAAATCACAATAACAACTATCACCACAATCAAATCTGATAATACGACGTAATAATAAAGAAACAAGAGACACAATGAGGTTCAAGCCCCGAATAGCGAATCGAAATGGTTGCGATACCTAGTTCAACCCATGGCTGTGGGGAACCGGTCAGCCGGTGGATCGACATTAGAAACAATAGACACAAAGCGAGTAACAAGTAGATACATGCATATGAAACAATAGATACTAGAAACTATGGCTGTAAACGAACCGAACGTTCAGCGAACAGTTCGTGAACCGTTCGGCGGGAAGTTCGTTTATGTTCTAACGATTAGCTTAACGAACGAACACGAACAGAAAATTTCGTTCGGTTAGCTTAGCAAACGAACACAAACACAGGTCTCGTTCGTTCGACTGCGTTCGTGAAAGTTCGGTAAGATGTTCGGTTACGTTCGTGAATGTTCGGTAAGATGTTCGATACGTTCGTTTATGTTCGTTTGATTATTTTAATAATATAATAAATGATAAACCTTTTATTTAAACATATTGAAAACTTGAAACCCTATTTTTTTCTAATTTAGCTAAAATTTGAAGATTCTAAGACATTTTTTGGGATAATTATGTGTAGGTTAGTTAGACTTGATTCATCGTTTGGTGGTGTAGTAAGCTTCTTGTGTTTAGTTTATGATTTAATGGTTGTATTTAACTACTTATATCTAATGTTAAGGATAACAATGTTTTTATATTTTTTTATTTTCTAGTTAAAAGTTCGTTTGGGTTCGTTTTTATTTGCTTGCGTTCATCTATGTTCGAGACCAGTGTTCACGAACTGTTCGTGAACAACTGAATTTCTTAACGAACGAACACGAACATAAACTTATGTTCGTATGCGTTCGTGAACAGTTCACGAACATGTTAATTTCCTTAACGAACGAACACGAACATGACCTCGTTCGTGTTCGTTCGGTTCGTTTGCAGCCCTACTAGAAACAATAGAAACATGAATATGAAACACATAACGACACATTGATTTTGCATCTTGATGATTTAAATAGGAACATAAGAAATAGAGTAAATTGTCATTTTAGTCCATGAGGTTTTACCAAAATTGCCACTTTAATCTAAATAGTTCTTTTTGCCAATTTAGTCCAAATAGTTTTGTTTTCTACCATTTTAGTCCCTGACTTTTGTCATTTTTTGCCATTTTCATCGACCACCACCTCTCACCACCCACCCCATCACAACCTTCTATCATCGCCGCCATGTGCCTTCACCGTCACCACCCACCCACCCCACCATCACCACCCACCATTTCCACCACCATCGGCCACTTTTTCACCACCCACATCATTAACCAACACCACCGCCATCATCGTAAAACCAACAACCACAGCCATCATCTTCATTATAAACCAGCACACACCATCCCCATACCATCGCACCTGCAAAAAAAGAAAGAAAGAAAAATGTGGTTTGACCAAAATTCACCTAAGTTAACTAAATGTTTTGAATGGAGTTAGTGGGTTGGATGAAAATGGCAAAAAATAACAAAAGTCAGGGACTAAAATGATAGAAAACAAAACTATTTGGACTAAAATGGCAAGAAAAAAACTAAATGGACTAAATTGGCAATTTTGGTCAAACCTCAGGGACTAACATGAAAATTTACGGTAAGAACTAAGACACATGATACACCCAAAAAATAGAGTAAACTGCCAAAATGGTCCCTGAGTTTGGTCGCTTTTGCAATTTTAGTCCAAAACTCAACCTTTTGAATATGGGTCCCTGTGGTTTCAATTTTGTTGCCATTTTCATCCAAAATAAAAATCCAGTTAGATTTTTCAGTTAACATCTAGCTTTTTTTTTTGTCTTTTTCCTCCCTTTTAATGAATGACAAAATGGTCTTTTAATGTTTTATTATAACGAATTTAAAACATCTACCTATTTTGCCTTTCATTAAAAGGAAGGAAAAAGTAAAAAAAAAACTAGATGTTAACTGAAAAATCTGAGCAGATTTTACTTTTAGATGAAAATAACAACAAAATTGAAATCACAGTAACCCATATTCAAAAGGTTTGAGTTTTGAATTAAAGTAGCAAAAGTGACCAAACCTCAGGAACCATTTTAGCAGTTTACTCCAAAAAAAATTTAGTGACAAAAAGAGGATAGGAACACAATTTCTGAAAAATCGATCCCCGATAATTACCACAAGAAGGGGAATGGATTAAATCCAATATAATAATAATAATAATCACCCTAGAATACAAATCAAACAAGTACTAAACAAACAGGACAATATAATAATCCTAGGAAATAGGGTTCTCCTATTTCGGGACTTAAAGTATAATAATTGTTTAAAATAATTTCCAAATTAGTATATCTATTTCTAGAATAATTAAACATGATTAATTCTTATAAATACCATAGTAGGTTATAATATTTTGTAAATGCCAAAAATTAGAAAAATTCATTAGATTCATCTCACAATTTTTATAAATTAGATTTAATGATTATCACATATTTTAATTTAAAATAATAAATTTTATAAAGGAATTATTTGTTTAACTATTTCATTAATCCTCTAATTATTGAATGATCATAAAAAAATTATGAAAAATTCCATAACATTTATATAATCTGTAATAATCGGTAAAAATATTTATGAAATTTAAATTTGACAATTATCTACTTTTAATTGTTTTTTTAAAATATATAAACATGTACAAATCATAATAATTCCAAATTATATTCAAAAATTCCCAAAATTTACACAAATCATCCTAAAATAATCTATAACAGTAACATACAAACAATTTCATCAAATCACTAGTATAGGATCATATGCACAAAAATTATAGGATGAAGAACCCTAATCTCAATTATAACTAAATTCGAATTTTGCCCTTCTATCACAAAAAATGGATAGTAGGGTTTGGTAGAGCATGAAAAATTAAACAAATAGGCTCAAGATTCACATGAAAAGGTTAAGAATTGAAGAAGATATCGTTGCTTTAAGTTAGGAGCCCTACCTTTGATCTTGCTTCAAATCCACGAGCTATGATTATTTGGAATGACTTTTGGAAGTGGGGAATGTTACCGAATTATATCAATTCGTTTGGTGTTTATCAAGCTCTTCAATGGTGTTTAATGTTGCATTTAGTTCGGACTTAAAAGATAACTTATGGTGTGTAATCTATCGAATAAATGATAAGGGATTGATTCTTCATAGAAACCGAACCGGATGACATCAATAACGAAGTTCAGACGTTGCGTCATTAGAGAACGGGATCGGGTCGGGTTCATAAAGGAAAATGGATTATGGGTTTGTTGTTTCACGACAGGGAAAGGGACAAGAAAAGGTTCGGGTTCGTGTGTATAAGTGGGGCGCGTTGGGATTTATCACACCTGATGGACATGGTCTAGTGGTATGGGAGTGTGTTGATGTGTGTGATGTCCGGGTTCAAGTCCTAACCCACATGTTTTTCTTTATTTCTTTCCTTTTAACCAACTTGCGTTATTTGACAATTCAGGCCCCTCAAGTTTACAAAAACTGCTAACCCAGTTTAACTTAGTAAACTAACCTAGTTAGTTTATTTCTTTTATTAAAGTTTCTATAATTACAAACAACCCCTTAACTTATAACTTTATTTAACTAACCAAACTAACTTCGTTAATGCTTCTCTTATATAAATCTAATTGAACGAATTAAGTTGCTTTATAAAATTACCGTTTTTAGTCCGGTTTTGATCCAACGCGATACGTGACGATAAATAAAAAAAATAAATTATTAAAATTATTATTTTTAGTTAATTTAAAAAGAGCTCGGCTTTACAATATGGGGTGGGTTTCGAAGATTTATTTTTTGCGGATGTTACAATTGCCAAAGTGTAAGAGTCGATACAACCACTCCAACATTGAACATGTTTTTTAAGATCTTTACTTTAATCTCCAAAATAAGATAGAAACCTCTTAACATGTTTTTTAGCATTTGAGGGGGTACATTCCTCAAGAAAAACTGCATCATCTACATAGATAAAGTGAGAGAATATGGGTTCGCCATTTAGGGTAGCAATACAATGAAATAGACCCATTAAGCAAGTGTGTTTAATAATGTTGAATAACACGTCCAAGATTATGATGATCTATCTGTTTAATACACTCTTATTATTTTGTAATACTTTAGTGTGTGTATGCCAAAAGATTTAGTATAATTATTATATGGTTTTAAATTATATATATAATTGTAACGCCTCGTTTTTTTCGCAGCTTTTCGTTTTTAGAAAGATTGTATCTTGTTTCTATTTTCGGAAACTCGTTTCCTTTGTAATCGTATTTCGTTTCAAACCATTGTAAATCCGAGACTTCGATCATAATGAAATGAATCTTTTATATGAAATACACATAGTTTATGCATTGTTTATTGTTAAAGACTGGTAGAAAACAATCATGACAACCACTGATATACAAAGAATGATAGAAAACACTGATGACAACCACTGCTAAGCTAACCACTAATATACAAAGAATGATAGAAAACACTGATGACAACCACTGCTATACAAAGACTGATAGATAACATTGATGACAACCACTGCTAAGCTAACCACTACCGCTAAGCTAACCACTACTATACAAGGACTGATAGAAAGCACTGATGACAACCACTGTTGGTCTTCAGCAGAGGTTTGCCTTGACCGACCTTTAGCTTTGATCTTCAACAGAGGTTTTCCTTGGCAAACCTTGGACATTTAGTCTTCAGCAGAGGTTTGCCTTTGCGAACCTTGGACATTTAGGCTTCAGCAGAGGTTAGACTTCAACTGAGCTTTGATCTTCGGCAGAGGTTGCCTTGGCAGACCTTGGACATTTAGACTTCAACAGAGCTTTGTCTTCAGCTGAGCTTAGCTATAGCATGTAACATTCATTGTAAAACGGGTTCTAAAACCCGCACCGTTTAGTAATTCAAGTATATGATATGAAGTTCGTTACGTATTTATGTTAAATGTTCAAATTCGTTATGTTAATTGCATTAAATAATAAATAGAACAATAGAGTTACAATAATAATGATAACAAATAAAATAATAATAATAAACTAAAAGTAATTAAAAACAAATAAAAATCATCAAAAAAATGAAGACCGCGGGTATCGAACCCGGGTCTCCACCCAACCTGCACACACAACACACCACTACACTACACATACATATCAGTTATAATCACAAATCAATTAAATTATATACTAAAACAACGATTGAATTTGAGTTCCAAATCTCAGAGTTATAACAGTCGAACATGATTCTAGCAATCGATCCAAATGACCATTTTTCCTGTTTGATTAACGCATGTAACTGCTTTCAATCATCAAATTTAGCGAAAATCTTGAATCAATTCGTCTGAAACGTATGAAATCATTGACCTTTAATCCAAGATTGAAACCGAAATCATAACTGTCTTCTACTCTATAAATAGCGATCCTTGCACCTCAGTTGAACTCGCTCACACTCTCAACACCACTCTAAACTCTCAGAAGAATCCTCTGCGTTCGAAACACACTTCGCCAGAAAATTGTTCGTCACCGGAAACATCACCGGAGATCACACCTGTTCGGTATAATCATCTCGAATCCTTCTCTTTTTATTCATTATATAGTTAGATTGAAGTAAAACAATCCAAAAAGCATTATCAAATTTACAATCGGGTTTTGTCAAAACTGTATATAAAATGGAGAAGATGAAGTTGAAAACGAGTATTAATATAATTAAAATCGGAGATTATACCGGGTTAGACACATAGTCCAGTGGTGGACTGTGTGCGATTTAAACATAAAGACCCGGGTTTGAGTCACACCTACACTGCTGATTTCCTGAATAAAACCAACCTTTTTAATACTTATATATATTAACTATCAGTAAGTGTATAAATTTAATATAAATCCAATATATTCCGGGTTAGTCACACAGCCCAATTGGTCGGGCTGTGTGCACACGAAGCTATGGTGGCGAGTTCGAGTCCGGTCCGTTACAAGTTCCAGAAATTATCAAATCTTTTTAAAATATAATCAAAATATGGTTTGACTTAGTTAGTGTATATATATATAATTAAATTCATATATATTTCGGGTTAGACACGTAGCTCAGTTGGTAGAGCTGCGTGCACGTATACGAGAGGTCACGCGTTCGAGTCACACACGATGCCAAAACCATTCAATGCGACCGGTTCAACCCCTAAAGGGGGTATATTTTTTTAATAAATCTTTTCTTTATTTTTCTCCAAAATCCATAAAAATATATATATATAAATAAGAGTTTTTAAACATAAAAATTAGTAATAAATACTATAAAAATTGTCTAAAAAGCCTAATAAAAGTCATTATATAAAAATACTAATTTCAAAAAAAAAAGAAATATATTTATCGAATTATTACGTGAATATTTAGGTTAGTTTTCTCGTCGGTTGGAATCTTTAAATCGTGCGCGCTCGTTATCAAATCAAGAACGCACCCATTGTGAGTGAATTCCTAGAAACTCCCTTTTTTATTCATGTTTTGGTTTGTACCATCTGTCGTTTATTTATATCTTTTATTCAAACACTTGTGCTACTACCATGATATGAACTAACGTGCTATGTGATATTTGGGTTATTGTTATTTGTGGTTATACTTTCTCATTTCAGTCAAGCTTTCACATTAGGCCCTGAGTTCCCTGTTTTATACGGGTAGAGCATCGCGTTGCCTAATTAGATCGGCTCCGTTTGATTGAGCCTTGATCTCACAGCCCATCATCTATCATGCTCATGTGTACATTGCTAGATGTTTGTGTGGTTTGTGGATAGTTTACATATACGTTTGCTCATATTTGGTTTATGCACATTTCTTTTTATTAAATTAATCAATATATCATTTCTTTCAAATGTTTAAACGGGATTCACTCGCCAACTTTTGTTGACCCAAATCTCTATTTTTACACATGATACAGGTGGACAGGTTGAAGCAAGGAATACATAGGATTGGGCCTTAGAAGAAAAATAAAGAGTTACTTAAATGTCATGTTTAGAACATTTTGTGCTTGTATGATTTATGTGTTTGTTGGAATTTCTCCTTTTAATTTGAATTAATAAATATGAAACTTTATTATAGTAAATGTCATGAGCTTTGATGAAAACCCAATCATGCCCCGACTACCATATCCGCTGCGGGTCAGGGTGTGACATAGCAGACCTTAGACATTTAGTCCTCAGCAGAGCTTTACTTGTTTAATCCTTACAATACTTCTTTTATTACAACACAAAATCTATGTTCAGATACTTGTTTAACACATGTTTTCATGTTCCCTTTGCATATTAGACCTCTTTTTACATGTTGGTCATTTATTAAATAACATGTAACACCTGAATATACAACAAATATACACCTTACAATATATATAATGGGCTGGAAAGATTCCAATCAAAGCCTTTGGCCGAGTTTAGTTGTCTTGGTTCAGGGTTAATTACCACTAATCATATTCAAAGCCCAACTTGTCGAAACCTTAATCTCTTCCCTATATAATGAGCATTTCTCTATCCTTTATCCTACTTTTACAACCCTCTAACACTCTCAAAACACACTCAAACTCAGCTGAGTTTTTTCAACAACACCTCAGAAAGTTCCAGCTATTGAAAGTGAGTTTTAACTCATTTCTCCTACTATTTCTTCCTTGTTTCTTCTTCTAATACACTTGGATAACCTCTAGGAAGGTTTTCACAAGTTTGCTTGGGCAAACTAAGGTGAAACCTCACCATTTTTTGAGGTCCAAAGTGTCATAAACTTTCTGCTTGATTTTATCTTTTTATAACTTCATTAATTTCATGTTTTCTTCACATTTTCTTCCTCTACAATGGTTGAAATGCCTCTTGGGATGTTACCATAGGTTTCCATGGAAAACTAAGGTGGAATAATACCATTTTAAGGCTAAACTTTTTGTTTTGGAAGATGAAATTATAAACTTTATTTAAACATGCTTTCTCTCAACAAACTTGTGCTACTTGTGCCTCTAATCAAGCCCATGCTTAGTGAGCTAGCAGAGTTGTTTCATACAATTAGGAGGTGTAAAATACCTATAAACTTTATGTTTTGTAAAGGGTTTTAACCTACAAGTGTTGGAACCATCCAAGCTTGACAAAGCTTTTGTTTTGGTAAATGTGTGATTACTTGGAAGCTGTGGCTATCCTACTTTCAATCCACCACCTCACTTGATGATCTCTATATGTAATCACTAAATTATGTTCAACCTTCAATTGAGTAACAAGGCTACCAAACGTCCCTAAACATTCCCATGTTCGGGATGCACGCACCTAGCTTGCTTACTTGGTCGATACATAGCTTAGTGAAGTATTTCTTTTTATTCCATTCATGACCATCCGAATTTTTCTTGTAACAAATTGTGTATTGGTGAATCTTACGAAAGAGGTTAAAGGGCGGTTATCATCCTACCTCCATGCATGACATCTATGAAATCTATGACTTATATGATGGACTCCAATGATATATTATATAATATATACGTAAATAAGACTTATACATAACCAAACTTTTGACAATGATCATATGGTTACTTATCCTAACATTAGGTTATTTTATCTAGGACTTAACCTCCTCGTTACGATTCTAATGGTTATGACCCAAAATCACAACCACCCTACGGGTTTATGGTGTCAAAAACGAGTGTTAACCTCTAGATAAATACTTTTAAGAATACATACTTTTGCATACCTTAAGCTCCTAATCCAAATCCTCCATTATCATTCCGATACTCACACCTACATTTCCTTGTATAGGATAACTCGGTGTTCCATTCTCCAACCAATCAAACTCTTCACATGATTTAACAAAGGAAGCTTTGCAAAACCGTGAGTACACTCGAACACCCTTTTTACGCTTTACACTTTTGGGTGCAATATGTTAACCTATCAAAATACACGCAATCACACTTATACCTTGATGCACTTACACAAACAATCCATCATACATGCTATAAGTACGTGATACACGATTCGTATACTTGGAACATTCTTACGTATACTATATGTCATTAAATTCGTACGAGCCTCCCCTTAACATGTATAGCGCAATAGGAGTAACGCACTGCCCGTATTCTTGTGGTCATGTTAAGTTTATTCTATTTTGCGGTGACACGAGAGGGTTAACTTGTAGATCGCATGCCATGTTTACATTAATCTAGTATGCTAGCTTAACATGTGGATTTGTTTAAACGATTTTATACTTATGCTATAATTAAACTTGTGTACTCGCCAATGCTTTTTGTGTTGAACTATACTTTTAACATATTGCAGGTTGAGGATGTTGAATATGACGGAATCTTAGTAGGGACGACATAGAAACGTATCTAGAATGCTAGGTTTTATGTTATAATTTTGTTAAACTTGTCGTATTTTGAAATTATGTTGTGTTTGATAATTAGTTCAATGAAATGAAATGGGTTTTGAATTGAATATTGTCGCAAATTGTGTTACGATGTCTCGAGCAATCTATTTCGTCTCACTCCGATGTTTCCGCCATCGGTTGGGGTGTGACAATACACATGTTTATAACATATAATGTAAAAGCCTCGTGTTTTGAGTATTTTGTATTTTTAGTGTTGTGGTTAGACCTTTGGACATGTGGTGATGGGTTATGGTATAAACTTAGAGAACCAAAATAGTTATGGAAGGATTGTAAGTATGTGTCATTTGTTGAATATAATACTATTATGTGACTTTATTTTTGTCTTCTAATTATGGACACTTATATGTGGAGTGAGAAAAGAAATTAAGACTACTTTAATGTGATGTTGTCATGCTGACATGGATACATTTAGTATTACACTAGTATATAAACAATTATCCTACATCTTTGATTTGACAGACATATCTTGTTATAGAGGTGCAAATGAAAAATGACTTTTCATTGTGTGTGCTTGTGCCATTCTTTTGGTTAATAGGCTTGTTAGAGATGGATATGTCACTTCGTAGGTCTTTAGTCTTGACATAATAAAGTGGCTTGGGTTTTCTAAGTTTCTTCACACAAAACCCTTATCAAGTCCCCTATTTTTAATATTATACGAAGGTTATTAACATAAATATTAACCTAGGATACCGGGTTATAATTGTCATCTTTCTCTCTCTCTCTCTATCTCTCTCTTTCCCTCTATCTCTCTTCATATGTATAGTTGTATAGTGACTTCCAATAAAAGTAACAAGTGCGCCATATTTCATTTATCATCATTACCTCGCTCTCCCTATTGTTTCTTGGGTTAAAAATCTATGAGCTTTTCTTAATTTCAAACTTTTCTAAGTTCTATGATTCGATTTTGCCTTCATGGTGATCCCTTATTTTGCATGTTAACTATTCGCTACTCTTGTTCCTTATCTATCACATATGTGTAATAATAGAGGCAACTAAGCAACTTTAAGCCTTTATGAATGGATTTGAAGTTCAACTAAAGTGTTGAGATTGTTTCACTCTTGATAAATTCAAGCTGAAAATCCCAACAAGAAATGAACCAACTTCCCCACTCTCCGCGTGGTAAGAGTGTGCCTTTTCAAACTTGGGTATGTGTCTTCTTTTAACATTCTTCTTTGAGAAGATTATTGTCGATATCAGAGCTTTTTTCAATACTTTATTCCTACTTGTGTACTGATGTACCATAATTATACATATTATTAGTGCATAACTACCCTAATTCTAAGTACTTTTATGATTTATAGTTGAAAATACTATCTAAATTGTTTCTATTTGACAAATACAGGTTTCTAAGGTATCGGGATGAAAAGAAGTGAAAACGAGCATAAACGAGACAAAAATCCAAGGTTCCAAGAAAATCAGCAAGTTGCTAGATAGCATGGCTATGCTAGGTTATGGGCATGGCCTAGTACAACATCCAGGAGCACAAAGTTAACAAGTCAACCCAAGAATGGTCAATAAAAGTCCATGATATATGGAGGCATGACCGTGCAAACCCATTCATGAATGAGACAAGTACTGGAAGATTCTAAAACAGACAAGAAGTACACCTTCTAGAAGATGTTTGTAGCAGAAAGTCATGCACGCCCAAGGCACACATAGGCACGCCCATGCATCCAAAAAGACAAAATTAAAGAAGCTTCTAGATCCAACAAGAATGACACATGTCCAAACTCTATCAAGACACCTATCCATGCACGACTATGCATGTCCATGCACGCCCGTGCCCATAACTGAATCTCAACTAAATGGACTGGGAAAGGACGAGAAGGATAACTAGCTGTCGGGACCAAGTACTAGGCACAGTCGTGCCCCTGCAGGCACGCCCGTGCTCCCTTGACCCGACCAGCCTCTCTCTGGAGGATTCTAGTGCCTCCCTCTACTCTTTCTCTCCGAAATAAGGCACCAAGTAGCTTAGTTCGCTAATGTGACAACCGGCAGTTTCCGGTCATAATTAAGCGCATAACAAATAGTAATATCATCATAAACAACGTAATTAGATGCAAATTAACTCGATCGGGCCTTTGGAAAGCCTAGGAACGTCTACTTGCTTCACGTTACGCGATTTGACGATAATCGAAGACACTAAACGCGAAATCGAACGGTAAGCGAACTGATGCCGAAAAATACTGACAACATCTAAAAATACGAATTTTGTACTTTTATTTATCATACAGATATAATTACGCGATAAATTTGGATCGTTGAACGTCGCAAAGCACAACGCGGAAAATTACGCGGAAAACTGGAATGCACCGACAACGAAACGGAAGCCATGGACTAGAGATACGTCTAAATATTAATATATTATGATATATTTGGCTTCGTTTTCAAATTTTAACGCCCACAGAAGAAATGAGAACTAAAAACGGATCAGAAACGACAAACGGGGCAACTACGCGATGTTTAATGCAATGAACGGATTACGCGTCAAAACCCGACCCCCGATAAAACTTAAAACGTTTTCGAGTGTAGACGAATAAATTTCGATAAATAACAACACGCGGATTGCAAAAGGGACTATAAACGGTAACCGTAGAGAGATACGCAATTTTAACGCAACCGACAGATTTACGCGTCGTAACCGATTCGCGACTTGAATTTCACACGTGTAGGCTCCAAATAAACGTTTTACGATGTTCAGGTTTCGATAACAGGCTACAGAAGACGTATTAGGCTTGAAACGTGTTAACGGGCCTTGAGCTCGACCCATTTAAAACCCTAACTATAAATACTTGCTTAACCCTAGATCCCCTCATTTGAAACTTGAAACCCTAGCAGACCATCAACAAACTCCCCTGCTCTCCCCTTCTCTTTACCGGTCGTCGGAAATCCGGCCGCAACCGGCGACGGCGGTTATCTTCTCCGGCCGATACACCACCCACGACACCCCACCCTCTTTCCCTAATCTCTTATATACACCCACACACCCGCATACATCTCTAAGAAAGAAAGACAGAGAGATCGATAAAAGAGAGTGAGCGTAGAGAGAGAGCTGCAGAGGGAGAAGAGAGGCGGCGGCGGTGGTCGGTTGAGGTTCCAGCGGCGCATCTCTGCGTCGCGGCAGTCGCGGCGGTGGCTCCAATTTGGTGGCAGCAGCCGCGGTTCTCTGGCAGGGAGTGACGAAAAACGCCGGCAGCCGGCGGCGGCTTTGAGTCGGCCAGTCGACGGCGATGAAGATGGTGGTGATTGTTCCAGTTGATTACGAAGGTCGGTTATTCAAGATCAGATTCAGTTTAGTTCAGTTCATCTCCGACTCAGATTTGATTCGAGTCTCATTTGGTTCAGGTAACAGCTTCGTGTCTCGATTCAATCCAGTCAACAGATCGGCGTAGGTTCAATCGCGGTTCAGTTCCGGTTCAGTCGGTTCAACACAGTTCATCTCCGGTTCAGTCCAGATTTCCGGTTCAGGTTTCGGGTTTGACTCGGTTCAAGTTTGAAACAGATTTTGATATTTTAGTTCGTTTCGATTCGGTTTTATTTTCGGTTCTGATGCGTGTTTGTTTCAGGTTCGGTTCGGGTCGGTCAAAAAAAGTCAACACCGTCAATGGGTCAAACCCGGTCAAGGCAGTCAAACCTGGTTAAACCCGGTCAATGAGTCAACCCGAGACTCTGTAAAATTTAATTAAGACGCGAAAGTTAATTATATTAGTTTATAATTATTAATTTTAATCATTGCGAAACCGAGCTCGACACGACCCATAAACGATTAATTATCGCCACAACTAAAAGTAATAATTAAGTCGACGTCCGCTACCTTCGAATAATTATTAATTAAAATCGAACCGGCGTTAGTTAAATATATAAATCGGAATTATAATCGGCGTTAAATATAAAACGGATTTGTATTCGACAAAAACCACGTTTCAATCACGATGAAAAACCATATATATATTGTTTGTTTGCGAGTTTGCAGGTTGTGTTTTGATAAATAAATCGACAAGTAATATTGTCGGGATCGTCCAAAAACAGAGGAAACTCTGCCCGATTTTCGAAAAATCCGTAAAATGAAAACGCGACATATTTCAAAGGTTTAACGTCCGATTTCAAACGATTATTATAAAATAAATATTAACATATATATTTATTTTAACGACGCCTACAAATCGATCCGATAACTTTTCAATACGCGCGACCCTAAGGCAACAAGTTTCAGCGATCCGTTACAATCGAAAATAATTATTTATGTTTAATTCAAACGCCGAATTCGGAAACTATATTTCAAATGTCGATAAATTATTCGAACGATGTATAAAAATAAGTATATTGATTATTTTTATTTCGAAACGCCACTATTTCTGAAACGCTTATACAAGGCGCGTATTATTTCAAATGATAGAATTCGGAAATCGTGTTACAAGAATACTATATATATTCAAATGTCATGGCGTTGAATACTTTTTATAAAATAAATATAGTTATATTTATTTCTAACGTTGACGACGTGAACACGTACGAATACTTTCGAATGATATTATAACAATAGTATATTGTTTATATTCGATCAAACGTCTAACGAAGTGCGACACGATACGCCAGACTCTTGCGCGAATACGAAATGTATTATTTATACGGATATATAGACAAGTATATATACAACATGTCTTACGAAAACTACGAAGTAGTTATGATTTCATGAAATATAGTTATGTTTAGATGTAAACATATATTTCAAGTCTCTCGAAAACTAAGACAATTCTAAGAAAACCATAGGTTGGTTAACCGAGTTAAGTCAATAACACATTAATAGAATCGTATGAGTAACGATTCGGTAGAGCTCGGTATCACGTAGTATAGCTACGTCATTCCTAGAAACTTACGAGTTATTCCGTTTTAGGAATAAACTAGATTGCATGCTAGCAAGTCAAGTTGTGGAGATGACACTATGGAAATAACATTTAAGCTAGCTTTGCACATGGACAACAGGTGAGTTCATAACCCCACACTTTTTACCGTTTTACATTTTTATAAATGTTTTCGGGGGTGGAAAGACATGCAAGTTTTGCAAAAGAACACAACGTTTCGATAAACGAAAATCATATATTTCTAAACCATGTTACAAACAGATTTCAATGAACACAAATGGTTTATGAAAGGTTTATACTAAACTTACCGATTTTCACAGCTATACAAAGCTTTTCGAAACTGCATGAGTTTTATGACTAGTGACGAGATTGTCATAGTCACAACTAGGGGGCGAGGCCCCAAAACTTTATTGAAAACATGGGCTAGGCCCAAAGACAAAATAACATGGGCTAGGCCCAAGGACAAAACAACCTGGGCTAGGCCCAAGGACAAGAAAACATGGGCTAGGCCCAAGGACAAGAAAACATGGGCTATGCCCAATGACAAAATAACATGGGCATTCCTAACTGAGAAGTCACCACGAGCATAACAATCTTATTGGAACTTGAAAGAGAAGTGAATCGTAGCCCAATAACTCAGTTTTTCAACTATGGTATGTAGTTATGGAATTAGATGATAACAAATCAATGTGCGTAAGTAGGAAGATAACAATAGTAACCATTAATCACGTAGTGACCAAGGTGCAAAAGGTATAGATCTATCGAGTTTGAGACACGCTCCACTCCTGGTAAGTTAACCGGTTATGAGTGCTTTTGTGATCCCAACATGACAAAGAAGTATCGATTTGGTTACTTACTTATGGCACATAGGCCAGTGTATTAGCTACACACTGACTCATCCTTAGATTCCATAGGTATACTACATACTATGATTTCAATACCGGTTTACAAAAATAACAGAAAATATTTCAATACCGGTTTACTTATAGGTACAAATGAAAACATTTTATTACCGGTTTACAGACATAACAGTTATGCATGGATTTGCAAACAACATGGAGAACATTTCAATACTGTTATACAGACATGACATTTTAAATGCTTTGGGATACTATGATCCCACAAACCGGTTTTCGAATGCAAAATGCTCAAATGTTTTATGACTCATTTGGAAACAAAAACAACAAACTATGAACTCGCCAACTTTATGTTGACTTTTCGCATGCTCCTTCTCAGGTTATGATTACAAGTATGGCACGGTTGGAATAGGAGAACCCATGGGGATTCGAGTACTTAGCCGGCGTTCATTTACTAGAAACCTTAGCCATCACGTCTGCTTCTGCTGTGCGATGAAGATGCCATTCAGTTCACGCCTCGGCTCTGATGTGAAAAAGGACAACTTGGGGGTGTGACAGCTAAAATGTAATAATGAGAGATGAAAGACACTTTGCTGAAAAAATACTTTCACTTGATCTAGCTTGAAGAGCATGAAGAGTGGTAATTGCCATTGGTAAAAGTGTTAAGATCTCCATATGGTTGTAATCTCTATATCTTCTCATACTTTTCGATTAGTTAATATTATCAATATATTATTTTATCTTATTTAATGTGTTTATCTTTTACTAATTCTGAGTTTATTATCTTTAGTGATAGGATTGCATGACCTGTTTAAAACTAAATAAACTTAACAACTTAATTTAACTATAATAATTTAAATTAACTTGACTAAGGTGTGTGTATGGCTTCTAGTACCCTTAATCAGATCTGGTGTAAGCTTCTAGTATTGAACCAGATCTTACTAGAGTTTTCTAGTATTGAACCAGATTCGGGTGACAAGCTTTTAGTATTGAATCACTTCTTGGGGTAGTTAAGATATTACATCGAGATCCTTAGGGAAGGCTTCGGGGGGGGGGGGGGGGGAGTTAAGAAGGTAAATTAATGGGGGATAGGGTGATTCGGTAAAAATAGAAGAGACCGACAAGATGGGACCTATTTTGCTTATTTGGTAACTTAATTAATTTGATGAGTAAATATCTTCAGTAATTAATTAAGGATCCCTGAACATGATCCTATTGTAAGCTTGAATTATAAGCACGAATTAATTAAGCTATAAAAAGAAAATAAAACCAAGATAGCTTTAAACCAATATTGTTGTGGCATATCATTTACTAGTTGAGAGGTTAGGGATGGTTCATTAGGGACATATTTCCAGGCCAGTCTATCAAAATGTTATGGCAAGATTGAGGGAATGTTGGTAACCAGACTAGGAGCCGCTTCCAATTTTCATAAAAGATAAAATAGAAGACTTAACCATTTTCCTCATTCCATAAAATAAATTATATTAATTAAGAAAGACTTATCCAAGGGTCAGATATTACTAGTTTAGTCTACTAAACTAACTATAAATAAGGATGGTCAAAATGATAATCGACGGTTAAGTAAAAGAAATGTATCCTTGGACGATACTTGGTTTTTATCTAAAGTTATACATACGCGATGGTTCCTCTGCCCGTTGTGTGAATTTTGTCTAAATAAAAATCATTTTTATAAATTTAAAACTAGATAATCATGCTTTCAAGTTATAAGTTAACGCATTTAAGTGTGCTCAATATTACTAAAACAAATACACCTAATTCACATGACATCATAGACACAACCTTTATACAAGATTGTGATATAACAATAATGGTTTACAAGTTTCTCTATGAATCTTTCTTCTCTTGTTTGAATATGGAGATTGAGATTTAAGGGTTGTTAATTAATATTATATTTAATACTTTGTGTTTATAGAATGAAAGCGACGTCGAAGTGTTGGAATGATAAATAGATTAACGAGAAGGAAAGTTAGAAGGTTACACACGAATTGTCGTCGATCCACACTTGCTCTATGCATCGACCATGCTCTTTTTGGGTGTTCCTCTCTCATAAAGTTATAGTCAAAACTTATTTAAGGCAAGAACATTAGCTTAAAAGAAACTCGTATATTTTCTTCTAAGTGGAAAAGAGGCTTTCTTTGTTTAAAATGGTTCTGACCATTGTTTTAAAGGTTCAAACATTTTTTTTCTGGATTTTAAACTTGAAAATGTATTCTTAAAGAAGTTTTCTTCTAGAAATATTTTGTACTTGAAATATCTTTTATAGAATTTGAATTGTTTTAGAAGTTTTCTTCTTGAAATTATTAGTACTTGACTATCTTTTATAGCATTTACATTGTTTTATAAAAGTTTTGATATTTTTTAAAAGGTAGGAGTTTTATAAATTATTATGAGTGATTATGGTATTTCCTAATGACCTTCAAATACCCAAGTCTTGAATATTTCTTGATTACATAGATATGAGCATACTTGATGTTGACTTGGACTGTTGCGAACGTTTATGCCAAAACCTCATGCGGTTGATTCAATGGTGAACCTGTTAGTAATATTGCTACTAATGTAAAGAAAATCAAAACGGAAACAAGAAACTGTGAACCGGGCTTGTGTTTGACACAATTCCCTTAAACAGATTCGTCGTCTGTTCCCAGGGTACGCCGGTCCGAAGCAGCAACAGCGCACTGCCGGACTTGAACACTTGCCTGAAAAACAATTGGAGATGCTGCAGAGAGAACTAGATAGGAAGAGGAGAACTATGTGTTTTTTGGTGTGTCTAAACTGAATAGCCTTAGTCTGTATTTATACAGGTAGAACCAAAACCGATTTTGTGTCATCATTGCAGCGTTTTAATAACCTCATAAGGGTTATTAGTTATCAGTTTCCAGACTGATAATAATGACCTTCAAAGCTGTTTCGAAATTCAAAAAGACTGACTTAAATGATCATTACAACCGAATCAGTTTCAGTTCTTGACATAATGATCATCAGTATCAAATCAGTTTTTTCAAAAACTCGATCAACAGAATCGGTTACGGGTGCAAAAACCGCCTCACGTGAGCCCGGGTTTTCGGAACGGCATTCGTGTCCGCAGGGCATGTGGGCGTACACGAGTTCACTAAATTCGGCTCAAGATTTGCACCCCCCCTGCGCGCCCGCGTAGGGGTTTTGGTAAAACATGGCATATAGTTATGTTAGTTAGGTAAAATATTACCTTATACACTAACATTTATTTTATTCCCACACCTATGTGGGACAATGTTTTAGACTTCATTCACACACGTTCAAAAATCCAACAATCCCCCACATGAATGGAGGTCGATCTCAAACAACATTATTCCAATTAAATTTCAGCAGTTGAGTTTTGCATATGATAGGTAGGTGTTACCCTTTGAACCTTCGCTCATGAAATGCACTTAGCCCACTAGCTCTGAATAGACATTGATGTCTTTGAACTCGCCTGCCGTTTATGTAGACGACAATACATTTCATACAAGACTCTCCCTGACAACGTCAAGTCCTCATAGATGTGTTCGTTATGGTCATGAACATGATGCCTGGTTCTGCGAGAGCTATTAATAATTGTGCCCCAACAATACCCTTCGAAGCGACCCCACTTCTCTCTCACATAGGTGACTCACTAGGTATGGATACCTTAGTCGAATCATTAAAAGCCATAGGCTCAGCCTCATACATGTCACTTTTAGGAATGGACTAGGAGGTTTATTAAACTTTATAATAAACTCCCTTTATATGTGTGGGGTTAACCCTTCCCCCACAATGACTTTACCAATTCAGACAATTAGGTTTCCTATTGAACTTAATTCTTGGGATCTCCAGTCTATTAAGTTAGGTTTCCATCATATGAAATTCATTTTTCAAGGGCTTCAGTCCCATTCCCATGGACGACTTCTGAACTAACTCTTTACTTAGGCCTTTTGTTAGCGGATCCGCGATATTATTCTTTGACCTCACGTAGTCAACAGTGATAATTCCTGTAGAGATTAGTTGTCGTATCGTATTATGTATACGTCTGATATGTCTGTTTCTACCATTATACATTGTGCTACGAGCTCTGCCAAGGCTATCACAATGTATACAAATGGCCGTTGCCGGCTTAGGCCATCTTGGTATGTCCTCAACAAATTGACGCAACCATTCTGCTTCTTCACCTAAAGCGATGAACTCCGATTCCATCGTGGATCTAGCGATTACCGTTTATTTCGGCGATTTCCACGATATAGCAGCACCTCCAAGTGTAAATACATACCCACTTGTTGCTCTGGAATCATTCGTGTCAGATATCCAATTTGCATCGTAGTGTCCTTCTATGACCGCTGGATATCTATTATAATGCAACCCGTATTCTCGAGTGTATCTTAATTATCGAAGCAATCGAGTAATACTGTTCCAACGCATTGAATTTGGATTGCTCGTGTATCTACTTAGTTTTCTCACAACATATGCTATGTCTGGTCTAGTACAACTCATAAGATACATCAAGCTACCAATAATTCTTGAGTCCAACTGGTTTACAGGTTCACCTCTATTTTTGGCTAGATGCTGACTCGTGTCAAGTGGAGTCCTAGCTGTGTTGGAGTCATTTGCATTAAACTTCTCAAGAATTTTCTCCACATAGTGAGATTGACTTAAAACGAGTCCACTTTGGGTTCGTTTTATTTGAACTCCCAAAATTACATCCGCAAGACCCATTTCTTTCATGTCAAATTTTGCTTTTAACATGTTCTTTGTAGATTTTATTATTTTCTCATCACTTCCAGCAATGAGCATATCATCTACATATAGACACAAAATGATGTACCCATCAGATGTGTCCTTCACATATACACATTTATCACATTCGTTGGTTTTGAACCCAGCATCAAGCATAACATGATTAAATTTTTTGTGCCATTGTTTTGGATCTTGTTTCAATTCATATAACGATTTTACAAGTTTACACACTTTCTTTTCTTGCTCAATGGCTGTGAAGCCTTCGGGTTGCTCCATGTAAATTTGTTCCTCTAGATTTCCATTCAGGAAGGCTGTTTTCACATCCATTTGGTGAACTTCCAAATTCCTAATGGCGGCAATGGCAAGCACCAACCTGATGGATGTTATTCGCGTGACTGGCGAATATGTATTAAAGTAATCTAAACCTTCTTGTTGTTTATATCCTTTGGTTACCAACCTTGCTTTGTACTTATCGATGGTTCCATCAGGCTGCATCTTCTTCTTGAAGATCCATCGATATCCTAGTGGTTTACATCCTTGAGGAAGATCCATTAGCTCCTAAGTATGGTTTTGTAAGATCGAGTCTATCTCACTTTTGATGGCCTCCCTCCACTGAGGTCCTTCTGAGGAATGTACCGCTTGTTGGTACGTTTGAGGTTCATCTTCTACCATGTAGGTAAGAAACTCAGGGCCAAAGGATTTTCGGTCCTTTGCCTTTTGCTTTTCCTGATTTCAACTTGCTCAGTCTTAGATTTTTCAAGAGGTTCATTGTATTCAACTTTAGGAACATTTTCCTCGACCGGTCTAGAAGAAATCGGTTCACTTCTAGTTAAGTGTGGGAACACATGTTCAAACCATGATGCATCCTTGGATTCTATTATGGTGCCTTTGCATATTCCAGGGTTCTTAGAATCATGCACAAGAAAACGATAAGGACCATAAGGACGGGTGTATCCAATAAATACACAATCTATTGTTTTGGGTCCTATTAGTAGTCGCTTTGGTGGTGTGGCCACCACCTTAGTTAGACACCCCCACACTTTCAAGTATTTATATGGTTGTTTCTTTCCCGTCCACAATTCATATGGTGTTACATCCTTCTTCTTATTAGGTATCATGTTCAACACATAATTTGCCGATAAGATTGCTTCCCCCCACATGTTTTGGTTTACACCAGACTAATCATCATGGCATTCATCATTTCTTTCAAGGTACGATTTTTACGTTCTGCTATGCCATTCGATTGAGGGGAGTAAGGAGCCGTGAGTTCGTGTATGATTCCATTTTTCGCACACACATCAACAAAAGGTGAAACATATTCACCTCCTCGATCGCTCCTTACAATTTTGATTTTACGATTTAGTTGATTTTCAACTTCGGCCTTGAACAAGATAAACTTGTCAATGGCCTCGTCCTTACTCTTAAGTAAGTACACATAGCAATATCGTGTACTATCATTAATGAACATGATGAAGTACTTGTTCCCACCACGCATAGGAATTGCGTTTAGGTCGCACGCATCAGTGTGTATCATGTCGAGGGGTTCGGTGATTCGTTCGACCTTTTTGAAGGACGATTTTGTTTGTTTTGCTTCTACGCAAGTTTCACATTTATTATTTGAGTCGATATCGAAAGTTGGTATGCAATTGAGTTTAATTAAACGACGAATTGAATTAAAATTAACATGACCTAACCTACCATGCCAAAGATTAGACGACTCAATCAAGTAAGTAGAAGTAGTAGCGTTTTCATTCATAGCTTTCACAACCATTACATTCAGTTTAAATATACCATTGAGGGCATAGCCCTTACCAACATACATACCACTCTTGATCAACACGACCTTATCCGACTCAATCACCATTTTGAACCCAAACTTGTTCAACTGTCATCCCGACACAAGGTTTTTCCGAACTTCCGGAACATACAGCACGTTGGACAAGGTGAGTTCTTTCCCGACTTCGGCCATGGCCGAGTTTCCCATAAAGACTTTTTCTCCGTTGGTCACCTCCTTTAAAGTGCTAAACAAGCTTTTGTCAAAGCACACATGACGGGTAGCCCCCGTATCAACCCACCAATCCTTGTTATTTTGGCCAACCATATTAACTTCGGTGACTAGAATTGGAGGTCCGTGACCATGGCAACAAGGTTGTCGACTTCATGAACCATGTTTCCTTGTCGAGCGCTTTCCTTCTTAGGAAGCTTGCATTCATTGGCCTATGGCCTCTTCTGGCAATTATAACAAGTTCCTTGGAACTTCTTCTTCCCAACGCCTCCTTTTGGACCGAGGTTGGAACGTTTCCCATGACCCTTTTTCCATCCCTTTCCACTGTTTTCGACTTTGAATACTGGGTTGGGTTTGCATTCTGAAAAACAACAGTAGTAAGAATTAGTAAAATAAATAATAAATATGTTTAAGTTTGTTAGTAATGTAAAAGAAAATCGAAACAGAAACAAGAAAACAGTGAACCGGGCCTGTGTAATTCCCTTAAACAGATTAGTCGTCTGTTCCTAGGGTACGCCGGTCCGAAGCAACGTGAGCCCGGGTTTTCGGAACGGCATTCGTGTCTGCAGGACATGCGGGCGTACACGAGTTCAACTAAATTCGGCTCAAGATTTCCACCCCCCTGTGCGCCCGCATAGGGGTTTTGGTAAAACATGGCATATAGTTATGTTAGTTATGTAAAACATTACCTTATACACTAACATCTATCTTATTCTCACACCTATGTGGGACAATGTTTTAGACTTCATTCACACACGTTCAAAAATCCAACAGAACCATGATATCGAACATGGTTCTTATATTGTTCGATCTTCATTATAGTCAAAGCTAGGTGTGATCATTAGTAGTCGATCGGCCATGAATTTTAAGTTGTATATACTTCTATTAGATGTTTTGGTGACCATTCCATGCATGACAACGTGACATCAGTCGACAAAGATCAATTTTCCCTAGAGGTTTGACGGTGAGCATCACCTACACTCCTTATGTTTAATTCTTATGTCTTTGTTTTGAATCACTTTGTCGCTTTTTGGGGATAATAGAACATTTGATCATATGTAGTTAACATACAAGTCACATGTTTATATATTTAGAATCTTAATATATATATATATATGTGTGTGTGTGTGTGTGGGGATGGGTTAAAATGAGAACCACCTTGAGTTGTGAGAACCGTGAGAACTAGGTCATCCAAAACTCTTTTCCGAAATTTTTTTCCTCAAAATTCATAAAAAAAATCATTTGTTTCAACAAAAGAAATTAAAAAAAATGTCGCATACCCAAATTTACATGAGGCGTAAAAAAATATTTATCTTCGAACAAAATTTACACCAGCGAATAAAAAAACTTGCATCAGTCAAAACTACTGACTCGATAATTTTTTTTACTTTTTTTACAGATGTGTTTATACTATTTTCATCTACGTTTGTGCGAAAAAACTTTTGGCCCAACTCACGCAGAAACAAAAAGTTTTTACGGTTCTCGCAACTCGTGGTGGTTCTCATCTGAACCGAGCCCTGTATGTATGTATGTACGTACGTACGTACGTATGTATATATATATTATATATATATATATATATATATATGAGATTAGGATCATTTGTGAACTTCTTGAGAGTGAACTAATCTTGGCCTTTGATCATTTTTTAGATTAAAAAGGTAAGATTGATATTAGTCAAGTATTTTTAATTAAAATCACTTAATTTTCTCAGCTCTTAACTTTCTCCCTCTCTCTCTCTCTCTCATTTTTAATTATTTCTCTATTATTTTAATTATAAGAGATTAAAGGGCTAATGTTTATTTTTAAATAAACTCTTATATTCTTTTTAAAATTAAAATTAAACCTAATTAATTATGTTTTTTTACATATGTGTATACAGGTCAGTATATACAAGACTTATACACTTGTGTATAATTACATCTTGTTCCCACAGGTCGGTATAAATCAGATTTATACACATGTGTATTATTCAAGTACATATGTGTATAAACTAACAGTTGTATATCTTGTATAAATTGATAGTTAGCGAGACTGTACACATGTGTATAAACACTAAAATCTGTATATCTTGTATAAACTAATACTATCAAGACTGTACACATGTGTATACACTAACAACTATGTATCTTGTATATTCGAAAACTAGCAAGATTTTAGGAATTTTGACTATATTGTTTAATAAATGCAATTTACAAAAGACGCAAATACCCTTCTGTCGATTAATTTAAAGGAAAGTTACAACATTATAATTACAATATTGCCATTGTTTAAAAATCTCTAGATAATATAATCCAATGGCTCAGATTAGTTCACACAGTTTACACTCAACCTAGTGTTCACTATAGAACCCTAGAGTGAACACTAGGTTGAGAGTGAACTGTGTGAACTAATCTGAGCCATTGGATTATATCATCTAGAGATTTTTGAACAATGGCAAGATTGTAATTATAATGTTGTAACTTCCCTTTAAATTAATTGAGAGAAGGGTATTTGCGTCTTTTGTAAATTACATTTATTAAACAATATAATCAAAATTTCTAAAATCTTGCTAATTTCCGTATATACAAGATACACAGTTGTTAGTGTATACACATGTGTACAGTCTCGATAGTATTAGTTTATACACATGTGTACAGTAATCATCCATTTATACAAGATACGTAGCTGTTAGTTTATACACATATGTACTTGAATAATACATATGTGTATAAATCTGGTTTATACCTACATGTGGGAACAAGATGTAATTATACACAAGTGTATAAGTCTCGTATTTACTGACCTGTATACACATATGTAAAAAATATAATTTAATCATGTTTAATATTTAATTTTAAAAAGAACATAACAGTTTAGTTAAAAATAAATATTAGCCCTTTAATCTCTTATAATTAAAATAATAGATAAATAATTAAAAATAAGAGAGCGAGAGTTAATAGATGAGAAAATTAAGTGATTTTAATTAAAAGTACTTGACTAATATCAATTTTACCCTTTTAATCCAAAAAAATGATCAAAGGCCAAGATTAGTTCACTCAGTTCACTCTCAAGAAGTTGTTCACAAGTGATCTTAATCCTATATATATATATATATATGGGAGGGTATCTTGAGAACGCTAAATATTGCGAGAACCGTGAGAACGAATGAGAAAACCAATCAAAACCATTTTTTAATACAATCATCATTTTAATTAAAATACAACATCAAATAATTCATTCTTCTCTCAAAACCACTCTTATTAGATTTTTTACACATGTGTATATATAACAAATTTACACATGTGTAAATGGAAAACTTACATATGTGTAAATTTTCTTTATTTCCGAATTCTCGTAAATTTAAATGTGTTAATTAGATTTCAAGAATTGTATTTGAATAAGAATGACAAGTGTAAAAAGAAATTTTGGATTTCACTTGTTTTTGACCAAGTTCTAGTGTTTTTTTATTCGTTCTCATGGTTCTCGCGATATATATATATATATATATATATATATATGTGTGTGTATGTGTGTGTGTGTGTGTGTGTAGAGGTTCATGTGAGAAAATTTAAAAATGTGAGAAGGATAAGAAAGATTATGGAGGTGACATGTGTCTCTTTTTATTTTGGTAGTTTAAGGGTATAAGTGTAATTTAACTAATAAAATCTAACTATGGAATGAATATATGCAACCGATTTTTGGCAGTTGTTGTAGTGATTTTCGAATTTGAAATAACACTCTAACTCATAAAAACACCACAACATGTATATTGAAGGCATACATCTTATAAAGAACATAAAATATAACTCATAAAAACACCACATCATGTATATTGAAGGCATACATCTTATAAAGAACAGAAATATAACAAAAATAACACCATAACTCATAAAAACACCACAGCAGTTACATTGAAGGCACACATCTTATAAAGAACACCATAACATTGAATATAACAGAAATAACACCCTAATATAACACCAGACAACACTTTAATTAGAATCAAAACAGAAGTAACACCCTAAATATATAAAAATAGAAATAACTCTACATAAGTATATCAATATGGTACTCATATTAAAGATAAAAAACACTCGTTATTATGGTCTAATTTTTTTTAAAAAAAAAGAGTTACATATAAAAAGTTATTGATGTTTAAAAAAGAAGGGGAGAACTTTGCATGTATATTAATGTTAGTTCCTTAATTTAAAAATATTAAATTTACCTTTATACCCTTAATCTAGAAAATTAGTTAGTTTAATAGTTAACATATTTACAGAATTGCTACTATGATCTCAACGATTAGATTAAATATCTAATGGTTTAGATTCTTTCTTATACTTCTCACACTTTTAAATTTTCTCACAATAACCTCACCCTATATATATATATATATATATATATATATAGTGGAGAATTTAAATGAGAAGAAAAATTTTGTAAGAATAAAAAGAAATAACTTTTAAACCAATAGAAATTCTCCATTTACTTCATTTAATGTGTGTATTTAATATTATGAAAAAGGGCATATAGGTAAATCTATAATTGTTATTAATTAGCTAATTAATTAAACTTGTAACTCATTTTTTTCATATACTCTTTCAAGATAAAATAATTTATGGTGTAAGACAATTTCGACATGTGTAGGATAAATTTTAGTATGTGTAGGATAAGTTTTGAATGTGTATGATAAATTTACATGTGTGTAGGGCAAATTCCGGTAAATATAAGACATATGTAGGATAAATTTTGAAATGTGTAAAACAAAATGTTTTTGCTCTATTAATGAGAGATAACATAATTAATGAGAGGAGTTATAAACTATTTAATGCTTTACCATTATGCTCTTCCTTCTTTTTCTTCTCACATTAAATTTCTTCTCACACATATATATAGGGGAGGGTTTAAATGAGAACGCTAATATCGCGAGAACCATGAATGAAAAAACAACTAGAACTTGGTAAAAAACAAGTGAAATCCAAAATTTCTTTTTACACTTGTCATTCTTATTCGAATACAATTCTAGAAATTTAATTTACACATTTAAATTTACGTGAATTCGGAAATAAAAAAAATTTACACATGTGTAAGTTTGCTATTTACACATGTGTAAATTTATTATATTTACACATGTGTAAAAAATCAAATAAGAGAGATTTAAAGTTTCCACTTGCATGGGAAACCCCTCTAAATTGGGACAAGAGCTTCACAAATCTACAATGGACACAAAGGTGTATCTACACCAAATACATAAGTGAGAAAGCAAAGACGTTAACAAACCTTGCTATCGTCATGTTCCAAAATTACAAAAATAGAAAACAAAAGGAAAACAAAGCGAGCGAGACAATCATTTGGTCATGGGATGGCGCATGACGATATAATGGAGGATCATATCTTAATGCAAGTAAATATGAAAGAATTACGACCACATTCATTGTATTTGCTATCAAAACCAACTTTTAATTGTAGATTTATTGCCATATTTTTTTAATTTATAAAAATGTTTAGGATAAAATTGTTGGAAAAATAGTTTAAGATTTTTTTTACTAATTATAATGTCAGATTTGCATACTTCAATTCATGTTTCCGTTCACATTCTCCATTTATGTTTGTTTGTTCATTTGAGTTTGTTTCCATTCGTTTAGCTTAAACGAACAACAAACAATGGTTATCTTTTTAATGAATAACACACACAATGTTCATAATTTATTTATTAACTTTTGTCGTTTAGTTAGCTAAACTTACACGAACGAACATAATCAAGTGTTGTTTGTTTGTTTTAAATTCGATTACAACCATAAACATATCTCTATTTCTTATGTTTAACACTTGTTTTAAACTATTTTATTCTAATAATCACTTTATAGCCAATTAACCACCCAAAATTCACTAACTAATATTTCATAAATTAACAATCGCATGATCTAAATGCATCCCCTCTCTTACTAGCTATACATCCTGGTAAGAGAAAAAGTGACAAACTTCATTCATAAATATGTAAAAGAAGCAGGTGCATTTAGTAACACTTTTTTTTAATAAAAAAATAAACCTCCTAAATATAGTTTGTACTATATAAAATAATTTATAAAAATAAATAGCCACCAACCAAGGTAAATTCACTATAGGTTTTTTAACTATTTTTATAATGGTATTGGTGTTCGTGGTCAGCAGCAACTAGCAAGAAACCACTTTCCATGTTATTTATTGGAACTTTTAGTTAGTTAAATTTACTTTTATTTTTTAAAGATAATAATTTGATAAAAGAAGGCTGGCATAGGCAATGATGTCTTAATTATTGAATATTATTATATGTTATAAAATATATTATAGTAGACCATCTAAAATCTTTTGGACACAAAGCTTTATTAAAACAGAAAGTGACGTTCGGTCATAAGTGGTGTTCATTCGTCTATGAGTCAAATTATGAAATTATAAACCGCGACCCCGTTGCTACCGGTAGGAACGTTCCAAAAGTGTTTCAAAAATTTCTAAGTTAGTGTTGGTTTCAAATAATGTAATGAAATTTAAAAAAAAAAAGGTGAAATATAGATTTCATTTTTTATCTTGTTGGTTTAAAAAAAAAGAAACTGAAATCTCAATTTCATTCTTGATTGTGTTCGCTTAGCAGAGGAATTGAAACTGGAAATGAATTTCTTCAAATTCCTTAAATAATGGAATTCAAAATCATTCCAACTTTTGAAAGAATTCAAGTAAACTCATTGGAATATTTGACTGATCACCGATGTCTAAAATGTCTCAACCCGAACTCGTCCGTCGCCACACGCAACACCTTGCTCCGACCCAGTCCGCCGCATACCTGCAAAAATTCAACTCGATCAGCTGCCGGCCCGCAACGTCTCGACGCGACACGACCTAGCATCAACCAGACACGTTTACACCCATAACGACCCGAAATGTCTCGATCCGACTGCTAACGACTCAAAATGTGTCGAACCAATCCGGCCCGTTAACGACTCAAAACGTCTCACCCGGATATGTCTCATTAACGACCTGAAATGTCTCAACTCAACCGGACCCGTTAAGAACCCAAAATGTCTCGACCTGAATCGTACCTTTAACGAACCAAACTAGATCTCCCTATCAGCGGGAAAAGATCGGTAGATTCCAATTCATTTGCCAAACGAACACATCAAGAATGTAATTGAGATTTCAATTTCATCAAATTCTAATTTCTATTGGAATGTTTAAATTCCAAATTTAATTCTTTCCAATTTCATTTCTATGCAAATTCTAATTCCATTTCTATTAGATTCTATGAAACGAACACTAACTAAAAGTTTAGTAACCCAGAGTGAATAGAAAATTGAATCCCTAAAATCTTTTTTTAAATAGAAACAAAGAAAGCATAAAATATATATAAAGAAAATACGAAGACAGTGACAAAACCAAAAGTTTTAACTAGGAGTCCAAATTTAAAATTGTTTGCATATAGAAAAGTATTTTGGGTCAACTTGTGTAACAATCCATGTGACATACATTATTAAAATGATATATAAAGGATTTTGATGAATATTTTTTTATCAAATATCACTAAAATGATAAAGGATTTTAATAATAAAACACACATTTATTACATGCAATTCAATTAATTTCAAAGATTATTTGTTTGCACAATTTAATAATTTATTATGAGAATGTAAACATGTAGTTCAGTTATCATTATTGTTTCTTATATATTCAATCAAGTATGCCACAAACTTTCATGTGTCATCAAATAATCAATTTACGTTCCACATAAGATATTCAATGATCTACATAAGCTTACTTAAGCATGGATGAAGATAACAATCAAAATCATTATTCATGTGAAGTATAATTTGTCATCTATCTCTACTATCTTGAGATCTAAGAGTTGATCATTAAGCATCAAAGATACTTTGCACAAACAAGATTTACCAATTCATAATATTATTGTTCTTTGATTGTTTTAAGCCTAAGATATATGACAGTTTCACTATATCTAATGTATATCGTAAGGCCACATACGTTCCATGAATATTATTTGGGGTAGATCATATATATGTGAAAATTTTAAGCATGATGAAAAGTCATATCATTTAGATAGTAGGCGTTCAATTATTCGACACAAATACTCATCTTAACAAGTGTCCTTAGCTATTCAAGCAAATACTTAGCATGTATGTGATTTTCATCGATTCATGTTAATCATGTGAGCACTTTACATGCAATCAATTCAAGGATGTCTTCAAGCACATACTTGTAAGGTTTAATTATATGACATATTCTTATTTTTCATATTAATAATTATTCAAGCGGAAAACGACACTAGCAATATACTATATTAGCAAATATTGTTATCTAATAACAAGATATATCACCCATTGTGACATATTCAAATTGTGAGTTCATGATAGGATATTACAATTGAAAATGACGAGAATAAACGTTGATCAAACTAAATTCACCAAAATAAACATATGAAGCGTCTAAATTTAAGGAACACATGAAACTCCACTCACTTAGAACGTGACACGTATCTAAAGTATCTTAGAAATAGACTCTTAAATCATGATGGACCCACTCTAACATCTAATAGGAAAAGACATGTGTTTAGAGTCTACATAGACTCTATATTTGTTGATGCGTCTAAATTTAGAATCTACTGTAAATCTATCTTATAGATTCCTATCCATTTAATTTTCAGAATTGAGATTATCCAAGTATGGACTTAGCTATGTGGTAACATTTCTATATCCACAATAACCATATCAAATATTTTCAATCTCCAACTAAGTTAATCAAAGTCTCTACTTGAAAACTTTGTTATTAGGTATCTTGCATCACAATTATTTCTTATAAATCTTTTAGGTGAATACTTGACAACTTCCTATCAATCAATTTGTGATATTGTTTCAATCAATTTTAAATTATTAGATCCTTGAATCATATCTAATCATCACTTATGTAACACCTCGTAAAATCGTGTCCAATAGTATAGTGACACGTGTTGTATTTTATTTAAGTTTATTAAAGACTAATAAGGACTAAATGTGTCAACATGCTTAAACAACAGCCTCTGAGTGACTGATATGTCAACATGCTTAATCATTAACCTCTGAGTGACTGATATGTCAACATGCTAAACTTGGCCTCTGAGTGACTGATATGTCAACATGCTTAAACTTGGCCTCTGAGTGACTGATATGTCAACATGCCTAGCCTCTAAGTGACTGATATGTCAACATGCTTAAAGTGAGCCTCTGAATTACTCTTTACGAAGTCCTAACTCTCATACGTTCCATTTGTTGGACGAGAGGGATTAAATCCGTTAATATGTGAAAGTTGGATGATGGAGGGGTTAAAAGTGTCAACATGTTAATTTATACCTCTTAGTGACCTTTTAACGAATCAAGAGCTCGACAATGTCCAGCATACTCCCGGGTATGCCAAATGTTGGTTACGGATGGCTAAATGTGCTAAAAAGGTGTTTTAGAAGGTTTTATAAGTTGAGGGGCTAAAAGTGTCAAAGTTTGAATCTGGCCACAGGGCGCTCGCGAGGCGCGAGAGGCAAGGCCTTGGCCTCTCGCGAGGCGCGAGAGGCCTGTGTCTGCAGAAAAATTCCTTGGCCTCCACACAAATTGCCAAAAACCAAGAATTCGAAACTATAGACTCCCAAACAGCTATGCCACGTTTTAGGACACTTGTAAGCTTCCTCTTACACCCCTTAGCACCTGGCATCATCTCCTTCAAGCTCTCCAACTATAAATAGGTGCCAAGGTTTACCATTTGAACTTGCACCTTTCTCATTAACAACTCTATCTCCCTCCTCTGGAAGTTCTTAATTGAAAGGAGCATCCAACTAAGTTCTATTGCATTATAGAAACCACTTGTAAGTGTTCATTCCCCTTGCATTTTCGTTTATAGGCTTTTATAGCCAAAAGTCAAGCGTTTTACGGAAAACTCCTTGACTTTCGGTTTAAGACCATTATGGTCCAGCCATTGTTCGTAATGAACATGGCTAAGTGATCGTAATAAGGTAGGTATTAGTCCCTATAAAGGGCACCTCCTGAAGATCACGTTTGCTAGACCAATTGACGGGTCAAAGTTATTATATTAAAAAGTCAAACAGACCATTTTTTGAAAATGTTATAATTAGATCTTATATATGTTATGAAACCTGTTTTGACATTTAAACAAGTTGGTAATAATTATTAGAACATGTAAGAGCATTTTGGCTCGTCAATTTCAGTTATAGGTTCAGTTCGCAACCGAAAGTCGCGAAGTTTGACTTCTGCTTTGACTTTCATTCTGACCCGATTTAGATTAGTTAGCTACTAATCTAAAGTTACATTATGATCGTAATATAATGTAGCATAACCCCTGAGGTTATATTACATGATCATAATCAGAATGTGAGTTTATGCACAAGTTCCGTAATTATGCCATTTTGACTAAAATGCCCCTTTTACATAAAAGAGGTTTAAATGATAATGAACTTGAAAATAAGTTTCCTACTGATGTAATATTATAATTAAGATTATTTGGGATATCAAACCAGATTATAATCTGAGTTTATCAGCAAGTCCTTGCATTATGTCGATAAATGACGATAAAGCCCTTCTGGCTTATAAAATGGTTTTAATCATATATTTTCAAAGTAAATCTTTTACCTACTAATATGTGATATTAAATAACATATCTATGACATGTTATCTTAACCTTATCATCAGTTTTTGTTAAACATCACACAAATCATCATTTTACGACATAAGCGTCATTTCGGTGCATAGTATGGTTTTAAACCATATTTACCAACCAAGACTTGTTACCTACTGATTTTCAAAACTTATTTTAAATATTTTACAGTAGGTACAAGATATAAACTCAGAATCCCAAATAATTTATAAACTAAGTGTAAAATTACCAAAATGCCCCTTCAGTTCATATATTGGTCATAAAAGATAAATTACACATGTAATTGATATCCTACTGATATTATATCATAAATAAGTTACTTTTCTAGAATACTTATCGTTATAACATTAGATTATATTCAAGTTTCTTTTATAAGGTATGAAATTACCAAAATGCCCATATGAGGCATAGTTTCGCTTTAAAACCGTAACAGGCATAAAAGTTGATATCCTACTGATATTGCGACTTATTTAAAGTATAATGGCATATAGAACTTGTCCATGACTTATCCGGTTACCCGATATCGTTGATATGTGTACGGTTAGGCATATGTAACTAGTTTACGGAAATTAACCGAAACGGGTCTAACCTTGTCATTCAAGTCACAAAATCCAGAATGTTTATAGTTTATCCATATTACACAAGTCAAAGTACTTGTTGGGATTAAACTACATTCTATCCGATCATCGTTTAATCTAGCGTTATACGTTTTGATCAAGTACGCTAGTCGGTCTAAGTCTATGACTTAAATAAGACCGTTAGTATTAATTGGTTAGCTTATGCCATAATCCAGACTAGAGACATTCCGGTAAATGCTATCTGCACTTAGTGCTTTTGTGTACGGCTGAGTTAATAAATCTTGCGTTTAAATGAAGACTAGCTTAGGTAAATACTCTCGACTTATTTCCCCTTTCCGGGCTTGGGTTACGGTAAACTATTACCGCTTGGTCAGAAATGTGATCAATCGAATGTCGGATTGTGGCTAGTAAATCCGTATATTCTGTTTTAATCAGTTTTGTTTGATAACTTAAACATCAGGGGTTAACTACCGTGTCCTGGATATCCTCGGCTCATTACATTAGATAATGGCCACAACCTTAACGCGGGGTGTAGGCATAGACCCGACAGACGCTCAAATGCAACTACCCATGTCATTGGGGATAACTCCTTCGTGAGTTCGTAAGTGGTGTGTAGTTAATCATGTCTCAGTTTTCGCACTTGGCCCTGTATGTATGGACAAACATGTGAATCTATTAACAAGGTTGCAACGTCAACTTTCCCAAGTTATAAAAGATTTTGTGCTGATACGCACTTCAAACATATTTTTAAATGTTTTCAAAATGAGTCAGTTGGGTGTATTTACCAGCGAAAGCTGATGTATTTTCAAAAGACTAAGCTTGCAGGTTCAATACGAAAATAGGCTGGAAGTGCTCGGTAGTGATAAGAGGATCTTGCAAATCCTAGATCTGCCCAAAGTCTGTTTTACATTCTTTATTTTGTACAATTTATCATCCGCCTGAGGATCTTCTATTACGAGCCTATATATTATTTTGGTATTTTGGACATTTGGCTTGTAATAGTAATTTAAATCCAAGACTTCCGTTGTGCTGTGTTTAATTGTCTATGATGTTATCAACTTATGTCACGATATTCCCCACCCGGGCCCACTGGTGTTTGGTTGGCTGTGGAAAAGTCGTGGTGTGACAACTTAGACTCTTTTTCTCTATCAGATTGATTTGATCCTTTAAGAATTCTAGAGATTCAGTTCCGTTTTAGAATCTTAAGTCCTTATGGTAAGAAAATTATTATATAACTATTATACAATGCTCTATGAGATTCGTGTCTTCCCGGTTTGGAGCTTGATAATAATTTCCTTTGATATTTACGAAAGAACATTTTTTGTACTAGATTCACTACTGTAGTGCCTTGAAGAAAAGAAAAACTTCAATTATGTTTGTTTTGAAAATTTGATTAAGATTGTTACTCTTAATCCAATCAAAATACTTTAATTAATCTAATGAGCCATTTTGATTAACCTTAGAATAATATAACTTCTATGTTTTATGCGTTATGCTCTTCTTTAAGTTGATTGCTAATTATTCCTTAGTTGGTTTATCACTTAAACCCAATCCACATATCTTTAGAGATTCCATATTTTTAGAAAACAACTTTAAATAAATCAGAATCCTACATATGTGATTCCGTTTATGTATTCAAATCAATAATGTATGTTCTAGAAATCTAATTTCTATCACATATCAGAGCCAATGTATAATACTTCAATTTAGAGGATATCTATTTCATACATATAGATAAAGTGTTTTTTATCGTAATGGACATTTTATCAAATGCAAGAAACCACAAATATTTATCAATGTTTAAAATGCACAATGAAAATTTGTTCAAAACCCAAAAGCGAAAAAGAAACAATGATTAAGGCAGTCAAAATATATTGTTTATAATTCGAAAGCATAATAAACTCTTAATTTGCTTCCGTTGCAATCTCTCATACTGCATTACTCTACCTTCTCAATATATTACTCTTCCTACAAATCATAAATTCGACAAACACATTCTAGCGTCAATACGCTAAAACTTTGATGAAAAGGAAATAACCACAATAACGTATATATACCTCAAATATTAGCTCAGAAGAATCAACTCTACTAGCTTGGAAATCTTCTTTGTGCAATTCCAGTGCCCTTCCTTGTCACACTAATAACAGATGTCATAATTGTAGCGTAAGCCCCTTTCGTTGCATTGGCTTGAGGTTTCTGCTCTTGATGTATTCTTGGGCTTTAGCTTTCCTTCAGCAGATATTAGCATATCCCGTAGCTCAGCGATTTCCCCTCCATAGACATTCTTTTTGTAACCTTTGACGAACTCTTCATATTAAGGTGACAAGGACAGTAAGATCATATTGATAGCCATGTCTATATGAATAGAGGACCCAAGCTTCTCAAGAAACCTTTCCAACCTATCAACATGATCCTTCACATCATGCTCAAATTTCATTGGATGTTTCATTTCCTCGAGTATAGCGAAGTAGTGATGCAAAAAAAAACCCGGACCCGAAAAAAACCTGGAACCGGGTATTAAAAAATCCGGGTTTTGTATACCTGAACCCGACCCTACCCATAGGGTAGGGATCGGGTATTTATTTATGATGTAAAACTCGAACCCGGAACCGTCTCTTGCATCATCGATCTTGGCAATGGAATAGTATTCATCTAAAAATACTTGCTGCATCTCCACCAATGTATGAATACTATTCGCCGGCAATGTGAGAAACCATTGCTTCGCCTTGTCTTTTAGTGAAAATTAAAACAGCCTCAATTTCACTTCTTCTAGGGAAAAATCATGACCTCCAATTGTGCCACAAATAGCCGAGAATTCCGCCAAATGGGTATAAGGCTCGTCATTGGTTCTACCGTTGAAGTGGGGTAGAATATTGATGTAGTTCGGCTTGCAATCGAACGCCCTTCTTCCTCTAGGTGTAGGCACAATTGGTGAGTCATTGTCGGTGACCACAGGTCTGAATCGCCCATTAACACCCCTCAGAGGTTGTTGATTTATGTGGCATCTTGGGCCGTTCACCTCTTGATTCATGGGCCCATAATTACCTCTTCTATCACAACCCCCATTCCCACCTTGATTTCCGTCGCCTACAAATTGTGGAATCCGAGCACGGTTACCATTGTTGTTACCATAATCCCGGTTCCGTCCATCATTCCTTGGCTGACGGTCATTCCCATAACCATCATTCCTCCCATCGCCGCCATCGTTCCCTACGAAATTGGCATTCTGATAACCAAATTCTTCATAATCAAACCCACGCGCATTGTAGAAGTTTCCCATGTTATTATCCCCCCAATCATCATCTCCGACTCTCTCATCATGATTTCCCCCGTCGTCTGAGTATTCCAAGTGAATGCTCATGAGATCCGGTGATTGATAACCGGGAACACTGTATGGTGCATCATCAGGGATGTTGTCCCTCAACTCCTCAAGGTCAATGAATTGAGCTTCGTTCGTGGGATTGCCACGACTATTGTTAACCCCACGGTTGGCGTTAACATTTCGGTTGTTGATATTGGGTGGTATTGGGTTTGCCGGTTTTGGTTTGAAGGTGGAGGTGTGCGTTGGCGATTGCTTAGATTTCAGTTTCAGTTTTGGAATGGTGGTGTTGGTGGTCTAGAGTTATGACCACCACCCGATTGATGGGTTTGGTTTTGTGGTGGGTAGTCATATTGTTGGTGTTGGGTGTTGGGGTGGTTGGAATTTTGAGGGTCCATTAGAATGGGTCCAATGGATGGTGTACATGGTGAATTGGCGCTGGGTAGGTTAGAAGCAAGTGTTTCCTCTAACCGGTTGGCTAAGTTTCTTCTCACGACCCGCTCAATTTACAGTTCGAACACTAATGGTGATGTCCTCCCAGAATTCCGTGTATGCATGCACTACCTGTTAACCTGCACAGTAACACAACCGTATAACACAAAGCAAAGCCGATGTAAAGAAACAAGCACCTTAAACAGTTAATCACAAAATCAAACAATTCCAAACACAAAGCGCACGAACTCCCTAGCAACGGCGCCAAAATTTGATCGGAGTGTCGCGCCCCTGTCAAAGATAAAATTTATAAGCCCAAATTACCCTTAACAATGCGTTAGTGGTAGCAAGGGGTCGAACCACGAAGAATTGTGGTTTGTGTTCCGATGTGACAGATTTTACTAGGATTGTCACTTTTTATGAAGCTTGCTATTTTTGTTGTTTAGTTTGGTTATTTGGTTTAAAAGAATGTCAGAATGGTCCGACGAATTTTTGCTTCTACTTTACTAATTTTGAAAACTCAATTGATTGTATGAACACTTGAATAAAATTAATGAACACAATAGTTTGAAAGCAAGGTTCACACCCGGTTCGGTAATGCAACTCCTAGAGTTTCTACACGTTTTGGTTTTAACTCAATTGCAAACAATGATCAACGAATTTTGTGTTGCGTGGTTTAGGTGTCAAAAGCTATCAACATCATAGACAATGGACTACAATACACTTCATTACCATGAACATATAAACTCTAACCTAGATAAGGCATAATCGCACATAAACATTTCAAAAAGTCAAATTTCATAACTCATTCGAAAATTTACAAATACAATACCAATACGAGACAATTATCATAAGTTTCAAATCAAATTGCAATTTGTCACAAATCGAAACCCAAAACAATGTTAACCCTAGAACTTACAAAACCTACACTGGGGTGAAACCTTCGGAAATTAGCCGCTCATGGTGAACGGAACTTGATCAATGTGAGATTGAAACTCAAACACGAACATCTCGAGCTTTGATGGTGGTGATGGTGAGGATTAGGTTTTGGGAATGGATGATTATGGTGGAAGGATTTGTGGATTGGTGAGGATGATGATGATGGATTAGGGTTAGGAATGGTGGATGATTGATTCAGTTCAAGATGGATGGAAGAGATGGATTGGGATTGAAGGTTATATTGTTCTTGGCTCCAAGATAGCTGTTTTGGTTCAAAATCCCGTAACTCCTCGCAAATGGGTCAACACCAACATTAAAAACCGTTCAAAATTGAATTTCAACGACATCATAAAAGGAAAGGTGTCACCGACGGCCTCTAGAACTTCGTGTTTTCCTCCGACGTCTTAATCCACTATCTAAGAACAATTTTTTCCGACGGGGTTATCTGGGGGGCGTTGCCGACGGTCCATATGGGCGTCGGCGACGGCCTCCCTAAATTGTGTTTTTCTGTTTTCCCATTTTCGCTCCCGGTTGATCCGTTTCCCGCCCCGATGCTCTGAAACGCTCCCGAATAGCTCCTTAAACTTCGTAAACTTGCAAAATACAAATCCAATCAAAAGTAGGCTATTCAAAACTAAAAGTTACGTAAAACGTTAACTTAAACTCAATAAAAGCAATGGTTTTCAACCACGTATCACATCCCCACACTTGTCTTTTGCTTGTCCTCAAGCAAATCTGCCTTTCACTTTCACGTGGGTTGAACAAAGAACACACTTCCCATTCTCGAGATATGAGTTAAGGTCTAATGTCATACTTAGTTCAAAAATTTTATCATTTTCAAATTATTTAACATTAATATGATGATCTCATATAAAAATGGTTATCCAAGATTAACCCGCCTTTAAAACTCACATATCATACATATCCCTCACAATGTTCTCTCCACTCGGCTTATAATTCGGCTAATGAATAATACATTAGCACTTTTGATCTAAACACACAAATCGATTAGAACATATACCCGCATAAGCTTACAACTCAATCATTCTCCACCACTGAACACAAATATTAAACACAAGTCAAAAGGTCTTGAACGGGTTATAACGAGGCTAGGTTAAGGGTATGGAATGAGATGTTTTGAAAGTGGCTAAGGTGATGAAAAACTTGATCTTTATTACACAATCACTATACTATCATAATTGACTACAAAACAATAACTACAAAGCAAAAGTTTTCCGCCTTTATTCAACAACTATCTATACATTCATTTTTCTTTTCTTTTCTTAATTTTTTTTCACAATCTAAAATCAAGTTTTCATCACACGGGTTAAAATATAGGGTTCAAAGGTCAAGGGCTAAATGGGTTGGTCAAATGAAAGGTTTAGGCTCAAAATTGGTGACTAAGGGATTGATTTTTGGGTAAGGATATATAAATGGTGTAAAGTAAAAAGGTTTACCTAATGCCTTAATCATTCTTGTGCTCATATTCGGTCTATGGTCTCAAACGTATCAAAAGTTGCAAGTTCTACAATACATGACTAATGGTCCACTCAACCAAAGAAATATATGCATATGTGATATGTAAAAGTGGCTCAAAATCTCACGTATATAAGGTATGGTATGCGATATGTATAAAGTGCAAGTTTCTTAGGCGGATCATTCTCAAATAACCACCCGTTAAATACTCGTCATGTTATTTATTTGAACTTGACCATGACAAAAGACCACATGGGTTGTGTCATCCCTCATTGACTTAGTTACTTGTGCCTTTTAGATCGCTTTAAACAAAGACATTTTGAAAAAAAAATTGAAATTTTTCCCCCATCCCCAAACTTGAGGTCAACATTGTCCTCAATGTATAGTGTATAAATGAATGGGTCAAAATTGAAAAACTTTTTCTCCCTATCCCCACACTTGAGATCAACATTGTCCTCAATGTGTGAAAATGGAGCTTTTAAAAACGCACAAGGGACTTGACACGACCAACTTTCCCAAAATTCCACTCCGGAAATTAAAATACAAAATACAGTCCACTTATTAAGCAACATAGACCAAATCAAAACTAAAGGAAATGTATGCACCTGGTTTTCGCTCATTCCTCATGTGCTCTTCAATTTCAACAAAATGGTTGATAAACGAACCCAATGCACCTACAAATTTCAATCTTCGTGTAGAAGCAAGCTTCTCACAACTAGAAAAAATCGTTAGTTATTTAGTTCTACCATTTTTATTAAAATAGTTACCAAGGCATATAATTTATTCATTTTGATTTTGTGGAAAAGGAAAAATTTACAACAACAACCTAAACTCACTTTCGTAGGAATCACGGTTGCATTTAGCGTATGCAACAAGCCCTTTTAAACCTTCCGATAGCACGGAAGGACGAGTAGGTCTCGTGAGGGTTATCTAGGGAACACACCCACAAAGTTCATTTAACTACTAACACGAATAGAAAAAAAACTAAAATGTATACAAAAATTACAATAACAAAGAAAACATACCGGCTCATCGTTGGTATCGCTCATTCGGATCCACCGGTGGGTATGGCTGATAGGGATATCTGGTGAGGGCTGACATCATATCGTGAAAATCGTCAAGTGGCCCCCTTTCATCTTCAGCCGGCGCTGGGAACTGCGGTGGGATAAAACTGGAGCCAACGGCTTCGGGCCAGTGCGGAGATGGATCAGAAGGCCCAGTGGGAAGAGGTAGGTTCTCGTAAGATACCCAAGGCGCGTGCTCTTGATATGGACGACCTGCTTCCCAATCTCGGTGGTGGCGCTCTTGATCATGCAAATGTTTGGCGTTATTTACCGCCATCTGTTGCGCCACCGCCATAGCATGCCCTCGGCGGTCTTCCAACGCGTTTTGTTCAGAACGCAACCTATCTTGCTTCTCCTTCTACGCTTGTCTTCGAGACAATTCTTGTGCCTGATACAAGTCTTGTCTCTCCATAAACGCCTGTTGAGCAGCCCACTGTTCCTGCTGTCTCTCCCAATAATCTTGCTCTTTTGCCCGATGAGCAGCATCTTCATCCCAATGGGCCTGCTGTAGGGCCCCCCAATCTTGTTCCCATTGTCGCCTTCGCTGTTCATATTCCCGATTCTCCCCAATACATGCGGAGACGTTGTCATAAACGTCTTGCTGTCCTCAGTTGTAGTTGGGGTATCCGGGTTTTCGCTGGTTCGGAATGAAAGTAGCCACCCCGGTCGAGATTTCTCGATGTGGCCGGGTGTATCTTTGACGAGGCCCCCTTGGACCTTGAGGCTCATCTTCCTCTTCTTCATCCACCATCTCTTCTTCTCTTGCAGCCTCTTGAGCTACACTTGGGTCAGAAAACTGAAACCGATGCCCCTGATCGTCGGTGACGGTGTATTGGTGGTCGTACACCTGAACTTGGATCTTCCAATGTTGCTTCATCGATGTGAAGCAAATCTGATCCACCGGTTTTAACACCCACAACGAATCAATTGGCAACTTGTTTTGTTGCACTATCATCACGCTAATAAGTCGTACATATGGTATCATCTTTCGAGTGTACGACTCGCGCGTGTCCCAAGTGTTGATCATGACTAGATGGTGCCACGATAACTTGGGGGTTCCATAAAGCAAAGCGTGGAGCACCCGACAGTCCAAGGCCTTCACCTTCCCTCGGTCCCCAAACCTGACCATTATATTCTCAAGAGAAAAGGGTTGAAGAGTCTTCCCTTCAACTGACAATTGACTTCGAAGAGGGCCCCACCATCCGAATAGGGCAAAACTGATTCTACCATTCCTTCAGGATCTGCAGTATTGACCTTATTATCCAAAAATTGGTCAATAGTGTAGTAGTCATACTCATTGACCCCTAAAGAATAGAACCGGGCGATACAATTCATTGTCTCGAAAGACATCACCATCTGCCCCCTACCAGTGTCACCACCAACTGCTATGTACTCGGCGGGCCATCCTTATTCATGAACCTGAGCGAGGCCAACCACTCGCAAACAGCAGCCAAGTATACCCGTGGTGTGATATCCTCACACCAATCCAAAACTCTTTCCCAACCGATCCTTTTAAACATTTGAACAATCCCTATCGTTCTAAACTCCTCTACATTCAATGTGCGCTCTGGCACAATCCATTCTGGGATCGTTGTTTGCACCCCGTTAACCATCTTCCATTTCCACAACCTAACCTCCAACCGCCTATCGTTAAACCTTGAGAGAGGTCGTTGTTTATTACTCTCCCAAGGTTCACCGATACAACTATCCCGAACCCTTTCCCATGTCCAATCTTGCATGAATATGCGATCGTCATTATCTTCCAACCTAGTCAACTGCTCCCACTTCCTTGTTATTTGCCTCGATGATGACCTGGCTCCCGAAGAGGAACCTTGACCCAAAACCTTGCTACGTTTTCGGCTTTCCATATCTACAAAACACAACGCAAAGAAGCAATTAAACATGGTGAATCTCAACATCTAAATTCTCACTTCAAATTCAAGCCAAATGTACTTCTTGAGCATATCACATGATGTTGAAACACAACTTAATTGGTTAGACAATTATCCGGTTTAAATCTTCTAAATTTGTGCACTTTTGCTAACCATTAAATTCAAGTTCTATGTTTGTAATCCTAAACATATAACAATTCATGCTCAAACAAGTTTTAACATTGTGTGTATGCTCAAACATGCAACTTAACAATTCATGATCATTACTAACAATCCATGTTAGGGGTTTTGTTCTACGTGAAAAAATACACGAAATAGGCTCAAGAATCAAGTGATTTGGTTGAGGATTAAAGAAATATGAAGGCTTGAAGATTAGGGTTCTTGGTGTTGAAGATGAAGAAGGTGTGGAGAAAGAGCAGGGGATTGGGTTGTTTTTAAAGAGGTATTAGTTGGTTGTGGTTAATCCGGGTTGAATTTGTGGCTAAAAACATGTTCTGGTCGAGTTTCGGTGGGTTAAAAAGTGTTTGGGTCCGACAATTTGCGTCAAAATCAAACCAGCGTCGGAAGACAAACCAGGGGCCGTTGCCCACGCCCTCTTAAAAACACAAAAGGGTCCGACGGCTTAACCCACTGTATACGGGCAATTTCACCCGACGGTACAAACTGGAAGCCGTCGGCGACAGTCAGGAGGCCCGTCGCCGGCGCCCCTCCAAAACCCTTTTTTAACAAACACACGACACTATACCACCCCCCGAAAAACTGCGGATTGTCCCCAATACACAAAACAAGTTAAAAACATACCTTATGTCTTCATGACCCGTTTGCAAAATCCGAACTTCACACGTTTAAGGAGGTTAGTACAAAACAAGCGAAATTAACACAAACACACCGTGCAAACAATGAAAATATACAAAATTCTACAACAAGTGTATTTGGTCCTTTTAATTGACCTCATAAGTCGCTATGCTTACCAAGAAGCTTACCGATTCGTTGTACGCCTCAATATTGTCCTCGTTACCATCGAGAAACGGTTTAAGATGATGACCATTGACCGTTTGTCTCGACCCACCCTTTGGGTCCTCGATGGTAACATCCCCAAGCTTGCCAACGCTTGTGATCACAAACTGGCCTATCCTGCTTTTAAGCTTTCCCGGGAAGAATTTGAACCGTGAGTTATATAACCACTCCTTTTGGCCTACCACGAACTCCTTCGGTTTCAACTTGGCATGATGTGCTCTCTTCATACCATCTTTGTATTTCGAAGCACATTCATATGCCTCCTCCCAAAGCTCCTCCAACTCGCAAAGCTTCAACTTGCACTCCTTACCTGCATCGTCATATTTAAGGTTAATCTCTTTTATAGCCCAAAATGCACGGTGCACAAGTTCGACTGGTAAATGACAATTTTTACCGTAAACTAAGCGGTAAGGAGTAGTGCCAATAGGGGTTTTATGCGCCGTTCGATAGGCCCATAAAGCATCGTTCAACTTTGTTGACCAATCCTTATGGTCCGGCCGAACAGTCTTTTGCAAAATTTCTTTAATTTGCCTATTAGACACTTCAACTTGACCACTCGTTTGTGGGTGGTAGGGGGTAGAAATCCTAGGGTCCACACCATACCGTTTGAGCAATTTTCCAAAATTAAAATTCTTAAAGTGAGATCCCCCATCACTTATGATTACCCGGGGTATCCCAAATCTAGAAATAATAATTCTTTACACAAAATTGCAATAACGGTATGGTCATTTGTTTTGGTGGCAATCGCTTCGACCCATTTTGACACATAATCTACTGCCACCAAGATATACAAATTACCATGAGAATTGGGGAATGGGCCCATGAAATCGATTCCCCAAACGTCGAAAATATCAACAATAAGGATCGGTTGCATGGGCATCTCATCCCTCTTAGAAATGACCCCTAACTTTTGACATTCAACACAGTTCTTAGCAAAGTTAAAAGCATCCTTAAAATGGTCGGCCAACAAAGGCCACTATTCAACACTTTATGTCCCATTTTATGACCACTAAAATGGCCTCCACAAGCAAAGGTGTGCAAATGTTTCAAAACACTCAGGATCTCTTCATCCAAGATGCATCTTCTCATTACTTGATCCGGACATGTCTTGAACAAATCCGGTTCCTCCCACGTG
Organism: Scalesia atractyloides; assembly: GCA_947069175.1. NCBI lineage: Eukaryota > Viridiplantae > Streptophyta > Magnoliopsida > Asterales > Asteraceae > Scalesia > Scalesia atractyloides. Next base: position 66,532,110 of record CAMTDV010000026.1, on the reverse strand, counting down.
TAATACTTGATCTGAGACAAAAAATGCAATCTTCTTCGTCTATCCCAATGAGCTGGTAAGTCACCTGTCACCAAATAATTCAAAATTTTAGCAAACCAAGGTAACGTTGACACTTTCAGAATGTGCTCATCTGGGAAAGTCTCGTTGATCTCCACACGAGAGGAACTGATACGTGGTTGAAAACCATTGCGTTTATTGAGTTTAAGTTAACGTTTTACGTAACTTTTAGTTTCGAATAGCCTTCTTTTGATTGGATTTGTATTTTGCAGGTTTACGAAGTTTAAGGAGCTATTCGGGAGCCGTTCGGAGCATCGGGGCGGGAAACGGATCAACTGGGAGCGAAAAATGGGAAACAGAAAAACACAATTTAGGGAGGCCGTCCGACGCCCATATGGACCGTCGGCGACGCCCCCAGATAACCCCGTCGGCAAAAATTGTTCGTAGACAGTGGATTAAGGCGTCGGAGGAAAACACGAAGTTCTAGAGGCCGTCGGCGACGCCTTTCCTTTTATGTTATTGCTGAAATTCAATTTTGAACGCTTTTTATGTTGGTGTTGACCCATTTGCGAGGAGTTATGGGATTTTGAACCAAAAACAGATATCTTGGAGCCAAGAACAATATAACCTTCAATCTCAATCCATCTTTTCAATCCATCTTGAACCGAATCAATCATCCACCATTCCTAACCCTAATCCATCATCATCATCCTCACCAATCCACCAATCCTTCCACCATAATCATCCATTCCCAAACCCTAATCCTCACCATCACCACCATCAAAGCTCAAGATGTTCGTGTTTGAGTTTCAATCTCCCATTGATCAAGTTCCGTTCACCATGAGCGGCTAATTTCCGAAGGTTTCACCCCGGTGTAGGTTTTGTAAGTTCTAGGGTTAACATTGTTTTGGGTTTTGATTTGTGACAAATTGCAATTTGATTTGAAACTTATGATAATTGTCTCGTATTGGTATTGTATTTGTAAATTGTCGAATGATTTATGAAATTTGACTTTGTGAAATGTTGATGTGCGATTATGCCTTATCTAGGTTAGAGTTTATATGTTCTTGGTAATGAAGTGTATTGTAGTCCATTGTCTATGATGTTGATAGCTTTTGACACCTAAACCACGCAACACTAAATTCATTGATCATTGTTTGCAATTGAGTTAAAACCAAAATGTGTAGAAACCCTAGGAGTTGCATTACCGAACCGGGTGTGAACCTTGTTTTCAAATTATTGTGTTCATCAATTTAATTAAGGTGTTCGTACAATCAATTGAGTTTTCAAAATTAGTAAAGTAGAAGCAAAAATTCGTTGTACCATTCCGACATTCTTTTAAACCAAATAACCAAACTAAACAACCAAAATAGCAAGCTTCATAAAAAGTGACAATCCTAGTAAAATCAATCACATCCGAACACAAACCACAAACTCTTCGTGGTTCGACCCCTTGCTACCACTAACGCATTGTTAAGGGTAATTTGGGCTTATAAATTTTATCTTTGACCTGGGCGCGACACTCCGATCAGGAACCCTCTTCTACCATCAATCGGGATAAGTGATCAGCCACAACATTCTCGCTCCCCTTCTTGTCCCGAATCTCAAGGTCAAACTCTTGTAGTAACAAAACCCATCGGATCAATCTCGGCTTTGCATCGTTCTTCTCCATAAGGTGTAACATTTGTCAAAAACCTACGTTTTGTAATCGAATATCAAGTTATAAAAGTCACGTTGAATATTTATGATTATTTTGATTTAAAATGATACATAATAAATAAATAAACTAAACTATAAAAATTATATTTGATAAAAAGTTAAAACAAAATAAATAAAAAAATTATGTTGCTGCCGGGACTCGAACCCGAGTCAGCCGGTTTACAACTCCAACGACTTAACACACACTCACATCACCACTCCGCCACTTGTTGTTTTCTGTTATCTCTAGGAAACAAATAACATTTATACACAAACTCGGTTAAACCGGTTGCGCCAACTGAGAAACGGAAATCGGCAAATCAATCGTCAAATCGCTTGATTACTCGCACATTCAGTTTATAACCGATGCACCGACGATTTTTAATCAAGTCGGAATTGATTGAACATCAATCCTCATCATTATCGGTTTTTATAACCGAAAAGTATCAAACTCCCAATTACTTCAACTCCAGACCCCTCTCGCGACTCAGAAACATCATACCAACATTCCATTTCACTTTCGTCACATTTTCAGACCATCAGAACGCTTAAATCAGCTCGCTGGAATTTTCTGCAAATTTCGCCGGAAAACCGTATTCATCCTCAAACGGTAAATCTTTCAATATCATTGTAGTTCAACAATTGTTTTCTAACTTAAACCTCTCAATTGAAATCGAATTCAGGCGCTGTATTCAGCTAATTCCAGTTCGCCGGAAATTTCCTGAAAGTCTTTATTTCCGTCTGTGAAACTGTAAGGACCTTCAATCCCGCTGTTAACGTTTTATATCACTTCAATTCCACGATTGACTAATCAAAATGGTTAATTGTTTTGGTTCAGTTGAGGTGCACAAAAACAGAGCCGACGCATTTGCTGGAAATTCTGTGATATATCATTCCTACGGTATGTTACTTCCAACACCGTTTCTGTCATTTCATTTTAACCTTAAGAATGTTTGATAATCGTAAAAACAAGAAACGGATCAGTGATTCAGTCGATGGAAATTTAAATGAAGAAGACGAAGTTAATTAAGTTATAAGTTTATTTAAAACCAGTAAAATGAACGGGTTAGACACACAGTCCAGCGGTGGACTGTGTGCAAAACATATACGCATGTCCCGAGTTCGATCCCTGATACACGCACTCTTATGTAATAAAATGCCTTTTTGTTTAAAAACTAAACCGGGTTAACTCAGTTAGTTATTAAGTATAATAAAAACCAAGATAATAACCAGGTTAGACACACAGTCCAGCGGTGGATTGTGTGCAACACTAAGTCATACGTCGCGAGTTCGAAACCCGTCACTGGCACCGGTTCGTTGAATTAAAATGTTTTTGAAATTAAAAGAATTTTGGTTAAACCGAATTAGTATATAAATATAATTAAAAACAAGATTATTTCGGGTTAGACACGTAGCTCAGTTGGTAGAGCTGCGTGCACGCGTACGGGAGGTCTCGGGTTCGAGCCTCACCCGGCGCAAACTATTTCGCTGACCGAACCGGTCAACAAGTCAACAGGTCAACGGTCAACGCGAAATAAACAATTTTTTTATATTTTTATTTATTTAATTTAATTTAAAAATCAATTAAAAATACTTAAAAATAACATTTTTAAAGATAGAAAATAGCCTTAAACTCACAAAAATATATCTAAAAAATTTCATTAAAATCCTTAATAAAATCCACTCATTTAATATATTTTTCCGTTATTATTTAGGTTAGTATTTCTCGTTGTTCCGCTCATCTAATTCGTGCGCATCTCACCATCTCCAATCCAACGAACCCAATGTGAGTGAATCTTTACAAATTCCCGTTTAATCACGTTTTGGGGTGTATCATGTGTCTTGATATATATATTATACTTAAACCATTGTGCATACATCATATCATGAACTTGTGTATTCAGTTTGTTTCTGTTGTGTAGTTATTGTTGGATGCAATTTATTATTTTCAGTACATGAAATTTCATAGGCTGCCGCTCCCCATTACATTATGAGCGTTGAGCATGTTCCCCATTTCATTATGAGGTTGAACCTGGCGTGCCCACATACGATCGGCTCCGTTTGATTGAGCCTTGATCGCACAGACATTTTCATTTTCAGTACATGCAATACGATCGGCTCCGTTTGATTGAGCCTTGATCGCACAGTTTCATTTATGTTATTTATCGTATGATGTTGGTATGTTCATGTATGCTGTCATATGTTATTGTATGTTATAGTTGTGATTGCTATTTGCCACTGCTTGATTATTTACATTTGCTCATTTATGATTATGCACAATTTTTCATTGATAAACTAACAAGTAATTCATTAATAAATGTTTATCTAATAAGGTTCACTCGCCAACTTATGTTGACCCAAAAACCTCCATTTTTACACATGATACAGGTGAACCAGCAGCAGCTAGGAACACATAGGATTGGACTAGAAGAATAAAATGATTTAGAGTTGGGATTGTTATGTTTGGTTTATTTTCTTTGTATTGTATGAACATGTTTGGATATTTGGAAATGTAACTTTGACTTTATTAAATATGAAACATATTAGTAAATGTCATGAGCTTTGGTGATAACCCAATTATGCCCCGACTCTTATTCCGCTGCGGGTCGGGGTGTGACAGATTGGTATTAGAGCCATGACTATAGGGATATAGGATAGGTTATTAGACCCTTAGAGCCTATACTATAGTTGATTAGAAACTTATAAGATTTTTGTGTGTTACATGCCAAATTTCATGATGTTTATATGTTTTATGTTAAATGTTACATTCAATATTATGCAAGCATGTTCATAAGTATGTATTATCATATAATGCCTATCATGAATCATATACTCATAACATATCACATCCATGAAAGCACACACCACATCATGATTGCTTTTACAATGATTTTCGTGTTTGCAAATCTCATCAAAGTGAGTTCTCATGACGGGCATGTAGTAACTGGAAGGGTACCAGTACCGGTAGTCGGAACGTCCTGTCTAGGCTGGCATTCGTATAAATCCAAAATAAATGACCAGTTTGCCTACCTGGGGACTAACGATGAGAGTACGAAGTACCTATTAGGCCAAAGCATGCTATACCAAACGTCGTGTGAACAAACCCCACTTTGAGTTGTCATTGTGTCTACACCTGGACACGTTCCGACCAAACATCTCATGAACATATTTTGTGGTTTGCATTCGGGTGATGCGAGTGTTAAATTGCCAATACTAATGTGAATCCTACCAAGCCAATAGCCATGGGGGCCCACATGACTATATAGGTGAAGTATGGGGGACATTTGAGGCCCAACATGAGCAAACCCAAGACATCCTATGGATGTAGTTGCATTATTGATATTTATGTTATTTTCATTTTCTTAAAGACACATGACACCTAAAAAGACACCATAAACTCACAATCTTCTCATGTATGTTCCTGTAGATGTCGTCCAGACAACAACGAAGGGGTTAAAGATCAGGAAGGTCTCAGGAACGCTTGGCCACACAAATCGCGAAACAAATGGCCACGATACTACCTGACATTGTGGTCCAAGTACAACAAGCCCTCGCTACAAATCCTACTAACCCTCCCCAACAACATGACCAGAACATCGACAACCCTCCTACCAGCAAGTGCTCATACAAACATTTCAAATCTTGTGATCCTCCTAAATTTGAGGGGACCGAAGGTGTCACTGCTCTCCTCCACTGGTTCGAGGAAATGGAAAACACCTTCCTCAACTGCGATTGTCCTGAGGATCGCAAGGTTCGATACGCCACCGGGAGACTATTTGGGGTAGCTCTCACTTGGTGGAATACTGAGAAAGGGAAGAGGGAAACTGAAGATACAATGGCCTTAACTTGGGAGGAGTTAAGGGAAATCATGACTAGGCGTTTCTGTCCTAGGAGTGAAATTAAAAAGTTGGAGGATGAATTTCATGCTCTAAAGCAGAAGGAGGGAGACCATACCACTTATAACAAGAGGTTCTTGGAGTTGAACCAAATGGTTCCAAATTTATTCACCCCAACTTATCGTCTGATTGAGCATTATATTCGAGGACTTCCCTCAAAAATTCAAGATTCAGTCCTCAGCACTTCACCGGTAACACTTGAAGCTGCTATGAGCTAGCAACTGAACTGACCGAGAACCGAATTCGCAACGGGAAGTTCAAGGAAGAGAAAAAGAAAGCCCCTGTTGAGGGTCAAACTTCAAACCATCCCATCTTTTCCTCTAAGTTTGCTAACAAGAGGAAGCGCAACACCAGAAATTTTGCAGTTACTCAAACCAACTCCCCTATTCCTGCTGCACCCATTACTCAAGTCACTCCTTCACCCGCACCATACAGAAGACCTTACACTGGCCCGCTACCAAAATGCAACCGTTGCCAATATCACCATTCCCCTGATCATCCCTGCCAATATTGCACCGGTTGCGGTCGCGCAGGTCATACTGTTCAAACATGCCGCATGCCTCAACGAACGAACCGCCACCAACCTTTAACCCAAACCCACCAACAAATAATGGGCCAAGCCCAACAACCCCTACTATTACCACCCACCCAACATTTATCCCAAACATCTTACCAGCCCAATTATCCTATGGGTCAACCAATGCGGGCTTGCTACAATTGCGGTGACCCGAGCCATTTCAGAAACACTTGTCCAAGATTGGTAAACATTATTCATGCTCAGGCCCAAGCCAACCCGGTGAATCAAGCAAACCAAGCTCCTCCACCTGCAAGAGGGAGAGCTTTCAATATCAACGCTAACCAGGCCAGAGCTGACGGCAATGTGGTTAACGGTACGTTCCTTATAAATGGTAGATATGCATCTTTGTTATTTGATACTGGTGCGGATAGAAGTTTTGTGTCTTTATAATTTGAACCTATCTTAAGCAAAAATCGGGATAAGCTCACGGAATCCATAACGGTAGAAGTTGCGGACGGGAAACCAGTTTCATTAAACTCTATTATACGCAACTGTACACTCACCTTAAACGACCACGATTTCTCAGTCGACCTGATTCCTATGAAGCTGGGAAGTTTTGATATCATAATCGGTATGGATTGGCTCAGTCAACATCAGGCAGAAGTTGTATGTCGTGAAAAATTTATTCGTATTCCTCTTTCAAACGGTCAGACTCTTCGAATCATTGGAGAAACCTCGTCGAAAGGGCTCAGCTTAATGTCTTGTCTTCAAGCTCAAAAATATCTTCGCAAGAATTATGTCGCGTTTTTAGCTCATATCATCAAAAAGGGAACCATGGAGAAGAAACTTGAAGACATTCCTGTAGTAAAAGACTTCCCGCAAGTTTTTCCTGACGACATTTCAGGACTTCCTCCAGTTAAAGACGTCGAATTCCGTATTGATCTTATACCTGGTGCTACACCAGTTGCAAAGTCTCCTTATAGGTTAGCCCCCTCTGAAATGCAAGAGCTAGCCAGTCAATTACAAGAGTTGACTGACAAGGGATTCATACGTCCTAGCTCGTCGCCTTGGGGTGCACCTGTCCTTTTTGTAAAGAAGAAAGATGGATCGTTTCGTATGTGCATCGACTACAGAGAGCTCAACAAGTTAACAATCAAGAATCGCCATCCTTTACCTCGCATTGATGATCTTCTTGACCAACTACAAGGTGCCAGCTGCTTTTCAAAAATCGACCTTCGATCTGGCTATCATCAACTTAGAGTGCATGAAGAAGACGTCCCTAAGACTGCTTTTCGAACTCGTTATGGCCACTATGAATTCATGGTTATGCTATTTGGTTTAACCAACGCACCAGCTGTCTTCATGGACTTAATGAACAGAGTCTGAAACTTTATCTTCATCGATTTGTTATAGTCTTCATCGACGATATTCTTATTTATTCAAAATCTAAATCTGATCATGAGCGTCATCTTCGACTCATCCTTGCACTTCTAGAAAAGGAAAAGCTTTATGCCAAATTCTCCAAATATGAATTCTGGTTAAAAGAGGTGCAATTCCTCGGGCATGTAGTCAATGACAAGGGAATACATGTCGACCCTTCAAAGATCAAAGCGGTACAAGAATGGCAAGCTCCACGTACACCAACTGAAGTAAGATCTTTTCTTGGTCTAGCTGGCTATTATCGTCGGTTCATTTCAAACTTCTCTCGCATTGCTGTACCACTCACGGCTTTAACTCATAAGGGAAAACCTTTCATATGGGGACCCAAGCAGGAAGAAGCCTTCCAAACCCTTAAACAAAAACTTTGTGATGCACCAATCCTCACTCTTCCTGAAGGTTGTGATGATTTTGTGGTCTATTGCGACGCGTCAGGGCAAGGATTGGGCTGCGTTCTAATGCAAAGAGGAAAAGTTATAGCTTATGCTTCGAGACAACTCAAGACACATGAAAAGAATTACACCACTCATGACCTAGAACTTGGAGCCGTTGTATTCGCTCTTAAGATATGGAGACATTATCTCTATGCTACTAAGTGTAAAATCTACACTGACCACAAGAGTCTTCAACATATCTTCAATCAAAAGGAGTTAAACATGAGGCAACGAAGATGGGTCGAACTTCTAAATGACTACGACTGTGAAATTAGATACCACCCTGGTAAAGCAAATGTGGTGGCGGATGCACTTAGTCGAAAGGGTTATGCGAACTCCATTCGTCTTCTATGTTCGCAAATTATAACCGACATTAAAGATCAAATTCGAGAAGCCCAACACGTTTCAATAACGGAAGAAGATGTACGAAAGGAGATGTCCTGTGGAGCTGAGCTAAAAATTGAAACTAAATCTGACGGTATTCTGTACTACCTAGATCGTATCTGGATTCCTAACCACAACAATCTTCGTGAAATTCTGATGAATGAAGCTCACAAAACGCGATATTCTATACACCCAGGAGCCGATAAGATGTATCAAGACCTACGATACACCTATTGGTGGCCTGGAATGAAGAAGGATATTGCCGTTTTTGTTTCCAAGTGCCTTACATGTTCCAAGGTGAAGGCTGAACACCAAAGACCCTCAGGACTTCTGGTCCAACCGGAAATACCTGTATGGAAGTGGGAAAACATAACCATGGATTTCATTACCGGGTTACCTCGCACTTCTGGTGGGTATGACACTATATGGGTGATTATAGACCGACTTACAAAATCAGCTCACTTTTATTCCTATCCGTGAAGATTTCAAGAACGAAAAGCTTGCCCGTATTTACATCAACGAAATCGTAAGCCGACATGGGGTACCGTTAAGCATTATTTCTTATCGTGATGGTCGTTTCACTTCACGAACATGGCAAGCATTACAATCCGCTATGGGCACGCGATTAGATCTCAGTACCGCCTATCATCCTCAAACTGATGGACAGTCTGAGCGCCATTCAAACTCTTGAAGATATGCTTCGAGCATGTGTCATAGACTTCAAGGGAAATTGGGACGCCCACCTACCATTAGTTGAATTTTCGTACAACAACAGCTATCATTCAAGCATCGGCATGGCACCTTTTGAAGCCTTATATGGTCGTAAGTGCCGATCTCCTGTATGTTGGCACGAAATTGGGGAAGCTCAAATTACTGGTCCAGAATTGATCCAAGAAACCACAGACAAGATCCATCAAATTCGAAACAATCTTCTAGCGGCTCAAAGTCGTCAAAAGAGTTATGCAGATAAACGACGGAAGCCCTTAGAGTTTAACATTGGTGATCATGTACTTTTAAAAGTATCACCGTGGAAGGGAGTAGTTCGTTTTGGTCAAAAGGGCAAGCTAGCACCACGTTACGCAGGACCTTTCAAGATACTCGAAAGAGTAGGTCCTGTAGCATACAAGCTTGATCTACCAGAAGAACTCAACAGGATTCATCCCACATTCCACGTGTCGAACTTGAAGAAGTGCCTCGCTGATGAAAACCTCCACATTCCTCTGGAAGATATTCAGATTGATGAATCTATGCATTTTATTGAAAGACCTGTAGAGATCATGGACTTCGGGGAAAAACGTCTGCGACGAAGTCGCATTCCAATTGTTAGGGTACGCTGGGAGTCGAAACGGGGACCTGAGTTTACTTGGGAACGTGAAGACACAGTGCGTGAAAAATACCCGCATCTTTTTCCTACTACTTCAACTACTTAAATTTCGGGACGAAATTCCTAAAAGTAGGGGATACTGTAACATTTGTCAAAAACGGGTTTTCAAAACCCGCTCCGTTTTGTAATCGAATATCAAGTTATAAAAGTCACGTTGAATATTTATGATTATTTTGATTTAAAATGATACATAATTAATAAATAAACTAAACTATAAAAATTATATTTGATAAAAAGTTAAAACAAAATTAATAAATAAAATATGTTGCTGCCGGGACTCGAACCCGGGTCATCCGGTTTACAACTCCAACGACTTAACACACACTCACATCACCACTCCGCCACTTGTTGTTTTCTGTTATCTCTAGGAAACAAATAACATTTATACACAAACTCGGTTAAACCGGTTGCGCCAACTGAGAAACGGAAATCGGCAAATCAATCGTCAAATCGCTTGATTACTCGCACATTCAGTTTATAACCGATGCACCGACGATTTTTAATCAAGTCGGAATTGATTGAACATCAATCCTCATCATTATCGGTTTTTATAACCGAAAAGTATCAAACTCCCAATTACTTCAACTCCAGACCCCTCTCGCGACTCAGAAACATCATACCAACATTCCATTTCACTTTCGTCACATTTTCAGACCATCAGAACGCTTAAATCAGCTCGCCGGAATTTTCTGCAAATTTCGCCGGAAAACCGTATTCATCCTAAAACGGTAAATCTTTCAATATCATTGTAGTTCAACAATTGTTAGGCTATTTCTAACTTAAACCTCTCAATTGAAATCGAATTCAGGCGCTGTATTCAGCTAATTCCAGTTCGCCGGAAATTTCCTGAAAGTCTTTATTTCCGTCTGTGAAACGGTAAGGACCTTCAATCCCGCTGTTAACGTTTGTTTATCACTTCAATTCCACGATTGACTAATCAAAATGGTTAATTGTTTTGGTTCAGTTGAGGTGCACAAAAACAGAGCCGACGCATTTGCCGGAAATTCTGTGATATATCATTCCTACGGTATGTTACTTCCAACACCGTTTCTGTCATTTCATTTTAACCTTAAGAATGTTTGATAATCGTAAAAACAAGAAACAGATCAGTGATTCAGTCGACGGAAATTTAAATGAAGAAGACGAAGTTAATTAAGTTATAAGTTTATTTAAAACCAGTAAAATGAATGGGTTAGACACACAGTCCAGCGGTGGACTGTGTGCAAAACATATACGCATGTCCCGAGTTTGATCCCTGATACACGCACTCCTTATGTAATAAAATGCCTTTTTGTTTAAAAACTAAACCGGGTTAACTCAGTTAGTTATTAAGTATAATAAAAACCGAGATAATAACCAGGTTAGACACACAGTCCAGCGGTGGACTGTGTGCAACACTAAGTCACACGTCGCGAGTTCGAAACCCGTCACTGGCACCGGTTCGTTGAATTAAAATGTTTTTGAAATTAAAAGAATTTTGGTTAAACCGAATTAGTATATAAATATAATTAAAAACAAGATTATTTCGGGTTAGACACGTAGCTCAGTTGGTAGAGCTGCGTGCACGCGTACGGGAGGTCTCGGGTTCGAGCCTCACCCGGCGCAAACTATTTCGCTGACCGAACCGGTCAACAAGTCAACAGGTCAACGGTCAACGGTCAACGCGAAATAAACAATTTTTTTTATATTTTTATTTATTTAATTTAATTTAAAAATCAATTAAAAATACTTAAAAATAACATTTTTAAAGATAGAAAATAGCCTTAAACTCACAAAAATATATCTAAAAAATTTCATTAAAATCCTTAATAAAATCCACTCATTTAATATATTTTTCCGTTATTATTTAGGTTAGTATTTCTCGTTGTTCCGCTCTTCTAATTCGTGCGCATCTCACCATCTCCAATCCAACGCACCCAATGTGAGTGAATCTTTACAAATTCCCCGTTTAATCACGTTTTGGGGTGTATCATGTGTCTTGATATATATATTATACTTAAACCATTGTGCAAACATCATATCATGAACTTGTGTATTCAGTTTGTTTCTGTTGTGTAGTTATTGTTGGATGCAATTTATTATTTTCAGTACATGAAATTTCATAGGCCGCCGCTCCCCATTACATTATGAGCGTTGAGCATGTTCCCCATTTCATTATGAGGTTGAACCTGGCGTGCCCACATACGATCGGCTCCGTTTGATTGAGCCTTGATCGCACAGACATTTTCATTTTCAGTACATGCAATACGATCGGCTCCGTTTGATTGAGCCTTGATCGCACAGTTTCATTTATGTTATTTACCGTATGATGTTGGTATGTTCATGTATGCTGTCATATGTTATTGTATGTTATAGTTGTGATTGCTATTTGCCACTACTTGATTATTTACATTTGCTCATTTATGATTATGCATAATTTTTCATTGATAAACTAACAAGTAATTCATTAATAAGTGTTTATCTAATAAGGTTCACTCGCCAACTTATGTTGACCCAAAAACCCCCATTTTTACACATGATACAGGTGAACCAGCAGCAGCTAGGAACACATAGGATTGGACTAGAAGAATAAAATGATTTAGAGTTGGGATTGTTATGTTTGGTTTATTTTCTTTGTATTGTATGAACATGTTTGGATATTTGGAAATGTAATTTTGACTTTATTAAATATGAAACATATTAGTAAATGTCATGAGCTTTGGTGATAACCCAATTATGCCCTGACTCTTATTCTGCTGCGGGTCGGGGTGTGACATAAGGTACCTGATAGCAGTATGATCATAATAGATAATTACTTTATTTCCCCAAATATAAGCCTGGAATTTATCCAAAGCATATACCACTGCAAGTAGCTCTTTCTCAGTTGTTGTGTAATTTAAATGCGCATTTGAAAGAGTCTTACTTACGTAGTATATTGCCACGGGTTTCTTTTCTACCCTTTGACCCAGCACGGCCCCCACCGCATAGTCACTTGCATCACACATGATTTCAAATGGTAACGACCAGTTCGATGACTGCAAGATTGGGGCCTCAACCAACTTTTGTTTTAACACATTAAAGGCATTTTGACACTCTTTGTTGAAATCAAACGGCTTATATTTTAATAGTAGATTACATAAAGGTTTTGTTATGTCACTAAACCCTTTTGTAAACCTTATATAAAACCCCGCGTGACCCAAAAATGACCTAACGCCTTTAAAAGTTGTGGGATATGGCAAAGTAGATATAACTTACACCTTTGCCCTATCGACCTCTATCCCACGACTCGACACAACGTGACCCAACACGATTCCCTCTTGAACCATAAAATGGCTATTTTCCCAACTCAAAACCAAATTCTTTTCAACACATCTCTTTGAGACCTTTTCGAGTTGGTCAAGGCAACCATCAAATCATGACCCAAATATTGAAAAGTCATCCATAAAGATTTCTAAGGACTCCCCCACCATATCTGAAAAGATACTCATTTTACACCTTTGAAAGGTGGCGGGGGCATTACATAGCCCAAACGGCATTCGCCTAAATGCGAATGTACCGTATGGGCAAGTAAAGGTGGTCTTAGCTTGGTCTTCCGGGTGGATAGCTATTTGATTGTAACCCGAATATCCATCCAAGAAACAATAATATTTTTGACCCGCTAACTTTTCAACTATTTGGTCAATAAAAGGCAAAGGGAAATGGTCTTTAGAAGTTGCAGAATTCAACTTCCTATAATCAATACAGTCCGCCACCCGGTTACCGGCCGAGTGGCGACCTCTTCACCTGCGTCATTAGTGACGACTTGGATGCCCGCCTTTTTAGGAACCGTCTGTGTTGGGCTCACCCATTGGCTATCAGAAATGGGGTATATAATACCCGCATCTAGCCATTTTAGCACTTCCTTCTTGACCACTTCTCTCATATTCGGATTCAGTCTCCGTTGTGTGTCACGAGAAGGTGTGCTTCCATCCTCCGTGATGATCTTGTGCATCACTACCGAAGGGCTAATCCCCTTCAAATCCACAATGGTCCACCCAATAGCGGCTCTATGGGTGACCAATACACTCATCAACTTCTTTTCTTGCTCCCCGGCTAAATCCGCCGCAATGATAACCGGTAGCGTGTTGCCCTCACCCACAAAAGCATACTTCAAATGCTTAGGCAACACCTTCAACTCAACACTTGGAGGTTCTTCCAATGACGGCTTCAGTTTGGTGTCAATCTTTTCGGGAAGACTTTCCACTTGGTGTGTCCAAGGTGGTCTTCCTTCCCTTACCGCCATTACCTTCGTTTTCTTCTCCTCCTCATCCATGCTTCGATTTGTCTCCGTTTGCAACATGTCAAACATAAAGCACTCCTCTATTGTGTTTTCCTCCTCGACACCCATGTCGCAAAGAGGTATACACGTGTCAACAACGTCCGCCATATAGCATTCATTAACTAGAGGATCCGTTAATCCGGAAAAAAACATTTAACCGCAACCGACGGTTACCAAAAGTCATGTCGACCGTTCCCGTTTTGTAATTTATTTGAGCATTTGACGTAGCAAAAAACGGTCGACCCAAAATAACCGTGGGTTGCTTGGTAAGGTCCAATGAGACATAATCAAGTACAAGAAAGTCCACCGGATAGTAAAAGTCCTCAACTTTAACAATTACATCCGTGACTATTCCACGGGGTAGCTTAGAAGTTAGATCGGCCAACACTATAGTAGTGTTTGCTGCTCTCAATGGACCAAACTCATATTGGTCATATAAGCTACTCGGAAAAATACTCACACTAGCCCCAAGGTCCAAAAGTGCCCTTGTCATTTTAAATTCTCTAACTTAAATGGAGATAATAGGCGCCCCCGGATCTTGTAGCTTAGGTGGAAGTGCACCCGAAAGAATCGAACTCACATTTTCAGTTCAATCAAGTTTTTTAGGAAATTTATGCGTTCGCTTTTGGGTACACAAATCTTTCAAGTACTTAGCATAGGATGGAACTTGCTTAATGGCATCCAAAAGAGGTAGATTAATTTTTACTTGTTTGAAAATTTCCCACATTTCTTCTTGGTGGTGACCTCTTTTGTTTACCACATTTTTGGATGGTCCCAGCAAGGCTTCGGGATAAGGGGTGGTATTAACCTCCACACCCTTGTCCTTAGCTTTTGGGACGGGGAGGTCACAACGGGTGTGCTTTGCTCATTTTTTAAAACATTTTCATTTCGACCCGTTTGACCGTCAACATTCTCATCATCGCTAGCCTCTTCCACCACCCCTTCAACAAACTGAGGTGGTGGTGACACGACACCATTATCAACAACTCGACCACTACGCAAAGAAATTTTATTAATAGGTACCTCACGTGTGTTCTTTGAGCTTGAGCCTTGATGCTTTGGATTCGCGGTCGTATCACTAGGTAGCTTCCCTCCATTGCCTCTCAATTGCGCCATCTCCTCCGCAAGTTGCCCCACTTGCTTCTCCAAAGCTTTATGCGACTTGTCACGAACCTCGAACTCTTTCTTCATTTCCATCTTGATCTCTTGATTCGACGTTGTGATGGCATTCATGATAGCATCTAGTTTGGAACTTACGGAGTCTTCACCACCCATCGAAGGGTTTGCATTACCGCCTCCATTACCACCTTGGTTGTAACCCCTTTGATACCCGCCTTCGCGGTTTTGATAGTGTTGGCCACTCCCTTGGTTGTAATTTCGTTGGTACCCTCCTTGATTACCGCCTTGGCGGTTTTGGTACATCGAACCGCCTTAATTTCCACCTTGATTAAAGTTAAGGTTCATCTGATTTGAAGCATTTCCATAACGAAAGTTGGGTGATTTCTCAACCAGGGTGATAGGTATTTAAGTTCATATCGAACTGTTTTCTCTCACCATACACTTGATTCACCTCTTCACTCGCTTGTACCATGCCCACTTGACATTCCATAGTTCGATGTCCAATATCCCCACAGTCTTCACACACTGCAAATTGGACCGCCCCAACATCTTTCTTTTTCATTCTTGCCAACTCTCTCTCCAAAGTGGCAATTCTATCCTTGGCACTTGAATCAAGATCTGGAAGAGATCGAGAGGTTGGATGCTTCTTTGATCGGTCCGCCATAGCGACCGCTTTTGAGTTTTTACTCATCCACTCCAAAAAATTTCAATCATCCTCCTCGTGATTGTTCAACAAAGTCCCATTGCTAGTCGATTGTAAATACTTGTGGTCATCTGCATCTAACCCCCTTACAAAGCACTTAAGCAACTCCCACCTTGGAATTTGATGATGAGGGCATTTTCTGACCAACTCCTTGAAATGGGTCAAAGCCTCATGTAACAACTCCCCCGGTAATTGCCTAAACGACCGGATTTTGTCTATTGCATCATCGGTCTTGGCAATGGAATAGTATTCATCTAAAAATACTTGCTGCATCTCCGCCCATGTATGAATACTATTTGCCGGCAATGTGAGAAACCATTGCTTCGCCTTGTCTTTTAGTGAAAATTGAAACAGCCTCAATTTCACTTCTTCTAGGGCAAAATCATGACCTCCAATTGTGCCACAAATAGCCGAGAATTCCGCCAAATGGGTATAAGGCTCGTCATTGGTTCTACCGTTGAAGTGGGTAGAATATTGATGTAGTTCGGCTTGCAATCGAACGCCCTTCTTCCTCTAGGTGTAGGCACAATCGGTGAGTCATTGTCGGTGACCACCGGTCTGAATCGCCCATTAACACCCCTCGGAGGTTGTTGATTTACGTGGCGTCTTGGGCCTTTCACCTCTTGATTCATGGGCCCATAATTACCTCTTCTATCTCCACCCCCATGCCCACCTTGATTTCCGCCGCCTACAAATTGTGGAATCCGAGCACGGTTACCATTGTTGTTACCATAATCCCGGTTTCGTCCATCATTCCTTGGCACGGTCATTCCCATAACCATCATTCCTCCCATAGCCGCCATCGTTCCCTACGAAATGGCATTCTGATAACCAAATTCTTCATAATCAAACCCACGCGCATTGTAGAAGTTTCCCATGTTATTATCCCCCCAATCATCATCTTTGACTCTCTCATCATGATTTCCCCCGTCGTCTGAGTATTCCGAGTGAATGCTCATGTGATCCGGTGATTGATAACCGGGAACACTGTATGGTGCATCATCAGGGATGTTGTTCCTTAACTCCTCAAGGTCAATGAATTGAGCTTCGTTCGTGGGATTGCCACGACTATTGTTAACCCCACGATTGGCGTTAACATTTCGGTTGTTGATATTGGGTGGTATTGGGTTTTGCCGGTTTTGGTTTGAAGGTGGAGGTGTGCGTTGGCGATTTCTTATATTTCGGTTTCGGTTTTGGAATGGTGGTGTTGGTGGTCTAGAGTTATGACCACCACCCGATTGATAGGTTTGGTTTTGTGATGGGTAGTCATATTGTTGGTGTTGGGTGTTGGGGTGGTTGGAATTTTGAGGGTCCATTAGAATGGGTCCAATGGATGGTGTACATGGTGAATTGGCGTTGGGTAGGTTAGAAGCAAGTGTTTCCTCTAACCGGTTGGCTAAGTTTCTTCTCACGACCCGCTCAATTTCCGGTTCGAACACTAATGGTGATGTCCTCCCAGAATTCCGTGTATGCATGCACTACATGTAACCTACACAAGTAACACACCCGTATAACACAAAGTCAAAGCCGATGTAAAGAAACAAGCACCTTAAACAGTTAATCACAAAATCAAACAATTCCAAACACAAAGCGCACGAACTCCCCGGCAACGACGCCAAAATTTGATCGGAGTGTCGCGCCCCTGTCAAAGATAAAATTTATAAGCCCAAATTACCCTTAACAATGCGTTAGTGGTAGCAAGGGGTCGAACCACGAAGAGTTTGTGGTTTGTGTTCGGATGTGACTGATTTTACTAGGATTGTCACTTTTTATGAAGCTTGCTATTTTGGTTGTTTAGTTTGGTTATTTGGTTTAAAAGAATGTCGGAATGGTCCGACGAGTTTTTGCTTCTACTTTACTAATTTTGAAAACTCAATTGATTGTACGAACACTATAATTAAATTGATGAACACAATAGTTTGAAAGCAAGGTTCACACCCGGTTCGGTAATGCAACTCCTTGAGTTTCTACATGTTTTGGTTTTAACTCAATTGCAAACAATGATCAACGAATTTAGTGTTGCGTGGTTTAGGTGTCAAAAGCTATCAACATCATAGACAATGGACTACAATACACTTCATTACCAAGAACATAATCGCACATAAACATTTCGCAAAGTCAAATTTCATAACTCATTCGACAATTTACAAATACAATACCAATACGAGACAATTATCATAAGTTTCAAATCAAATTACAATTTGTCATAAATCAAAACCCAAAACAATGTTAACCCTAGAACTTACAAAACCTACACCGGGGTGAAACCTTCGGAAATTAGCCGCTCATGGTGAACGGAACTTGATCAATGGGAGATTGAAACTCAAACACGAACATCTCGAGCTTTGATGGTGGTGATGGTGAGGATTAGGGTTTGGGAATTGATGATTATGGTGGAAGGATTGGTAGATTGGTGAGGATGATGATGATGGGTTAGGGTTAGGAATGGTGGATGATTGATTCGGTTCAAGATGGATGGAAGAGATGGATTGGGATTGAAGGTTATATTGTTCTTGGCTCCAAGATAGCTGTTTTTGGTTCAAAATCCCGTAACTCCTTGCAAATGGGTCAACATCAACATTAAAAACCGTTCAAAATTGAATTTCAGCGACAGCATAAAAGGAAAGGTGTCGCCGACGAGCCAATAGGGCGTCGCCGACGGCTTCTAGAACTTCGTATTTTCCTCCGGCGCCTTAATCCACTGTCTACGAACAATTTTTGCCGACGGGGTTATCTGGGGGGCGTCGCCGACGGTCCATATGGGCGTTGGCGACGGCCTCCCTAAATTGTGTTTTTCTGTTTTCCCATTTTTCGCTCCCAGTTGATCCGTTTCCCATCCTGATGCTCCGAAACGCTCCTGAATAGCTCCTTAAACTTCGTAAACCTGCAAAATACAAATCCAATCAAAAGTAGGTTATTCGAAACTAAAAGTTACGTAAAACGTTAACGTAAACTCAATAAAAGCAACGGTTTTCAACCACGTATCATTGCACATGCATCTTTTCTTTGTTGATTACAAAATAATTCATTTGTACAAAATAAATTTATCTTTTCTTGAGAAACAATTACATGGAGCCTGGATGTAGTATGTTATATTACAATTTTGAATCTAAGTTTAACAAATTTACCATGATTATGTTGAATACCCAGTCGGGTTTTTTAATACCCGGTGCGGGTTTTTTCCTAACCCGATGCATACCTGAACCCGGAAATAGGGTATTATAATACTTGGGTTTTAGAAAACCCGACCCGGAACCTACCCGAAACCGAGTATATAGTGTATACATTTTTGGTATAAAACTCGGACCCGACCCGGTTTTTTTAAAAAAACCCGATTTTGTAAGATCCGATTCTACCCAAACCCGGTTCCATACCCGGAACCGGTTTTTCAAAAAACCCAATTTGTGCACCACTATAGGGAAGCACCAATTTCTTTTGGCTTGATACTTCTCTTCCAATGCTATGATCATATCATAAGCAAGCTTATACTCAATTTCCTCGCAAAATTTTTATAAAACTCGTCAGATAGAGTTGGTAGAATCAAGTATTGTACCTTTTGAGAGTCCTTGACATGTTGCATCCACTCGTCCTTTGAGTCATCAGGAGGAACCATAGGGAGGGGACGATCCAAGACATACAACCTCTGTTCTCAAGTTCCTGAACCATTCAGGGAAGTTATTGTCATTAAGTTTTGTTTTGATACATGACGGTGCGATGGGCGTTATAGGTGAAATAGTTGTGAAACAACTACAAAATAAAGACAAAATATTTAGTATTTTCATACTTAATGTCCTAATTAAGTTTATGACCTAATTACAAAATTGTTATTAGGATGCAAGATCCTATTTCATAAATACATAGTGAATGACTAAGTACTGTTCACTCGATATCTGCTACGTGGGTAGGTAGCCTCGTCAACAATCACACAAGAAGAAGTGGTTCAAGCAACGTGGACATCAAGACCACCACCCACAATGAATATAGAATGTATCATGGGAATCCGTTTATGATGATACTTTCGTGGGAGCTTCTTCGCAAATCTCCAAAGTGGCATCTTCCGTTTAACCCATAGGTCAAACGGTCCAAATCAACGACTAGCAAACCATTTGAGTTTGATGCTCGTACTACCATTAACTTAAATGACGACTTGGATGAATTGTATTTCAAGGAACTGCAAGAGCTGTCACGACCCAAGGGAAGGGATAAAAGCAAGGCGGTAGCACGAGCACGAGACACTTCCTCTTCAACACCATCGGATGGCCCATCAAGGTTGGACGAGCTCGACGATAAACTCACTTGGTTTCTCTTGATTAAGGGAAAGGAAGATAAACTTACAATGGAGAAACAAATCGAGAAAGATATGAAGTTTCTTGAGAAAGACTTTTCCCACCAACCGATAGAGGACCGAGTCATTTTAGAGGCTCGTAAGACAAAAAATTGAGCAAAATATATTTAATTTTTTAGTAGGTTTTTATTTTTATTTTTAAGTAATATTGTAGTTTTTATTTTTAAGTACTTTGAAATCTTTTATTTATTTTATTAAAATTATGTATTTTTTAATTTTTTTAAATAAAAATGGTATATAAATTAAAAAAATACAAAATAAAAAATTAGTAATTAGGTATCATGTTAGGGGCTTTAAACCATTGCATTCAAGTTAAAGGGAGCGGCTTTAAAGGCTCATATGTGACATGGAGCCTATGTGGCGTTAATGTGACGTGATAAGCCCCTATGGGATTTAAACTAGGGGTGTTCAAGATCAGATTATCCGGTTTTTTGATATCCGAAAAGCGGATATCCAAAAATTTCGGATAATGAATATTGATATTCGAATCTGTATCTGAAATTTCGGATATCCGAATTTACAAAATAATAAAAAATTGTGCATAGATTAAAACTAAACCTATATTCGATTTTACAAATTTCTAACATTGAAAACTAAAAATATTCATAAATCCACATCTGAATCTGATTATTTACTATATTTCAAATTAAATATAATGCTCATATACTATATATATTTATAAAAAAAATAATTTTCGGATATCGGATTATCCGAAAATAATGAAATTCATATCAGAACCCGAATCCGAAAAATTCAGATATCCAAAATTTCGGATATTTCAGATACGAATTTTCGGATTAGGTTCGGATCCAGATTTTTTTTGAACACCCTTACTTTAAACCACAACCACTAGCCTAAACAACAATCTGATCCTCAAAAACATAAAAGGAGAAAACCATTCGGTGCATCCTAAACAACCATCGGTTAGCTATTATGGCATGTAATTTATTATGCTAATACTATAAATTTGCTATGTTTATTGCTATAAAGTTAATGATCTTTTAAAAAGTAGCTTATAAAAGTTGGTTAGTCAAAGATTCATTATTTTTTACTCAACCAAAACACTTAAACTATAAGAGATGATGGTTCTCCTCAACCCAACCCAACTCAACTCCATCAACAATAATCGAGTCTTCCAAAACTCTTTTAACAAAACAAAAACATTGAAATTTTTACTCACCACACTTCCTGTAAATTTGAGATAATAAACAACAACCTTGCTTAAAAAACAAATCAAGGTAGTCTCATGCTCATGAATTGTATGGAACTTTGTGGCAAATCTCTCATTCAAGTAATTTCCATTAATAATCATTATTAATATTAATATATATGGAACAAACAGAACAACACATGTAAAGATCTCACTACTTTTCCCTTCCTTACAAGAAGATGCCATGGATGCCACTTTCAATTACTACACTAGCACCACCACTAGCAGCAGTAGCAGCAGCAGCAGCAGCAGCTCACCGACAACTCATTTCACTAAAACCTCTCGGCGGAAAGTTCTCCGGCGGCGTGAAAACCTCCTGATCGGAAAGTTTTTCCGGCGAAGGATCCTCCAATACTTGCTTCTGTTTATACTATTGTTTGTATCCGGTATGATCACATTCATCAGTCCCTTGTTTGCAATGCTGTACCCTAATTATCCACCTGGATCGATTTACCGGAGCCATGAGGTTTTCCAGAATCTTCTCGAGGATATTCTGTCTGATCATTCTTCTGATCTTCAGGTTTAATTGTTTGTTTCTTATAATGTTATTATTGTTATTGTTATTTAATTTGTGTATACCGAATGTGCACTAGTACAGTCATGTATGTTGCAGTGTAAATATATGTAATTATATATATATATATATATATATATATATATAAAGCACCAAACAGCATGTTCTAAACCACTTCTCAGTAGATCTTTGGATGCATTCACATATTGACATATACTATGAAATATGTTGTAGGGATATGTTTACATAATAATCTCCCCTTCCCAGTTTTAGAGAAACTGTGAGTTAACTGTCTCTTGTGCTAGAATAAGGGCAGAGGGGGCATCACTCGGGTAGGGTGTGCGGCCAGGGGCCAGCGTAGTGGGGGCGGCCGACCCCCCGAACTTTTCGCTCTGTAGTGGAGAGTATGTAGTTTTCGTATAGAAATTTTTTGTATATACGTTTTCGACCCCCCGTTTTATAGAAATTTTTGGGTATATACGTTTTCAACCCCCCGGTCGGAAATCTCTAGCTTCGCCACTGTGTGTGGCTTGTGATCACAGGTATCAGTGTAACCGCATCGGTAGGGTATCAATGTGTGTTGAGTGGGTTTTTTTTAAATCTCAACCAATGAAACAGAAGTGGGTAATTGAAAGGAGTGTTGCTAGTGATTTTGTGGTATTAGGGTAGAGGAAAGGAGCGCCCCCTCCTCCCTAAGTTGATTACTTTGTATAGAATTAGCCTTTTTTTTAAATCCTCTTAAGATAGCTTATCAGTTGGTCGTTTCCAACAATCGAATGCAGGATCCTTCGGATTGCTCCGTTTGCAAATAGATTGGCTTCAAGTCTCCCTCTTCATATCCAATATCTTAGATGTCTAACCAATTATGAAGCATTAAAATTCTCTATCCCCATCACCACACTTGCTAAATCACTAGTAGAAAGAATGACGGCTAATAGTTCAGGTTCAGGTGGTAAATACATTTCTGTCCACCTTCGGTTTGAAGAGGTATGATGTTTTTGAAGTCTATTATTTTTTTTTTAAATTATCACTTTTTATTGTTGTGTCTTTGTATATGCCTGTAGGGCTGCAAACGAACCGAACGTTCAACGAATAGATCGTGAACTGTTGGGTGGGAAGTTCGTCTGTGTTTATTCGTTTGATAAATGAACGAACAAGAAAATTCGTTCGTTTAGTTAAATGAATGAACATGAACAGAGCTCGCGTTCATTCATTTATGTTCGTGAACATTCGGTAACGTATTCGTTTGTGTTCGATAGTTCATTGGTGTCTTTAATATTTTTGTTTTATTTAAATACTTCAAAACTCCAATAAATAAATATAGAATAAGTATCAGTGTATTATTTATAATATATTTTGTTCATGAACGCTTGTTGTGTTCATTTGTTTTCTTTTGTGTCCATGAACATTTGTTTATGTCCGTTTGTGTTCATGAACGTTCGTTTGCATTTGTTACCTAAAATTAATAAACGAACACAAACTAACTCGAACATGTTCAATTCCTTAATGAATGAACATGAACAGACAATCTCATCCGGTAAGTGTTCATGAACAATTCGTGAACATATATATTCCCTTAACAAAACGAACAAGTTGTTCGTGTTCATTTCATTCGGTTCTTTTGCAGCCCTTAATGCATGTATTAAATTAGATACTCGGTTTTTAAGTCTCCATTACGCGTGATTTCATGTAGGACATGGTTGCTTTTTCATGTTGTGTGTATGATGGAGGAAAACATGAACAACTTGAAATGGAGCAAATACGCGAAAGGGGGTGGGGAGATAAGTTTAAACGTAAAGAATATATCATAGATCCTGTTCGTTTCCGAATTGACGGCAGGTACCCCATGACCCCTTTGGAGGTTAGTTTTGAAAACTATTAATTTGTATTTTCATTAAAAAATAGGCAAATTGGATTTTAATAATCCCACCTTTTCCTAGTTGGCCAATAATAATCCCAACTGATAATATCCTTACCGCTGGTCCCAACTTTCTAATTCTCAATGGACCCAGTTAAAAGAATTAACCCTTGCTAACGTGGATAGTTATTCGCTGATGTGGACATATCAGGGGAAATATATAGTTTTTTGTTTTTTTTCTGACGTGGACATAAAAAATTAACTCTTTTCCACCTCATATGTCCACGTCATCAGAAACTACCCAAGTTAAGATTTTTTTAACAGTGTCCATTGAACAAAAATAGTTAGAAAGTTGGGACTCGTGGTGAGAATATTCTTAGTTGTGATTATTATTGGCTAACTGAGAAAAGGTAAGGTTATTAAAATCCAATTTACCTAAAAAATGACTTAATTTTATCTTTGTTTAAGAATGAATATATGCATATGATGTGCCATGAGTTTCGAATAAAATATTCTAGTTTTGGTACCATTTTTTTGTCAGCATAGTTAGGGATGATGCTAAGAGGTATGGGATTTTCAAACACAACTCCAATATATTTGGCATCTGGAAAAATTTATGAGGCCGATAAAAATATAGCTCCTTTAAAGAAAATGTTCCCTCTTCTACACACCAAGGACTTGCTTGCTTCATTAGATGAGCTTTCATCATTTCAGGTACAAACATCTTTGAGTAAAGTAGTTTTTCAAAATTTTGGATTTGGTCCCTAGCTTTCCAAAAGTACACGGATGGTACCCCTGGTTTGCACTTTATAACGCTTCAGTCCCCAACTTTTTCCAAAAGTACATGGATGGTCCCTGTGGTTTGTACTTTGTAACACATTTGGTCCCTAACTTAGATATGCTAAAACCTTTAGATTTGTTGGCTGAACCCTGAGGACTAAATGTATTACAAAGTGCATACCACAGGGACCATCCGTGTACTTTACTCTTTGTTATAAACGTAAGTCTCGGGTTCGAATCCAGCTTCCACTGGTTTTCTGTCTTTAACCCCTTGAAGGCCACTTGCCCAGAGTAAGTTGTGTTTTACATGATCATATTGATTAGCAGGTTATTTGTGGATCCCGTGAGTTTACATGTAGGCTGTGACGTGTAACTGATTTTCACCTCACTACATGTGCTGAACTTAATTTTAACTTATTTACGGGCGTTTAGGGCTATTCTTCAAGGTTGGCTGCTTTGGACTATATTGTGTGTTTGTTCAGTGAAGTATTTGTAACCACACAAGGAGGAAATTTCCCACATTTTCTGATGGGCCACCGCAGATTTAAATACGGTCATGCAAAGACCATAATTCCAGATAAGCGTAAGCTTGTTGTCTTGCTGCACAATACCACTATAAGGTGATTTCCTTTTTAATACATACATACATACATATATATATATATATATAGTGAAAGTGTATTGTACAATTTTGCTTAACTAGGCTGCGTGATTATTTTTATAACATGCGTGATTAGGGTTTTTGAGTTTTATAACGTGCGTAATTTCATCTCGTACACATCGTACGTTAAGGAATATTGTACGTTAAGCAACCCCTATATATATATATATATATATATATATATATCTAGGATTAGGATCATTTGTGAAGAACTTCTTGAAAATGAACTGAGTGAACTAATCTTGACAATTGATTATTTTTTAGATTAAAAGGGTAAGATTAACATTAACTCTCTCTCTCTTAATAAAAATCCCTTAATTTTCTCATCTATTAATTCTATCTCTCTCTCTCTCACACACACACATTTTTAATTACTTCTCCATTATTTTAAACTCGTGTAGAATCAGTTGTTAATAACGTATATGAAACTCCTAACGGAACTAGGTATTGGGCACCAACTGTCCCTCCCGGATTCAAACCGTATATAAAACTCCTAACGGAACTAGGTCGTGGACTACAAAATACACAGATGTATCAAAAGTCTGTACACATCTGTATAAACTAACAACTGTGTATCTTGTATAAACTGATAGTTAGCGAGACTATACACATGGGTATAAACTAACAGCGGTGTATCTAGTATAAATTGATAGTTAGCGAGACTGTACACATGTGTATAAACTAACATGTGTATCTTGTATAAACTGATACTATCAAGACTGTACACATATGTATACACTAACAACTGTGTATCTTGTATATACGGAAACTAGCAAGATTTTAGGAATTTTGATTATATTGTTTAATAAATGCAATTTACAAAAGACGCAAATACCCTTCTGTCAATTAATTTAAAGGGAAGTTACAACATTATAATTATAATCTTGCCATTGTTTAAAAATCTCTAGATGATACAATCCAATGGTTCAGATTAGTTCACACAGTTCACTCTCAACCTAGTGTTCACTCTAGAACCCTACCATATATATATATGTTTGTAATTTGAGTTGAAAGAGTTAAATTAATGTTTTTTTTTCTCAAGATATCATTTTATACAGGTTTAATTTGTAAAAAGATATATATATATATTTGGGTACAGAATTGAGATGTATTGTACAGAACATATAACAGAAAGTTGTCTTATTTGCAGTTGGCACAACTTCAAGAACGAAATGCAAGTAATGCTAGAAGAAAGCAACCACAAAGGCGTTGCGATACCTAAAATCAAGAAATTAACAAGAAAGAATTCGATCTATGCCCACCCTTTTCCAGATTGTCGATGTCTTCAGGAATCAGGATTCTCCACAGAAGAATAACACACTTCAGTTCTTGTCATATTTATGATCACACAAGAATAACATGGTCATTTCTTCTCCCTCCCTCCATAATCTCTAGTCAATTATTGTACATCTGGGAGAAAGATTCCAGCAAGTGACATCTTATAGAAACATGATTATTGTACACTATTTTTATTTTTTTTTTGTATTTTTACTCTATAAAAGTTACAAAACCGACGTTTTAGGGTATGTGCACGCCCTGAACCACTTCTAAATCTGCCTGCCATGGCCAGACATGATGGGAGGCCATATGTTGAACTACCATCACGAATTTGGTTTATTGTCATGGGTGGTTGTGAGCTTCTTTAGGTTTATTTGCAATTTTGGCTGAGTTGGTGATAGATTTGGGTCCTCATTGTTGAGGCTCAGTTGGTGATAGATTTCTGGTCCTCAATGTTTAGATTTGATATTATAAATTAATATGCGTTTGTTTTATTAAGGCTTCGAGTCATTTGGTGGATTGTAATATAGGATTAAGAGTAGATAAAATGATGTGTGAGTTGCTGTTTCAAAAAAGAAATAAAAATGGTAAATGCGGATCAAATGTAGTTGTGATCGTTTCAACCAATGGATTTCATGGTGAACTTGAGCTTGCTTTCCTTGAAGATTTGAGCCTAGGTTCTTGATGGATTCTAGCTACGTTCGATTCAAAAGAGTATGGAAGCTAAAACTAAGATTTAAGCTTGGAAACTTACACTAAGGTAAGCTCGATTCAGACTACGAATTGTGAAGATGAGGTGAAATGGAAGCCGTGAAAGGTGACGAGGGGCTTGGTTTTGGATGAACTGTGATTGCCTTTGAAAACACGTTGAGCTTTGGAAGGCTTGGAATTAGTTTTGCATGTGGGTATGGGAGCCATGCGTTTTTGCCAGTGGCGATCCAGCCATGTTTTATGGGTTTACATGAACCCACTTGGTTTGGAGAAAAATGAAAAGAATTAGTAAAAACCCTTGAATGATTTGTGAAAACTTAGTGAGAATCTAACAAAAGGAACCCATCGAAAAAAGTTTCTGGATCCGCCACTGGTTTTTGCTAAGGAGTTGGTGGGTTTCTCTTGTTAGTTGCAAAAGTGTAAGAATCAAATGGTAATGTTGGGTATTTATAGGTGGAGAAATACGGGGTATAAAGCATCAACAAATCACCTGGCCTTTAGTTAGACAGCGGGTTTAGAACATGAAAGGATTGAGAGATACAATTGAGGATAAAACCGATTGCAAGTTGGTGTTTTACTATTTTGCTTTGTTTAATCATATATCCACATCACCGGGCATGCTTGTCTGCGAAGCATAAGTTTGAGAATATTATAGATTGTGTATGGGAAGTAGATAAGTGTCATACTTTTTGAATATTTTTTGTTCTTTCTAATCTTTCTTCTTGGTTCCGTTGGAAATAAGAGAAACTAAGAAATATGTCTTGTTCCAATTTGTAATCCTAAGACCAAGTATGGGTTTTGCAAATAAAGTATCCATAAGTCAACACGTGGGGTCTTGAGAGTTCATGAGAAAATAGGTTTCCAAATGGATGCCAATTGAAAGATATACAAGACAAAGAAAAAGTGAGATTGTACATTTTTAATAACAAATGGGGTGTGTCTTGTATGAGAAGATAAGATGCTTTTGCATATTTTGGGTGTTCTTTTTTTTTTTTTTTTTTTTTTGATAAGCTAAAATCATACGACGCCCGCTCTTTGTATGATTTGAAATCACAACCACTTGATTAGGGAATACACCATAATACCGCCAAGTTATCCCCCTGTGGACATATTTTATGTGTTTTAAAGACTTGGAATGTCTATATATTTATATAAACCTAACATACTAGAACTATTGAACGTCTACTAATATAATTCATACATAAAAATAGAATATTCAAGGTTTTTATTTCTTTTATGCGCACAATCACCAACGTTTGTTTCTGTTTATTGGCTAATCATATACTGGAGTTTTCGTTTATTGACTAATCATATACTGGAAATTACGAGACATGAAATACATGGACTTTGCTAGACTTAATGACATTATTACTGAAAATCAAGTCTAATACACGTTTATGGAATAAAGCATGCTTAGATTAGCACACGGAATTGATCTGGAAATTTGCCTGATCTCACACAGGCACCTTTCTTTTTCATGTTTTTCCATATCTGCAGATTTTTTTTATTTTCTAGTTTTTTTCTGAAAGGCATATGTGCAGATTTTATATTGAGCTTAAGGGCTTGATTCAAACAGAGTTTGAATAATGTACTTCGTTACATTTACATGTTTGAATAGATTGCAAAACAAACCTATATCCTCATCAAACTGGGATCCTCACAAACCTATGTAATGTATACAGGTTTAGGATTTAAAATACACGTCGTTCATTTAACTTCAATGATACAACAATGCAAACTCAAATCACATGAACCAATTGAAGAGCGTACAAAACTATCATACCCGTCGGAATATTTCAACTTCTGCACATAAAAAGAGGCTCTGCAGCAACTTTGATATATGTATTTCTCAGCATCGGAATAGAATTCCATTCTACCGTTAGGGTTCAAAACAATATCCGAGTAAATAGCATCAGTGACTATTATGATGATATACTATCATCGATCGTGCCTTTCTGCACACCGAGTTTAACGATGGAGTCTGAATCTGTAGATGCAGAAACTGACTCCATTCCTGCAAGTAAACCAGGGTTCTTGGAAACACATTCTTCCACATGGGAATCAGGTTTTACATCTACAGAATCTGATTCTTTCGACAAGAGTGCACTATCTTGCAAAACGAAATCTGGGTCTTCGGGTGGAATAGATTTGCAAATCTGCACGGAAAATCCTTCTACTTTAGACTCGGAATCAACATCAACAGTTTTGTCAATAGTCACTTTGACGTCATCTTTTGCTTCAACGGATTTAGTATGTACATTTTTTGCCAAAACCGACAAGTGAGTATTGGTTTTAACAGAACTGACGGAATCATCAAAGGAAGCAGTAGGAGGATCTTTGGAATCTGAATCAGTAGAAGCCGTTTTTTCATTCGATTCTTTAGCATCAGGAGAAATCGGTTCTGATTTTTGTATTTCAAAATCTATCTTATCTAATGATTTGTGCAACATATCTGTTCCGGGAAACACCAACATGTTCATGGATCTCATTTCTTGTTTGTGGGATTCTTCAAGAGGTTTGAAACCGAAAACACCGGTCCATGTATGCATGTGTTCAGCAATTGCGGGAATAATCAATTTCTCAACATGAAGGGAAGCTAGCGCCTGAAAGAAAGAAAAAAAAATGATATAAGTGACCTTTTATTGGTAACCATGAGAACCCGTTAGGGAAAACTCACGGGTCCCACCATTCTCCTTACCGATTCAATAGCGGATAACAAGCGTCGGCACATTCCTTGGCGTCTATATATATGACGGGTCCCAATAAATGGCATCTCTGCTAGTTGGGTCCCATGAATCCTGATCACATTATTAACAATAAAGTTAGATTATTAATAATATGGTTTTTTGACCCGTTTCTCAATAAACAGATGAAGGATTGTAAAGCACCGTACCTGATGGATGCAGCACAAACGATTTCATCAGCTCTCTCCAATATAGCTGTAAAGAAGCCACTGTAGTTTAATCGGCTGAGGTTTGATCTACAAACAAAATTATAAATTAATATTTTTTATTATGACAATTAAAAGCCCCAACATACGTCGTACCAATAAATATGACCCATAAAAATCATTTGGAAGATTAAAAATATATGCGTTATCAAATAAAGCAAATGCAAATTAGCACATTTACATGCCTCTTAAATCATTTTATTCATAATATAAGATAACCGTTAATAAAATACAGAGTAAAGTACACGGATGGTCCTTGTGGTTAACCAAAACTTTGGATTTGGTCCCTACCTTTTCAAAAGCACACAGATGGCCCCTGTGGTTTGCACTTTGTAACGCATTTAGACCCCAGCAAACAAATCTAAGGGTTTCAGCAGGTCAAAGTTAGGGACTAAATGCGCCACAAAGTGCAAACTACAAGGGACCATCCATGTACTTTTAGCAAAAGTTGGAAACTGTATGCGTTACAAAGTGCAAACCACAGGGACCATCCATGTCTTTGAAAAGCTAGGGACCATATCCAAAATTTTAGTCAACCACAAGGACCATCCATGTACTTCACTCTAATATACAACTTTTGTCATCATATTTGACACTAGTCATCCATATGAAGAAAAGTTACCATATGAACAAACCAACGCAACACATATAAAAGATTACTGTTTTGACCCGAACCCAATTTGACACATCACCCAATTCGTCCAACTCGCCCATTTTCCACCTCTAATCAGCAATATAACTTACCCACAGTTATAGACAACGTTATGAATCAAGTTGATCCGACTTCTCCTGTCAACAATAGGCACGAAGCACTCATCTATGACCGAAAGAGCAACAGCTAGCTTAGAGTTGCATTCCACCTTCTGTAATATTTCTGTAGATGAACAAGCTTCTGGGGATAATAGTGATACATCTGATCGATGAATAATACTCCACGAGACTCCAGAATCCAGCTCATGCTTCACACCAACAAGCTTTTGCAAGTTGTTGTATAGCTACAAACAATAAAAGTTTCAATAGCAGTTGTATGATTTTCCTTATGCAGATGAGATCAAAATCAATTAACTCAGAACACTAGAAAAAAGTTTTGTACCTGTTGGCACTTGTGGCCACAAAAGGACAAATTTGGATCAGAAGGATTAATAGAATTGTCATCCATCTCCAGATTGCATGATTCATGATCTGCAACCAACCAAAAACTACTATTATACAATTTAGGACAAAACATGTCCCAAATTGACCCATTCAAACATAAACGGGTCGAAATTTACACTTAAAAAGAAAAAGCAATTACATATTAGTAGTATTACATTTTCTCTCACAAAGACAGCACATAAGAGGTGTACTTCCAGCTTTAACACCAGCTTCCGTGGCCATTTCACAATATTTACACGAACAGTTTGGACAGTGCCAATCACCTTGGGGAAGCATCTGAAATGAGGAAAGATAAGAAGATGATCAACCAATCAAGAAAAACAGAATCTTTGAACGTTTCATTCACAATAGTTAGGAGGTGGCAACTCGATCCGTTTACTCATGAACAGTTCAATCAAGGTTATGTTTTATCTATATGGGGTCAAGAGGTAAAAGAAAACCCGACAGAAGGGTAGAAATCGCCCAAAGTGTACTTGTAATGCATAAAACCTCCTAAATCATTTTATTTAAAATTATTTTGGCAATCATGACATCCTACTTATAATAAACGATTCCAGTTAATGCCATGTGGCATTTTCTCCTTAAACTTCTTTATCATTATTATCATTCTAATATAAATAATGATAATAATATAAATAATATGAATAATATATAAATAATTCAGGGAAAACGATAAGGGAAAAGCCTCCATTATCCATAAAACTGTTATATAATGATTGTTTTAATATTAAAATATATATTACTTAAAAAAACACTTTTACAGTAGATATTAAAAGTATTTTTTTAATAAGATCATACCCTACTTAGAATAAACGATTCTAATTAATTCTACATGACATTCTCTTATTCAACCTCACTCTTAAATTTTCGCTGCTTTGGATTTTTTTTAATTTGAATTCTAAAGCTTCTCTAAATATATATACCGTTATATTTGGTAACTCTAATATTTTTAAAACAATTAAAAAAATATGTATAGTAATCATACCATATATAACCCTAATTTAAATTAGTATAATTAAAAAATTTCAACTCACTTTCTCTAATAACGATAATTGATTTGCTTTTCCAAATTTAAACATCTTCCTATAACAAGTACATTGTAATAATTGTCCGTTTATGATTGTTTTATTGTTTTCATAACTACGTCTTCGTTTATACCTCTCGATTGATTAAGCCATTTTATAAAAATGGTATTATTCAAAGTCAATGGTAATAAAAAAATTGTATTACTAAAATCATCAGTTTATGATAAATTCAAAGACATTGTTTCTAAATTTTGATAACCAAATTTAGATCATTGTTTATAATGTAAATAAAGATGGTATGAACAAAATAACAAATGGTATGTACAAAGAAGTGTTTAGAGATTTGTAAATTGTAATTGTACTTTCACTTTTTATAGTTGTATGTAATGTAATAATTTTTTTAAATAATGTAAATTTTTGTACACATTTTATAACTATAAACACATTTCTATTATACAAACCCGTGTAATACACAATCTGAAAGGAAAAAGTGTTTCTGGCCAACCCAACCTGTGTTGACCTATACCATAGATAACCCGTTACCCAACCTGCCCAGCCCACCCATTTTGCCACCTGTACATAACGGTAAAATACCAAACATACACATATATCTATCTGTTTAGCACAAAAGATCCAGTAAACTTGCAGGAAAACATTTTGGTACCTGTATGCCTAAACAGCTCTGATGAAAAGTGGATGGACAACCATCACAACAAATCAAATCACCACCATCGCCACATAAGCCGCACGTGTCATCGTTAGGATCATCACCAACCATATCAACAGCATGGAACCCCTTCCTTTCTAACTCTCCTTGTTTATTCCACGCATCAATCAAGCACTCTATCAAAGACTTTCCCGACTGTACAAAAATGTTTACGTATGGCTGCCTAAGTTTGCTTCCTGCATGAAGCTCAAACTTTAAGACCGTCAATATCTTGCTACAACAACCACAATGGATTCCTTCTTTGGTGATCCACCCTTCTTGCATAACTCGTGTCTGTTTACGGTTCTTGTATTGAACCTGTTCGTTCATTTGAACAGTTCCTGAATCAATTAACCAAGAAAGCAGCGTTCGTTTTCCCGAATAAGGAACAAACAGATCGTTTTCAGATTTTTTCCCTTCCCGTCGAATTAACAACGTACATCTTCCAAGTTTATTACTTACCATATGCGTAATAATCCCGGTATTCCTTTTGTTCGCTGTTTCCATGTAATCCTTATCATTTGAATCATCGTCGCCACTGTCCTGACTTGCTTCCATTAATCTGCGTTTACTCGTTTCTGAAAATTTGCCTTCTTCGTTTCTCTTCATTTTCATTTCTCTTTCGATTTTCTTGCGAGTTTGTCTAGTTAATTTACTAAGCGTTTCAATGGGTAAAGGAGTAAATTCCGTACCAACTTGTGAATGATCTTTTCCTTCCTTTTGAAGTGCCTCGTAAGCTTTGATTATAGACCAATAAGCGGTTCCAGAAGGATTAATATAAACGGCATCGAGGTAATCTCTGTTCCTTCTTGGTCTATAATCAATAGTCCACCCGGCACTAAGAAGCATGCTCCTAATTTTCTCTCGTAATAATTGTTTTTCAGTGCCACTACCACGCTTAACCTTGGTTTCCTTACCTTTAACCGGAGCGACATTCTTGGTTTGCGGGCTTAACTTCTTTTCACTTTTAACCAATTTTTCATTGCTAGAATGCAGAACAGTTGATGATTTTACAGGTAATGACACATCACTGTCACTTTTCACTTGACTTTTTGTTAAAACTGGTTTTATTGAACCAGAGTGCATTGAAGACCCCATAACCGCTTTATTTTTATCAGAAAGATCCCATCGATCAATGCTTATACGGGACACATTCAACTGTTTCTTTTTATAAACCGGCGAAGATTCATTCCGCTCTTCACGTTGTGCAGGCTCGTAATCTTGAAACGGAACACTTATCGGCTTATGTTTCTTCACCATCACCTTCAAAACACCATTTTTTCCTTGCAACCTAATCGGTGCATCAGAAACTTGTTGGTATTTACCACTCAACACCGAATGCGGTAAACGCAATTCATCATCCTCCATCTTGTAACGACTTCCATTGCCACCATTGCCATAATCAAACCTATTACTGTTCGCATCCAATTTATATTTCTACCATCATATCCAAACTCCCTTCGGTTATCATAAATCCGCCTTCCACTACTACTCCCACTTCCCGAACCGATCCGTTCACCGTCTTGCCAATGCGAATCCAACCTATGATCATACCCACCCTTCCTAACCCTCCTCTCATGAAACTCATCAAACTCTACCCCATTACTTACCCTTTTTCTAGTCTCTAATTCTCTATTTGACACATAACCGCCATTACCAAACGCTGACCGATCACGAGATCTATCGATTTTTCGACTATAAGGCTCGGTAAACTCATCACTCCTAATCAACCTAGGTCTTTTAACATCTTTAGCAGAATTAAACAAATTCCTTGAGGATGAATCACTAAACCCTTTAACAACCCCAAAATCACCATCGGATACCTTCCGTTTGATAATCAAACAACCAGAAGAACTTTTCTTCTTCACTACGTCAACAGAATGAACAGATCTCCCCAAATCTTTCATCTTATTAACATTTAACAACAGAAACCCTAAATCCTATCGAAGAAACAGTAAAACAGCATCAACTGGAACAAAATTTACAGATCTGTGCAGGGGGAATTGAGATTGAGATAATGAATTAAGAGGAAATTAGGTTTTCTTACCGGAATTTGGTGATTTGAATGGAAGAATTTGGGTGTGCGTGTGGTTGAAGAGATGTGTGTGTGTGAATTTAGGGAATTAGGGCTCCTGTGATGTAATGTGTATGAATTGTATAGATGTCAAGCAAAACCCTGTGTATTTGTACACGGACGAATCCTAATTGGATCTTGAATGTTTTTGTTTTTAAAATATTTTGTTTTGTGCCCACTAATCCTACATAAGAATTAAAAAAATAGTAATAACAAATATTTAAAAAAAAAACAATCGTTGAGTATTTTCTACTTTATATCCGTTTTTTTATTGCCAATGAGTTGGTGATGGAGTGGTGAGAGAGAGACACATGGTGTTTCAAGTGACCCATATTTAATTTCTGCACCTACCATTTAGTTTCGACGACACTTGGTAATGACGGAAGACTAGAAGAGTAAGCGGCAATCGCTAGTTCGATCCTTGAACTGAGCAGGTTTCTGTTTTTATGAATACGTGGGATCTAGTGTATGAATTGCAACTCCATGGATATGAAATTTTGTAAGTGATGATGATTCTTATAAATGGTAAGACGAGAAGAACTAATCAATGTCTTGTTGGAAACAAACTCTGGGTAGAAACCAATGATTGTAAGTAAGGGAGACTAGTTAGTATCCATCCCAAACCATTCTAAAATTGGACGTAAGGCTGACTAGTTAGCATTCATTCCAACTCATTCTAAATTTTTGCAAAACTCAAGTGTTTCCTAGTAATAAAGATTTGTTCGTCAAAGTTTTGTTATGATGATGTTTGTGGATTAATATGGGTTATGGAAGCATTGTAAATTTGAAAATGTTTATATTTTTATTGAGTAGGAATTTTGACAGCCTTCTGTGTGATCTACAACTTTCATTTAGAAAGTTTTTCTGTTTGGAACCCGTAAAATTATCAAAACTGCGGATCTTTGCTGATCGTTCAGTTTTGACCTTAAGTTTGGTTTTAAACGATTGAGGGTCCAAATAGAAGTGTTTTTAAGCGTATAATATATCGTTGAAATTGTTTTTCGATGTAATTGATCATGAAGTAAGAGTTTACTTTAGTTTTGACCAAGTTATGGTCGTTCAAAGTGACAACACAGAATCTGTCCAAAAAAGGAAAAAAAAAACACTTATGTGTTCTCGTTGGTATTTTTACTATGCGTAAAAATATGGGTTTAGACG
Organism: Scalesia atractyloides; assembly: GCA_947069175.1. NCBI lineage: Eukaryota > Viridiplantae > Streptophyta > Magnoliopsida > Asterales > Asteraceae > Scalesia > Scalesia atractyloides. Next base: position 66,495,819 of record CAMTDV010000026.1, on the reverse strand, counting down.
GAAATAAGCTATAAACCTATTTGTTTATTGAAAGATCTAAAAGAAAGGAACTTACTAACTTTAGGGACTTCTCCAACAGACTAGAAGAGAAAGCTGAAAGTAAGAAGAAAAAAAACTCTTTATAAGACTTCTAAGTGAAGTGTTTGTATTTTGAGTCGGTGTGAAGAAAATGGTAATCAAAGGGTGCTATTTGTAGTGAAGGGAGGTTAAGGAGATTAAGACAAGTGTCCATGGAGGCATAAGAATATGATTAGTATCCATTGAGGTGTCAACACTAGAAGAAGTGTGACAAAGGAGAAGATAGGTGGCAAAACATGGGCAAGACAAGTGTTCATGGGTGTCTTAGGAGAAGATTGGTGTCCTATGATGTGTTTAGATCTTGACAAGTGTCCATGAGTTAAGTGATTAGTGTCTTGCTAGATAGCATAACATAGTAACTTAAGGTTTTTGGTATTTTTAGTTCCTAGACTTTGAGTTTTAGTGTTTTAATGATTCTGATCCCTAAATTAAATTTAAGAAGGTTTCAAGGTATGTAATACTTAGATTTTGTTCCGGAAATGTTGTGAATATTGTTTTGCTTGAATGTACGATTACAAAACTCAAATAAGAAACAAAATTTTGTTAAGTTACTAATATGACCAAAGGTTTAAAAATCTGAAACTTTTGCTATGGTTACAACTACTAAGGTATCTCCTAAGATTTTCAAATAATTATGTAATGATAAATGTATTATTAAATTTGCTAACACTAAAGAAGTGAACGAAACTGTTAGGAAGAAGGACCTAGATAGTGAAAGTCAGTTTGAAACATTAGCCAAATAGTTTAAAACTAGAATCAATGAAAAGGACTAGGAAATTAGCAAACTGAAACATGAAGCAACCATTACCACATACCAGCTTCAGACCATGATAGAAAGATATCAAGATTGTAAAAAGGAGCTTGAGTCTACCCAAATCACTTGTGAGAAATGGGGATAATCATGTGTTGAATTTGAGATGCTTCTCAACAATCAGATAAAAAGTAATGTGAAATTTGGAATTGGATTCCCAAAATCTAATGGTCAAAGTTCCAAAGAAAACATTTACATAAATTGTGAAGTGTTTGAGATCATTCCAACAAATTCATATGGGGAAGAAATCAAAATCAATTAACCAAATGGTAACAAGTTTTTCTTGAAGAACCACAAGGTTCCTCATCAAATTCTGATTTTAGAAACTTATGAATTTAAACTAACTTGGTTTGATGAGTGTGATATACTTGAAAATTTCAAACTAATGGAATTCTCAACCACTGATGGTGTTAAAGCATCAATAGTAAAAATCATTCCTATCACTAACTCCCAAACATTTGTTACATCTATTTCTATGAAAAGAGACAAAAGTAAAAGTAAAGGTAACATCACCAATCTATTATGTGATTTCTGTGCAAAGAAAAACTGTATGACAAAGGACTATTTTCGTTTAAAAGCATATGATAAAAAATAGAGGAAATAGTGTGACAACCGGTAATTTCCGGTTATAAATTACGCGCATAACAAAAATTAAGACAATTATAAATATTGTTTTAAAACACAAATTAACTTAATTGGGACTTTGGAATGTCTAGGAATGTCTATTCGAGTCACATTTTTCTTTCAGTAATTTTTAGAAATTATCGGGTCACACACGAGTTTACCTGACACACACGAATGTTGGTGATAATTGTCTAAGTACTTGGTAAACCACTTTATAGTATTATTAAGTGTGTAATACTATAAATATATATTTGTTATTATTTGAACTTTTTGACATGTAAATTATAAATTATATATGAGACACGCGGTTAGTGTGACACGAATACAAACGTATAAAAAAAATTATACACCCGATACATTCATTTTTTTATCATGATTATATATTATATATCATTAAAAACTAGTCACTATTGGGTATAATTAAGCGGGTATTTTATACACCATTTGAAACCTATATTCACACACAACCTACCACCTTACCCTACCCTATCCCTAGGCCACGTCCGAACCAAATCCCCCACCCCATACTGATCTTTGAGATTGTGACTTAGTCAAAGATAATTTCCATGCTTTGTGATGATGGTCTTGAAATTCATGGATTTTTTTAGTATATACAACACCTCACCATTCATTTTAAGAAGCCTCACTAAATAAAAACTATCTCATCTTTCTCTTTCTCTTTCTCTTTCTCTCAACCTCACGGCCACACATACTACATATAAGCTTCCATTTTGCAAACCAAAATTAGGAATTCAAGCTAAGTTCAGGTGTTCTCAAGGTGATCAAAGTGGTGGTCTAGTGTTTTCAAGTCTCCTTTATCATCTAAACCTCCTCTTTACTTGTTTTAGTAAGCATTTCCCATCTCTCAAAACTCTAGGGTAATATTTTTTATAAGTTGTTTTATGTAGATCGTTCACCCAAAGAGGTTTTTTTGGTTAAAAACAAATTCATTTAAAACCAACACTTTTATATTTTGAGTTTTCTAAAAATATAAGAATACATTTTGGTTCAACTCAGTCAACACGGGTCAACAACACTCAATGGGTAAATGGTCCAGACATGAGTCGCAGTTCAGTCACGGTTCAGATTTGGGTTCGAGTGTTGTTTCAATGTGGGTCAAACCTGGTCAACATGGGTCGAAGTTGGGTCAACCGGGTCAGAATCGTGGTACTGATCAGCTGGTCAAATCGGTCAATTGCCGATCAACTCCGGTCAACGTAGTCAAAGAAGTCAACGTAAGTCAACAGGTCAACTCGGTCAACGCAATCAACGGTTCGTCACAAGACTTGGTAAAATAATAACTATGCGAATTTTATTATATTGTTTATATATTTTATATTTAACGTGAACCGAGCTCGAACCGATACGATTAGTGAAACGATGAATATTTCGAGTAAATTAGTAAATTTAGTTAATTGTTTACGTTTTTGTACCCTTGACGAAAGATATATATATATATATATATATATATATATATATGTTGATAAATTATTGTTACGTTTTGCGAGATATATCGATAACTTGCATTGTCGGGATCGTCCAAATATGAAACGTATTTATATTAAAAAAGTGACACCTTTCAGGGCTCAAGTATTTTTATAAAATAAATACAAAAGTATATTTATTTCGGCGATACTATATAACTTACAAAAATGAATTTATAACACTTCGACAATCACAAGTTACTAGTTAACGAAACCCGAGAACTTATATAAAACAAATATAATTATTTATATTTATTTCAAAACGCTTAGAACTTGAAAACTTTTATGAAATAAATACTATCTATACTTATTTCAAACAACTAACACTCGGAAATTTGTATCAGATAAATACAGTTATGTATATTTATTTCAAACATTTGAAAATTGACGTTTATATAAATCAAATATAATCAGATATATTTATTTCAAACATCCACAACTTGAAAATATTATAAAATAATTATAACTATTATATTTGTTTTAAAGTCTAAACGAGATATGATGCGGGATTGTATTCGGCTACACAGTGTTTACATATGCATACATATATGTATCTACATTTACCTATACACTTACGTTTACATATATGTATCTACATTTATACATGTCCACATCTTACGAAACACTATGCCGAGTCGTATTATTATCCGTCAACGTATATGATGACTATTCGGGAAACGTGTTATACATTATACGAGTTATAGCGACTTATTTTCATATGCATATTAATTACATATATGTACGATCATTCGAAACGACTAACACGATTCTATAAATATATTTATATTTTATATAAGTATATATTTTAAACCTCTTGGAAATTAAATGTTCCTAAGACTTAATAAATATCACCGGCTATAAATGGGATCAAACAAGTATATCATTATCGGTCCTTTCAAGTTAACAACATCTTCGCATCGAATCATTGGTTAACAATTCGGTAGAGCTCGGTGACACGTAGTTTAGCTACATCAGTTTAGTAGAACTTATCAGTTTAATTCTTTGATAGGAATGTTATAGATTGCATGCTAGCTAGTTTACGGTTTGGAAACGACATTTTGGAATCATGTTATGCTAGCTTTGCACTGGATATCGAGGTGAGTTCATAACCCCCACTTTTATAGTTTTACATTTTTATATTGGGGGTGGAAAGACATGCAAGTTTTGCACAAGTACACAAAATTTTGATGAACGAAAACTATATGTTTCTAAACTATGATACGAATGAATTCCATCAAACTCAAATGGTTTACGAAAGGATTATGCTAAATATACCGGTTTTACAAAACACACGTGTATTTTCAAGACATGCATGAGTTTCATGACTAGGACGGGATTGTCCTAGTTACAACGGGACTGGGTTGTCCTGCATACGAACAATGAGACTGGTTTGTCCTGCATACAAACAAGGGGACTGGTTTGTCCTGCTTACGAACAATGGGACTGGTTTTTCCTGTATACAGATAAGGGGACTGGGTTGTCCTGCTTAAGAACAACGGGACTGGTTTGTCCTGCATACAAACAAGGGGATGGGTTGGTCCTGCTTACAGACTCAAAGGGGCTAGGCCTATTTTCATTTGTGCGAGGCACAAAGACTCAGTGAATTTATGTCCCTCTTGTCTCTCAAATGTTTTCGGTTTTATAACTCTCGGGGAATTACATGTCTCGATGGTATGGTATAGCTATGGAATGAATATTAGATCATGTGCGAATAGGGTCTCTCTTAAGCGCCATTAATCTTTTATAAGACCGTGGAACAAGAGTGGCAGATCTATCGGGTGTAGGCGAGCCCCGCTCATGGGCCCTTGTATGGCCGCATGTAGTGTTTTTTTTTGTCCCACCCGGGTGGAACGGTGTTAAATTGTCTAGGGTTGAGTGCTTCCTATGTCGTCACACATATTAATGTCCTTGCAAAACATTAATGATCATCAAGTTCATTGACGCTTTACATACCACATTATTTTATACGAATTCTCAAATGTTAACGTGACGTGGACGTTGACAGTTATACAAGTTTTACAAACATAAGGTTTTCAAATGACATGCCAAGGAAAAATAGTTTTACTATGATTTCTCACACTATTTAAACCGGTTATTAGAAAGATTTACTTCAAATCTTTTTCAAAACAAACTTTGAACTCGCCAACTTTATGTTGATTTTTCACATGTTCTTTCTTCGGTTACACTTTCAAACTATGGCACGGTTGGAATAGGAGAACCTACGGGGATTCGAGTACTTAGCGGGTGTCCCCTTTCTAGAAGTCTTAGCTACTTTTACACTTCCGCCGTGCAATGAAGATACCAGTTAGATCACGTCCAACTCTGATTTTAGCGAGTGTGACAAATAGTGTTTGTGAATTAAAACCTGAATGCACCATTTGTGGAAAGAAAAATCATTTTACAAAAAAAGGTTATTTACTAAAAAATTTTGACATCAAGAAAAATGAGTTCAAAGCTAAAACATTTGTTGATCAAGGAGTTGGTTGCTTTTACAAAAAGGGAACCACAACCAATTCATGTGAAATTTGAATTTGTTCAAACATATGCTACCAGGGCTTTGAACCGAAACCCTATTTACAGGGAAGTTCAAGTCACTGTTGCTCCCTTTTCAAATAAATATCCAAGAGGATACGGGAAACCACCTTGTCACAGAATGCCTTACAGGTATGAAGAGCATTTTAAAATGCCTCAAAAACCAAGGGTAAATAGACATCCTCATGGGTACAGTCAACTTTTTGATCATGGTCAAACATTTGTTGGCCAAAGTGTTAACATTCAAGCACTTGAAAATGGCCAACAACAACTGATGGAGATGGTTCAAAAACAAATCCTCACAAAAGACCATTCTCAAAAAGTTGACCCTGGAGAAGGAATGATCCCAAGCAAATCCAATATGGCTTTGGAATTTCACCAAAACTAAATCATTATTGATGTACACGGAACTTCTACATGCTTTGATAGTTTATAGTATGTGGATAGTGGAGGCTCCAGACACATGACCGGATATAAAGCCCTACTCTTAAATGCATCTGCTCATGGGGAGTGATATATCCTTTGGTAATGATTCAAAAAATAAGGTGTTGGGTTCAGGAACTGTCCAAGCTGGTAAGCTAAAGTTTGAAAATGTTAATTTATTGACAATCTAAAGTTTAATTTGCTTAGTGTTTCACAAATGAGTGACAAAGGATATAATTCATTCTTCACTAAGAAAACCTGTAAGATTGTTGGGCCATAAGTGGTGAAAAAGATTGACAAAATTATAGTTAATTGCACTGCCCAACTTGTAGCTCATAGAAGTAGCAATGTTTATGTAGTGGTCATGTTATAGGATAATCCTGTGCTAAATGTATGTATGTTTTTTGTTGCTTCAACAAAAGAAACAAAATTATGGCATATGAGGTTGGGACATGTTAATTTGCAAACTATTAACGCTCTACATGACAAAATCTTGTCAGAGGTTTGCCAACCAAAGAATTCAAATGTGATGAACACCTTATTTCCTGTATAAAAGGAAAGCAACACAAATTGTCACGCAAATCCATTGATGAGTCCAAAACAACCAATGTTTACAAATGTTACATATAGAATTGTTTAGCCTTGTAAAAATCATGAGCTTAAGGAAAAAGAGATATTGTCTAGGTTTTCATGGACTTATTTCTTACATTCTAAAGATGAGACTGCAGACATCTTGAAAGACTTTGTCACAAAAGTGGAAAATCAATATGATCTGCCAGTAAAAGTCTTCAGAAGTGATAATGGAACAGAATTTAAAAATCATGAGTTAGATGATTTATGTGTGTCAAAAGGAATAGTGAGACAGTTAAGTGTTCCAATAACACCAGAATAAAATGGGGTGGTAGAAAGGAAAACAGAACCCTTATTGAAGCTACAAAAACTACGCTTGCAGATTCTGGTCTTCTTTTGTCCTTTTGGGTAGAAGCAATTAATATTGCATGCTATGTTTAAAACAGAGTTTTGATTAACCATAGGCATCAAAAGACTGCCTATAAATTATGTTCAATGTCAAACCACTGATCTCATTTTTCAAAGTCTTTGGCTACCTATGCTTTATTTTAAATTTCAAAGATTTTATTTCAAAATTTGCAGCCAAAGTAGATTGTGTTTTAGGATACTCTTCTACAGCCAAGGCCTATAAAGTGTTTAACACAAGGACCATGACTATACAAGAGACTATGAATGTAAAGTTTAATAAATTTCTTCATTGAAAATCCCTGCAAAACCTGTAGGATTGTTTGATCTAGATAAATTTAAGTTTGAGAATGTTACTGCAAAATCTATTGATACAAGTGTATCAAAAGATGTTCAACAAGATTACAGATTGATGTTGTGATTCCTCTTACTACAAAGTCTCTTCTACACCACAAATTTCATCTACACAAAGCATCTGTCAAATAACTGCAACCACTGTTGATCCAAGTCAACAGCAAACCACTGATCAAACATCTGGTCAAACCACTGATCCTTTCACTTTTTCATGTGACTCACTTAGACCAATTCCACCACCTCCATTTCAAACCACTATTGACCATTATACTATGGCAACAAAGGTTTCACCAGATAATTCCCATTTATACCCATCACTTCAAAATTCCATCATTCCATACTATAGCAACCATCCATTTCTCAAGTCCCATCCACCATATCAAATATTGGAAACATTAATGATGGTGTGCTCACAAGAGTTCAAACCTCAAACATTTGCCTATTTACTGGTTTTTGTCATTAACCTAACCTGTCAAGTATCAAGAAGCGTTGAGAGACAACAGTTGGGTAGAAGCCATGCAGGAAGAACTCATTCAGTTTAAAAGATAGCAAGTTTGGGAACTTGTTCCATTGCTATAGGACATATGTCCCATTGGCACAAAACGGGTCTTCAAAAACAAAATTGATGAAAGGGGCATAATTGTAAAAAACAAAGCCAGACTTGTGGTTCAAGGGTACAGACAAGAAGAAGACATTGACTATGATGAAACCTTTGCTCCTGTAGCAAGGTTAGAATCAATTAGACTATTCTTGGCCTTTTTTGTCAACCACAACATCAAGGTATATCAGATGGATATAAAATGTGCTTTTCTTTATGGAAAATTGATGAAGAAGTCTATGTGCGCCAGCCACCAGAATTGAAGACACATTCCATCCAGATTATGTCTACAAGCTAAACAAAGCTTTGTATAGACTGAAACAAACACCAAAAGCCTGGTATGATACTCTATCTACTTTTCTCTTATCCAATGAATTTCAAAGAGGTAAAACTGATAAAACTTTGTTCCTAAAATGGAAAGGGAAGGATCTATTGATTGTACAGATCTATGTATAGGATATCATCTTTGAATCCACATGTGAGAAAATGTGTGAAGAATTCAACGAATTGATGACAACTCAATTTTTTAATGAGTGTCATGGGTGAGTTGCAATGTTTTCTTGGATTGCAAGTAACACAACAAGAAAATGGAACTTTCATTCATCAAAACAAATATGTTAAAACACTTTTGAAGAAATTTGATATGAATGATTGTAAACCAAGCAACACTCCCATGTGTACAAGGAAACCTTTCATTTCTGATGAAAAAATTGAGTTGGTAGATTAGACACTTTAAAGATGTATGATTGGGTCATTGATGTATCTAACTATATAGAGACCTGATATTATGTTTGCTACTTGTGTCTGTGCTAGATATCAAGCATAACCTTAAAAGTATCATTTAATACCACAAGGGAATCCACATTAGGAGGGTGCTAGTTCCTTGGCAATGCCTTGGTCTCATGGTTAAGTAAAAAGGCAAACAACAGTTTCAAACTCTTCAGCAGAGGCAGAGTGCATTACTGCTGCAAGCTGCACAGCTCAACTTTTGTGGCTTCAAAACCAACTACTTGTTTAGTATAACTGCTCTAAAGACACCGTTGAAACTGGGCAGTCAAGCAGTTGAAAACATTATCAAGAATGTTGTGTCACAATAAAAAAAACAAAGCATATTGACATTCGTCATCACTTTATAAGAGATTGTTACGAAAAAGGTTTGATTTCCATTTACCATGTTCCCACTGCAGACCAGCTAGGAGATGTTTCATAAAAGCATTAGATGCATCTACTTTTGAAAGCTTGATCTCTAGGATATGGATGTTAAACATGGATTAAACAATAAAGTTTTGTTCTCAAAAATAAAAACTGTAACATGTCTTCTTGAAAAATATCAATTTTTTTATTAAACAAATTAATATGTTGTTTTGAAAATCATTAAAAATAAAAGCTATGTTTAAATGACTTAAACCATTGCTTTAGTGGTTCTAAAGTCTATTTAACCAAAGTCTATCACATTGCACAAGTAACCTATGTTATTCTATCATATGTTGACTAGTTAAACAAATATGTCATCCATTGTTTTCCATTTCTAACCTCTGTTGACAAACAACAGAGGTTTCCTACACCAAACATACCTTTACTCTCAAACAGAGGATTATCATGTGGGACAGACCTTTGAAACATGCCATCAAATGCAAGCAGCGTTAGTTCTTCAAAATAGATTTTGAACCACGTCAGCATCACTTTTGCAAAACCCTATAAAAACCCTTATCCATCAGCTTTGTGATCTTGTCTGTATGACTTGTTTTTTCATAGAAGTCACAATACATATTTGTGATCTTGTCTTTCTTGGGACTCTTCTTTCTCTTTTCTAAACAAATGTTTGAGCATCTGTTTGAGAGTGAGTAACATGAATGACCTTTTCCTTTGGAGGTTTGAGGCCATCATGGTGTGTGAAATCAACTCGTTTGAAGATTTCAAGCACATCACATTCATCATACCAAGAAGGTTTAAACTCATATATTTCTCCTTTTCAGGACTTGGTGATGGATCTGGTGGTTTTCAAGAGTGATCTTTCTACCATCAGGATCAATGATTTTTACTTGTTTACCAACTAAATTTGTCAGAATCACTTCAACTAATTGAGAGTCATGTTTACATTTTCTTTAGAAAATTATTTAGATTCTGTGTATCCAATTCCAAATTTTGCATTGCTCTTTGTTTGTTTATTAAGGAGCATCTCAAATCCAGACATGACTCTACCCATTTTTTACAATTGATTTGCGTAGATTCAAGCTCCTTTTTGCAACTCTGAAAATTTTCTATCATAGTTTGGAGCTGGTCTTTGGTATTTGATGCTTCATGTTTTAAATTGTTGATTTCTTGGTCCTTTTCAGTTCCTTGACCTCTTTGATGTTTGCAAACGCAATGATGCATTTATCTAAACATAATTCTTTAATATTGTGAGGTGATACCTTGGCAACAACTTCTTCTACACAATCATGAGGATAATCAATGGAACTTTTGGGATGATCTTTTTCCATTCTTTCTGCATGGCCTTTTTCACAAACAATTGTTTGCTTTAGGCTTTCTGCATTTGCACTATAAGAGCTTTCACCAAAAGTCTTTTTCTTCTATTGATTAACTTCATCTAAAATACATTCAAGTGCCATAAAGCAAAAATTTACATGTTCATCCTTTTCTTTTGCCACAAGAGCAAAATTTTCATTAGTTAAGTCATCTGGTAAGCTACTCCAGTCAACAAAGCCTTGTATGAAAAAGCTTTATTGTTTGGCTTCTACATGTGTAGGAGCATGAGCAACTGGAGGTGCTTGAATATGTACAACAGGCTTTGAACATATTGGACCCATGGAACAGGTGTTGCATGAATATATTTCACAGACACAGGGTTCATGCTTTGTGCAAAATGGGCAGTGTTTTGTACATTTGGTCAAGGGGTATTTTAATAAAACTGTTATTGGTTGTTAGATTGAGGTCTTTGGTTTGGATATGTTATCACAGGTGTAAAGTTATTTGTTTGACTCCGACATTCTCTGGAAAAATGACATAATCTGTCACATTTAAAACAGTTTATCTTTGATTTATCCAACCCTACCCTTGAAACCCTAGATATTTTCTACCAGACCTTTTATAAAAGTTGTTTGCTCTAAGACTAAGTAGTGCCACTTGGTGCAAAATATCCATCTCCTCAAGGTCAGTGGGATCAATATGCTTCAGATCATCAAGAACAAAAGATAGATTATCAGAATTATGATTGTCATCATTTGAGGAATATTGATTATAATTGATTCCAGTTGATATATCAATATAATGGTCATAACTCTGGTCATTGATATACCTGATGATGATCCTTCTTGACTGAGAAGTGTCGTGTTGCCAACGATATAATCATCAGACATTTTTCCATTTTTCTGGAGCTTCTTTTTCTGGACAATCTCTCTTTCAAATGTTAAGAGCTTTCCATGAAGATAAGTCAAGGTCATATCCTTAAAATTAGGAGTTGTTCTCATCAGAATTGCTATTGTATCCCACTTTTCAGGCAGTGATCTCAAAAATCTATTACTTAAAGTTGATTTAGAAAACCCTTTATTTACCAACTTAAGTTCACTTATTAGATAGGAAAATCTTTCAAACTATTGAGTAAGGGTTTCTCTCTTAACATGTGTGAAAGTCTCATATTGAACATTTGGATTTTCGGCATTTGGTACTATTGGAATGTCTGGTCCGAATATAATGGACTTCCAACATCCTGTGTTTTGTTTAGCAAGCACGTGTGCCATCCGACGTTGCCTAATATAATATTCAGATCTGATAAGCATTGGTGGCTTGTTTCTGAAACCGGTATTATGGGTATCATGATTATTTTGTGTCATTCCTTTTGATCTTGTCTGAAAAAAATGTACGTATAAACCCTTTTTGAATGTTATACTTTAAACCCTGAATTCAGATTTAACGAACAGATTGGATCTCTTTGTGAACTGAGGTTTGTATATTAAACTAATTGTGAAATCAAGTTTAATGTGACAAAGCTCTGATACCAATTGTAGGATCTAAGTTGGTTATACTTGTGAGTTTAAGCTATGAAGAACAAACAATATGTAAATTGCAAAGTTAATTAAATAAACACGGAAGTAGAAAGTTATATCAAAACTATTTATATTGAATTCTAGTGATTTCAATTACAGTACGATGATTATACAAACTCCCCCTCAGACTGATCACTCACTTTGTTGTTCATACAAAAGGAATATTTGTGATCAAATATATCTATAATACATGAGATCTATTTATACAAGTACAAAAGCTATGTTTGCAATCAACCATGTCACCTTGATAGTGACATCTAATATTTCTAACATAAAAGATTCCACAGATGTTAGCAAACATCTGCAGAAATCTAACATCTAATCTATTACATTGAACATATGTTCTAATCTAAGTACTGTTACATTGAATAAACCTCTGTTCTTCAAACTGTTGTTTGCTTGTATCAAACATCTATTTGGCCACAATAGATGTTTGGTCTTCATTATCAGTGTTTTGTTTCAACAGAGCTTTGGCCCTGAATAGTGGTTTCTTCTTCTTCAACAATGGTTCCAAGGCTTTGAACAAATCTTTGAATGGCTTCAACAGATGCTCTGATTAGTGTTCAAGATTCACTATATTTGGGAGGAGAATGCTTCATCAACTGTGTATTTCTTGATCATGAGGTCATGTTTGGCTTTTGAATATCATCTATTCTTTTGTAGGTCCAACAGCGATAAGCAACCACTTCTTCAAATTGCGATCTTTGGTGTAATACGAAAAGAAGCAGGTACGACGGGGTTGTTATGATTGGTAGCTGAATAGTAGTGGTGTTTGTGTCGGTGGTTGTTGCGGAGCTCATAAAAGAAACAAAAACTTGTGTAGTTGCTGATGTGTGTGTGTTACTTGCAAGACCCGATTATGAAACACCAAACAAGAATTTTAGTTACCAAAATCATTAATTCAGTCATAATTTAACGTTCATAGATCGCAAGTTACGAACTGAGAAGGTTAGGGTGGTTGTAGATCTGAGAAGACGAAATGAGACAAACGAGTCTATAATTTAGTTGTAAAAGCCTTTTGCAACTTTAATATTTAATTTTCAAATGCCACTTTAAACTACAAGGTTTTTGTAAATTTCAGGACATTTCACTTAATTTTCAAACCCTAAAGCTTTATTTAATTTAATCTCATTAATTTGTTATAAGTATAAGTAATTTAATGAAAATAAAAATTAACAATTTATGATAAAATATGTCATTCATAAAGTAGTGAAGGCCCGTTAATATTTTAATCCATTTTTATTCTCAAATTTAATTATCATCAATTGTTTTATCAATGAACTTTTCCTTATAAATTATATTTTAATTTAATTACAAAAATAGTATTAATTGATCCTTAAAGGTTTTCAAATACTTATAACATAAATATTAAGGCGTAGTTAAAATAACAATATCATGCACAAAAAGGTTTTTTTATTTAAAAAGATATTGGTCGGTAGGCGGGTGTGAGGGTTCTATTAAAAACCTATAAGAGAATACTAAATCACATGTGGGTGAGTCACCCATATTTTTTTAGTTTAACTTTTTGCTTTTTATACCGTATATAATACACAGTTTTAACCTTTAAGTTTTTCACATGTGGATTAATTACCCATATTTTTTTCAGTTTAACTTTTTTCTCTTTATAGCATAGATATAACACACTTTTAACCCTTAAGTTTTTAGGTTTCAATACTTTATGTTACATTTTTGTTTCTATTTTAGTTTTTTTTTTGATATTTTAGTTTTAGATACTATTGCAGTCCGTCCTTCGTCACGAAGCCCGGGTGTAACCCACTAGTTTAAAAGCGATAACAATTGAGCATCTGTATGCCATCTTGTAGAATTGCTCCCCCCCCCTCTCTCGTAAGAATTATGCACAACTCTTCACTCTCTGCCTGTATATATACACATTCACACCGCAAAACTTTATGTTATTTAAAATTTAAATTATAAACAAAAAACAAAAAAATTAAAAACCATACATTGTTTTAACAAATCAAAGGAATTATTCATTGCTCGTAATACGAAGTTGTATTTTTTTTTTTGTTTTTACATGTTGTTGCTTGTAATATAAATGAATTTCTTTTATCACACTGACATATATGAAATTTTAGGGTTTTTTAAAATGAGTTAAGTTTATTTAATAATTGATGCTAGTTTCACTATCCCTTATGACATAGGCATCTAAAAAAATTATTAACAAACAAAGGTACCAATATTTTCCATTTTTAAATTCAAACATTACATAACACAACAAATCATAATCTAACCATTTCATAACACAATTTTGTATTCAAATATTACCAATTAGTCGATTCACTACCAATGACAATCACCGTTTGACCATTCTGAATCTCACTCATGTTTGCCTTGTACGAATTATGATACCAATCGTCATCCTCTACTTCAAGGCTTTCGTAGTCCCAAACCTGTTTCAACACCTCACTGTCACAATCCAACTCCAGATCCTTTTCATATTGCTCTTCCACATCTTCTACGAAGCTGTTGTAATCCATTGCATATTTTGCTTGCAACTCTTCTTCGGGCATATTGTAGACGCTAACAAAATTATCTTCAACCACTTATTTCTCTTCCACGTTTACAACTTCTTTTTCAACCTCATGGCTACAATAACGCTATCAACATATTAGAGAAATTGAAACATACATCAATATAATTAACATAAACATAGATCAGATCAATTACAAGGCTTTAAAAGATTGGTTACAATACATTCAACCGATAATAACGCACATAATAAAAACACAACTAACAAATTACTAAAACAATATTCCACATAGTGACTTGGATAGCTTTTGTTTTGAGCATTTCGTCTTTCTTGTTGATAGTCAGTAACAAAGTGGGAACTACACTTTCACATCTGTCATTGATGGGAGTGTTAATCCACCTTAGGAAACCACAATTGCCTTTTTGTTGAACACACGCAATCTGATTAAACACATGATGATGACACACGCTGATCACACATATATACACTGTCATAACACACATATTAACACGCTAATCACACACATGTACACTATCATGACCCACATTAACATCATCATACACATACATTAGTTACACTACAATTCAAGTAACCAAAATCAACATAATTCAAGTAAACCGAAATCAATACTTAGACAACAAAGGAATCATCGAGCAGGGTTAACTTCAGTCTTGGAGATTTTATAACATGTAGCTGCACCACACATTAAGCAAATCGCATCCGACCCAACAACCCTTCGTGAGCATTGTTTCAAAGTTGAAGACATTGAGTAGGTTCAATCTACCAGGCTGATTGGGGAATCGGGGAATTAGGGCTTGTATTGGAGAAGAAACATGCTTCAGGGGTATAATAGTCATTTAATCATATTTTTACTGTCAAATAAGAGTTTGATTGACGAAGGGAGGTAATGTGTGATGAAATGCAGCCACGGGGAGCCAAAGTGCAAAAATGGAAGACGAGGAGGCAAAGTGTAAGAGCTAGGAAAACACAGAGAGGCAAATTGCAGATTACTCAAGATTAATTTACACCTAGTCCATAAATAATTTTTTTTTCAATCAAAGCCATCATACCACAAAAACTATGTGTGTAATTAACTCTTAATATAACTAAAGGAAGAAATTGAGATTTGGTACAAACCATGTTAATTCTAAAAACGTCGAGAACAAATTTGGGTCATCTAAATTTTTAATCAGTGGATGGTATTGGTTATACATCAACCCAAAGTATTAGCTATCTCAATTATTAGTTTTAAGGGTATTTTAGTAATTGTATCGATTGTATTAAATAAAAAGATTCAAGGTAAAATTTTCTTATGTTGACCTTTTCCTACTTGTTCACAATATTTTTAGAATGTAATACCTTTTATATACTTTATGTCACACCCTAACCGATGGCGGAAACATCGGGGCATGACGAAATAGATTGCTCGAGTCAACATAACACTAGTTAGCGACAACAGTTAATGTAACAAAATTTCATTTCATTTCATAATTTGTCAAGTACAACATAAGAAATTGCAAAGTACAACATTTTGAAGATTCAAATACAACATGATTAACAATATGCAACATAAAGTCTAGAAATTTCGAAGTGCGTTTCTAGGAAGTCCTTACTAAGTTTCATCAATGGCGTCATCCTTAACCTGCAACATGTTAAAATTATAGTTCAACAAAAGTATTGGCGAGTACGCAAGTCTGATATAACATAAGTGTGAAATAGTTTAAACGAATCCACATGTTAAAATAGTATACTAGATTAATGTAAATAAGGCATGCGATTTACAAGTCAATCCTCAAGTGTCACCGCAAAATAAAATAAACTTAACATGACCTCAAGAATACGGGCAGTGCGTTACTCCTATAGCGCTATACATATTAAGGGGAGGCTCGTACGAAGTTAATGACAAGTCGTATCACATAAGAATGTTCTAAGTATACAAATCATGTATCACGTATCTTTAGCATGCATGATGGATTGTTTGTGTGTTTGCATAAAAATATAAGTGTGATTTTGCATTTTGATAGGTTAACATATTGCACCCAAAGTGTAAAGCGTAAAAAGGTGTTCGAGTGTACTCACGGTTATGCAAGCTTCCTAGTATGCCGTGCGTAGAGTGCTCAGGTGATGCAACCCGAAGTTACCCTACATTGGGTAAGCAAGTGGGCGTGAGTATACTGAGTCGGACGACAGATCCAGGTTTTGAAGCAGAAAGTACGGAAGGAAAAAAATAAAGTTACCACTTAATACGAAGTGGGCCGACCACATTGTGCGAGTTGACTTGCACCTCGTATGAGTTGGTTGTTCTCCTCGTGCGAGGTGACAGTTCTTAAATGTTTTAGCCCGTTTTGTACCCATTTCGACACTGATTTTTGTGAACGGGGATCGTGGTAACGAGGCAGAATAGTCTAGGACCATAATACGAAATCAGGAAGCGATTAAGATTCTGTTCTGACTTGTTTATTAAGAAAATACGAAAATTATGTATGGTTTAAGTATATAGACATTCAGGTTGGTCGTAGATGTCAAGCATGGAGATGTCAAATCTCGTTATATGATTCACCAAAGCACAAGGTTGCAATAACCCGGTTGGTCATGAATGTACAGAAAGTAAGTGCAAAAATGTCCAAGTGGGGCGTGGAACTTAATTCTGGTAGCCAAGGCTCCCAATGTTCTCACTAGCTAGAACACTAATCCAGTCCTATGAGGATGATGAACTAGGTTAGCTCCAACACTTGGTACAATGAAATAAGTAAAAGTTATGAAATTGCAAAGTGTTAGTGAGTTAAACTCACTTAGAAAAATCTGAGATGAATCTGCCGAGAATCAAGAAATCTGAGAGTGGGAGTGAAATTGTACGGAAGATTGGAAGTGGTGAAGTGTGTCAGTATTTATAGGAAAGCAGTTTAGTTCGTACGAGTTGGCATCACTTCATACGAAGTGGTATGCACTTCATGCGAAGTGACTTGTTTGGTCCATTTTCGCGTGTTATAGCTAGTCGTTTAAGTACTTTAAGCATGCATGAATGATGTATAAGTATAATTGCACACGGAGTTGAGCATTCGAGTATTTCAAGTTTGAGTTTCTTGCATGAAATCACGTATTAGAGATTGTAAAGTATGAATCAAGCGTATTACAATGTATAAGTATCAAATAAAGTTCCATTATGATCATAGTCTCAGGATACAAATGTTGGAAACGAAAGATAAGTTCACGATACAAGTTTCCAAATATAGAAATTCGAATACACTTTCTAAATGAGGAAAGTCCAGAAATGCAGAGCGTTGCACTTTATTACTTTTTTAAATACACCATAAAATTAAGAATTAATAATCTTCAGTATGTGTATAATATTTTATATATTTTTTCAAATGACATTTTTTAAAAGTGTATAAATAACACTTCAAAACTGTTTGTGCTGATTTCAAACTTGTTTTGTGATGGTTTCGAAACTATATGTTTTGGCTTCAATATTGTCTCTACTAATTTTCAACCTGTGTTGTGTTGGTTTCTGTTTGTACTAATTTCGAACTTGTTTGTGCTAATTCTAAGTGTGCTAGTTTCAAAACTATATGTGTTGATATGCTATATAACAATAAATAAAAAAGCGAAAATTTTGGTTTAGATATTGAGACTGAAGAACAATGGATGAAAATGATATTTTTGTTGAAGAATATCATATACGAATTTAATGTAAAAGGAATTAGTTACCATAGCTATTGAGATCTACATATAACTAATAAGATTTACGTTACTGTTTTACCCTTTTTTTAAAAGTAGTTGGATGTTAAGTGTCAAATTTTTATTGTTTTCTATTATGTTTATACAAAACGTGTTTGTATTTGATCCGCTCCTAGATCATAATATAAGCATCACATTAATATCTTCCTAAGACCACGAGGTCACCACTGGCCCCAAACACGTTAAACGACATTTTTAGGCTATCTTTAGTGGTGGTTCTTGTCACAAGTGAAAGAGAGAGGGAGATTTGTTAGTTTGGATGTGAGAAAGTTAGTGTGTATGTAAAGTGGGTATTAGTTGGTATAATAATTAACAAAGGGATGGAGGTCGCTAGTTTGAAACCAAGTCGAACCGGGTTTTACCGTAGCGGGCCTTCGGGCGGGCAAATTTTACCCAGAGTTGGTGGCTTGGTGGCTCGGGTATGCATCCAACTTTGACCGTTATGGAGGAGAGGATGCATTTGCTCGATTTAGGGCATCCCATAATGCTTATCCGATGATTTAGTTGACCATTTAAAGATAAAAAAACAAAGAGTGTGAACTACTACACTATTTTACCTAGTAAAATGGCTTTGATAACATAGACGACACATAACAAAAAATAATATTTCACTTGGCTTACAACTATACATGATCTAAAGGGTTTTTTCACTTAGCTTACCACTATTCATGATATAAAAAGTGTTAATACGGATACACCTTTCCTCTTTTATCTTTATATGTATACACGTGTATATATATACATATATATATATAATAGCCTCCTAAAAATATATAACTACACTGTTAATTTTCTATTCAGATAAAATAAAATGGCAGGAACCATGTCTCGGTAACACTAAAATTGATAAACCCGAGGATGACCATGACCTTCACTTTACCTACATTTCATAAACTACTTTTCACCTCTTCATATCAATCAATCTTCTCTGTTTCCACTACAATCAAATCAAAGGCATGAATAAACCACCTGAATCCGATCAAAATCCTACCGAATTCGTTGAAGTAGATCCCACAGGAAGATACGGTCGGGTAAAACCCTTATTCTCCCCCTTTTTCACACCTTTTTTCATCAATTTCTTCATTTTTACTAAAAAATCATCGTTTAAAGTTCAAATTCGTTGTAATTTGTTGTGTTTTGTTGTTCCAGTATAATGAAATTTTGGGCAAAGGAGCTTCCAAGACAGTGTATGTAGTTTAATTCGCTTAATTTGTAGTTTTAGAAATTAGGGTTTTGATGAGTGATCTTTTTTTTGCAGGTTTAGGGCATTTGATGAGTATGAAGGGATAGATGTGGCATGGAATCAGGTGAAATTGTATGATTTTCTTCAAAGTCCTGAAGATCTTGAGAGGTTGTATGGTGAAATTCATTTGTTGAAGACTTTAAAGCATAGTAATATCATGAAGTTTTATACTTGGTGGGTTGATACAGACAACAGGAATATTAATTTTGTTACTGAGATGTTTACTTCTGGCACACTTAGACAGTAAGTTCAGGTTAAATGATTGCAAAAAGTGTTTTAAGTTAAACTCGGAAAGTAAGTTATTGATTGTATCAATGTATTGTTGATTTGGTTAGGTATAGGCAGAAGCATAGAAGGGTTAATATCAATGCGATCAAGCATTGGTGTAGGCAGATCTTGAAAGGGTTGGTGTATCTTCATAGCCATGATCCGCCTGTGATTCATCGGGATCTTAAATGTGATAATATTTTTATTAATGGTAATCAAGGAGAGGTTAAGATTGGTGATTTGGGCCTAGCAGCTATCCTCCATAAATCGCATGCCGCTCGCTGTGTTGGTAAGTCTCCTATCCCTGGATTAAGAAAGCGTGGGTGGGGCGCACGTGGAAGGTCGTACATATAGCTTGTTTTTCAGGTCGTGCATAGAGGTAATTTATATATTAAATTGTAAACATAGCCTTTCGTGAGATATGAATCATCATTGCTTACCATACCTGGGACTCGTAACCTAATTGAAACTTGAATACGAAGAAACCACAAGGAGGTAGGTTATTTATAGCTTTTTAGGTGGTATATAGAGGTTATTTATATATTAAATTGTAGATAGAGGTTCTATCTAAATTGTGTACGATAGAAACCTATAATATACATAAATAAATCTATATAAATACCTTGCGCCTCCCGTATGTGATGCGTGCGTCTCTCGCCTCGGCTCTGGGGACCCTATTGCCTCGGTGTGGCTTGCATATTTTAAAACCAAGCCCTTATCCATGTTTCAAGAGGAAGAGATGATCACACTTGTGATGTATTTGTCACAATTGCAAACAGTTGAAGTTAATGCTGATCTCGATTTGTAATTTGTATCGCATAATAATAATGGATTATTTTGTTTCCTTCTCAGGAACACCAGAGTTCATGGCTCCAGAGGTTTATGCTGAGGAGTACAATGAACTGGTTGATATCTATGCATTTGGAATGTGCGTTTTGGAAATGGTTACCTTTGAATATCCGTATAGTGAATGCACCCATCCAGCTCAGATCTACAAAAAAGTTACTTCGGTATGAACTTTTTAGCTTCCATTTAATTAATCGAATTCCTAGCCAAAGATATGCAAGGTGTTCATATGGACAGCTTGATCAAAATGGCTAACTTTTGATATGAGTCGGTTTGTGTTGACCCATCAACACTTTGTTGTCCCTTTTTGTTTTATTCTTTTTAAGCAATATATTAAATTTTATTCACAGAAACTATTCTGTTAAAATGCTAGTCTAATTCTTTTGACTAAAGTGATTAAGAAGGTTGCAAGGGGCGAACCTTGGAGCAATGGTAAGGTTGCTGCCATGTGACCTGGAGGTCACGGGTTTGAGTAGTGGAAACAGCCTCTTCCATAAATGCAGGGTACATCAGGCCCAACTTGGCCGGACACCCCCCCGGACCCCAATCATGTGGGAGCCTCTTGCACTGGGATACAGAAGGTTGCAAGCATTTGAATCTGTGCAGTTAATGCGGTAAAAAATCGGATATCGGTCAAGGACCGATATCTGAGATATCGGTTATTGTGGTGGGATATTGGTAATTTTAATATCATGCAGAATTTATATATATAGCAATAACAATTCAGTATACTCTCCTACCATAACAAATAAACCTTTTGCAACTTGCAAAACCCTAACAATTGTAGCAAGTAGGAACTTATTAAGACTTAAAACATTAACATTTAACACTAACAATTAAGACTTAAAATACTATTTGCAACAATAAGAAGAAAGATGAATGATAGAACTAAGAAGAAAAATACCGATATTGGGGAAATCGGTGATATATCAGTCAATATCGCCGATATTATCGGTACCGATATTTGACACCAATATTTTACATGGGGACCGGTAACCGATATATTGGTGATAATTGCATAGATTTGAATAAACTTTGGGCTACTTTTGACCCGTTTACCATTTTTGCCTTTTTGTCCATAGCTAAGTCCTTTAGTTTTGCTCATTGGATATGAGAATTGCCAAAATCGACAATTCGACATTTTTTACATGTAAATTCCACTGACAAATTATTTTCTCACAAAAATAGGGGAAAAAGCCTAATGCTTTCTACAAAGTTAAGGATCCCGAGGTGCGCCAATTTGTCGAAAAATGTCTTGTTACAGTTTCTCAACGACTTCCGGCAATAGAGCTACTTAAAGACCCTTTTCTCCAGCCAGATGATTATGGGTATTATTTGAGATCCATCGATTATTGTAGAGAGTTCAATGGAATAGATCTCATGAATAATCATCATAGTAATGGTTATCCTGTTGACAACGATTTACATGATTTTGGATATGAATGGAAACCGACTTGGATTATCAACAAGGTGGATTTGAAACAACGGAAAATGGACTAGTCACAAGTCAAGAAGTTGACCATCTTGGAGAAGTCAACATTTCTATCAAGGGAAGGAGAAATGAAGATCATGATATTGTATTGAAGCTACGGATTGTAGATAAAGAAGGTATCCCTTTTTTCGTGTGCCCATTTTTCTCAATTAGATGTAGCAAATACGACCCGTGTACTATGGGTCAGTTAGGTTATATTTTACTTCAAAAGGGTCAAATGAAAATTAGCTAATAGATAACTTGTTAAATGTTAAATTGTGAGAAGTTTCTAAAAGGTAGACAAAAACATGTTTGTGGTTCAACTGTTCAACCCGACCCGACCCCTTTTGGACTCGTTCTAAAAGGGGAGTGGATCAAAGTTAGCCAAACGGAATCAAAGTCCGAAAGTGAATTCCTAATTTAGTCAACTTCCTAAATTGTTCTATCCAAAAGTTTAGGTTTTTTTATCATCTAATTATATGGTTTCGTCATAATAAAATACAAAGTACATGGATGCTCCTATGGTTTATCAAAATTTTTGATTTAGTCCCTAGCTTTCCAAAAGTATACAGATGATCCTTGTGGTTTGCACTTTGTAGCGCATTTAGTCCCCAGCTTTTTTCCAAAAGAACATGGATGGTCCATGTGGTTTGCACTTTGCACTTTGTAACCATAGTTATTACAGGCACAAAAAAAGCGATGGCCTAATAAAAGAAAAGCGCACAATGAAAAAAAAATTAAGCATTTTTTTTATGTATTAGAAAAGTAATACTATTCTTCAAATAAAATAAACTAGGGATATTGGTCTCTAATAATCTCTACTAGACGTCATTGGCCATTGGCAGTCCCACCTTTTTTTATTCCCCATGATAGTCCCACCTTTCAACTATTTTTCCTCCACTAGTCCTCCGTTAAAAAACTTAACTCCGTGAGGAAAAATAGTTGAAAGGTGGGACTATCAGGGGGATAAAAAAAGGTGGGACTGCCAATGGCCAATGACGTCTAGTAGGGATTATTAGAGGCCAATATCCCAATATACTAAAGCTATTATATAACATTTGATATCATCTATTTAGTACCAAAAGTTTAAATATAAGTACACGAGTGTGAAAGATAGGTTCCGTTCAATAAAAGTAGAAATTTTGCTGGAATCTTGCTAGAATTTAGAGAATTTGGCCGGAAACTCTCTAGAATATAGGAATCTCACCGGAATCTGCCGCTGAACCATCACCTGGAGAATTAAAGCATAATTTCAATGGCCTAGCCTAGAAAATAGGCCTAGGCACAAGAGGCGATGGCTTTTAACAACTATGTTTGTAATACATTTAGTCTCTAACCTGGACATGCTAAAACCTTTAGATTTGTTGGCTGGAGAA
This sequence comes from Scalesia atractyloides, assembly GCA_947069175.1. NCBI lineage: Eukaryota > Viridiplantae > Streptophyta > Magnoliopsida > Asterales > Asteraceae > Scalesia > Scalesia atractyloides. Next base: position 66,472,462 of record CAMTDV010000026.1, on the reverse strand, counting down.
TAAATACATTACAAAGTGCAAACCAGAGGACCATTGGTGTACTTTTGGAAAAGCTAGGGATCAAATCTAGAGTTTTGGTAAACCATAGGGACCATCCGTTTACTTTACTCTAATAAATAACACATTAGTTATTTATTTAGAAAAAGTTTTTGAGGGAAAAAGCTGTTTGTCAGGTCAACTCAATTTGGCCCGTTTTGACTTCTGACCAACTTGTTACCCATTTTGCCACCTTTACCCTCAATTTTTAGTTTGACTAACGTAAGTGTTTCATGGATGATTGAACATTGTAGGCCGAGTTCGGAACATTTACTTTCGGTTCGACATTGAAGCCGACACAGCATTTGACGTTGCAAATGAAATGGTTGCTGACCTGGATATTGCGAATCAAGATGTTCATAAGATAGCTAACATGATCAACGGTGAAATCTTATGCTTGGTGCCAGAATGGCAAACAGTATTAAACTTATTACAAGAAGATCATCAGTTAGAAAACAAGTTAGAAGCAGCCAACGGTTCAAGACATGAGTGTGCATCCATTCATGGCCGGTTTGAAGAAATAACATATCAAAATGATGTTTCTGAGCAATGTATCACAGATGGTGCTCCAGTGGTCTCGAGCCAGTCAGATGATTTACGCTATTCTGATGCATGGCTTCAACACGAACCATCTGAACCTGATTATGAAAACGAGGTTCAACAGGAATTAAGGTGGCTCAGGGCCAAATATCAGATGCAGCTTAGAGATCAACAACTAGGACTTGCATCGAATCGGTCTCGCGGTTTTCATATAAATTTGGATAAAAGAATATGCATGAAAAACGAAAATGAGACGTTTAGTGGTTATAGGGAATTGCTTCCTCAACATCTTCATAGGGCTATTTCCCTTCCTGTTGATGCCATTGATGTTTGAAATTCTTCTAACTATTTTTAGCAATATCTTTTTTCCTAATAAACTTATTTATCAACTTTGCTGTCAACATTTTTTCCTAACCCAACACATGACATGACCCAACACAGAAGTGGTTAGGTCTAATTAGGTTGTGTCCTCTGTTAACATGTTTAAAGTTTACTATGAAGCACGGGGACAGCTATGAGCCTTTAGTACCCGTCTCGGGGACGGTTTGGGGATGGAAACACCATGGGGACGTTTCCAAAGCGTATTCTGAAATCGGGGGACAACAACCAAACATTTCGGGGACGGCAACCAAACGTTTCCTTTCATTTTTAGGGTTTCCAGGAAGAAGAAGATGAAGAAGATAGTGGGCAGCGGCTGGGTTTCTAGGCCTTAGGGTTATGTAACTTTATGCATTTTGATATTTAGCCCCTCTATCTTTCACTAGTTTTTATTTATTCTCTAGACCTTGTAAAAATTTACATAAAAACTATAAAATTAGTTAGTGCATTTTAACATTTAACCCTCTTTATTTTCATTAGTTTACATTTAGTTCTTAACTTTATAAATTATTACATAAAAAGTATATATAGGGATTTTCATCAACACTTGAAACCACCTTAAATCATTTATAGGGATATTTGATGATAGTATACATCAAAAATTATTTAAAAATCCTCGTTAACTATTTTAATGAAATTCTAGTGGGAGATTTTCATCAACACTTGAAACTATCTACAGTAAAAATTTTAGATGACAACTCAAGTCCTACATTGAGTTATGATGTTCGTAATGGGCTGCAAATTCTGACAATAAACGCAGCCTCGACATTTGTTACGAAATAATTCAGTTAAAATATCAAACGACGTCGAAAACTTGTAATTCCAGTGGGTTTGAAAGGTATTTCCGGGAATACGTTATGGACTCAAGAAACATCAGTTTTTGTAAACTTTTGAACCTGTAACTTTCTCGGACATAACATGTTTTCACATATCCTTCTATAAAACAAGTTTTCGGGTTTCTTTATCATGCTTAGCAACTATATAAACACTTCCACATCATTCTTAGCAGGTTGTGTATTACATTAAAACAGATTCATCATACCAAAACATCACGATCATCAATATTATCAACCCTAATCAACCTTTATGTGTCTATGCATACCTAAACGATAATAGGAAACATCATACTTGATTTTCATGCTTTCTACACTACCAGTTCACATTGTAAACATCAAGATCATCAAAGATATATACATACACAACCATGCTAACCTGATTAAACAACCGAAAAGCATGTATAACCTTCTAAAACTATAAATAAAACTCAAATATGATACCTAGCGATGAAGTAGGAGTATGATTAAGCCTTGAACTGAAGTTTTGAAGTCCTTGGTGCTCCTTGGTTGCGTCGACAGAAGAGAGAAGAGGGAGAGCACTGAGATCGCAGGTTAGGGTTTTTTAGGAGTTGAGAGTAATGAATAACATGCAATTACGTAACATAATAAACGATTAACTATTGGGGGCGGTTTAGGATAATGTGTGTGTGGGCCGCAACTTCTTGGGCCACAAGGGGGTTTGGTGCCGCAAGGTAGGGGTTTTGGGTGGACGGTTTGGGCTTGTATTGAAGTTGGGCTGCACAATGGTTCACTTGGGCAGGAGGTAAAGGGATTATGGCCCGGGTTTTCTAATGCCGCAAGTAACAAGAATACCATGAGGGTGTTTGAGTTGGTGCTTGTTTTGTAAACATATATGTGTTGGGGATGGTTTGTCTTAGTGGGCCGAAAACAATAAGGAACAAGGAAAAGTAGCAGTTGAGCTTGCAGTGTTGGACCACAAAGGGATAAAGAGAGATACATGGCTTCGGGTTGGGCCGTAACTCGGCCGCAACTGAGTTACACAGGTTTGGGGTCGGGCCGCATGAAATATAGAATAACAAAACCATGTAACACGCGTTTAAGTTCCAAATCATACATTACGTATGTAAATATCTATATTCATTATATAGCGATTCTAGACAATGCTGACCTCAAAAAGTGCGGATTGTCACGGATTTGGTAGGGCAGCGGTGGTGCAGGGGTTTGGAGATGATGGTGGTTCGGTGGGGGTGTGGGTGGTTTAGTGATGGTGCGGCGATGGTGGTTTGGGTAGGGCAACCATGGTGCAGGGCGTTGGAAATGGTGGTGGTTCGGGGGGGGGGGGTGGGGTGATATAGACATATAACATGCTGAAAACAGTGATGATAGTGACTATAACGTTGAAGTAGTTGGGTCAGGATAGTCAAATGATGATTCGGATGATCAAGATTTTGATGAACTAGTTGAAAATAGTGATGATGATAGGGAGGTTCTAGATGAGGTAATTGGTTCAGAGTAAGATAGAGAGGACTTTGAATGGAGACAATCACAAGATGCAGTTAGAAAGGCTAGTAAAATTGATTGTGAAGCCAAAAAAAAGTTGTTTGATGACTGCTTATAGGAAAAAGAAACAAAGGGAAGGGAAAGTTATATGAAACGAATGATGCAGGGGATTCACATATAGAGGGGTATAGTAGTTATGAGGAATCTAATGGTGACATTATCACATTTGGTGATAGTGAGGATTATGATATCAGGGGTAAGAAGTATAAGGAACCAGTGTATTGTTATTGGATGCAACTGAACCTGGATAAAAAAACAAAAGGGGAACCAAAAGAGGAAAAAGTAAACTCATCAATCAACCCAACAGTCAACTCAACAGTCAACCCAACAGACCACTCAAAATGAAGCCCACATTGGAAGTAAACAGTCAACTAAAAGAGGAAGGCCAAGAGGGAAGGGCAACAGAGAAGGTTGCACTTAGTTGGTTAAAGTTTAACTTGTGTTTGGACAATTTGATGTTTTGTATTGCCTATTTTGGACAAGAATCATTTAGGCTTAATTTTATATACTGACTCTATGTACGTAATGACTTAATGTTATAGCTGCAGGGGCATTTTGGTCATTACACAGAAGTGCATATAAGTGTTAGGTGTTGCAGGGGTATTTTTGTAATTATACAGAATTGCATATAAATTTTGGGTGTTGCACGGGTATTTTGGTAATTATACAGTAGTGGTATATATAAGTTTTGGCTGCTGTAAGGGTATTTTGGTCATTATGCAGAAGTGGTCATTATACACTTTAGTTTTGGTCAATACACACTTCTGCAATTTGGTTTGGTCGATACACACTGCGGCACATTAGTTTTGGTCATTATATACTTTGGTTTAGGTCAATACACATAACTGCAATTTGGTTTGGTTGATACAAACTGCTGCACATTAGTTTTGGTCATTATACACTTTGGTTTGGGTCAATACACACCACTGCAATGCACATTAGTTTTGGTCATTACAAACCACTGCACTTTGGTTTGGTCGATACACACCACTACACTACACATTAGTTTTGGTCATTACACACCACTACACTTTGGTTGGATCAATACACACATTTGTTATGGGTCAATACACACGATATGCAAGGGACTGCATCTATAATTGGTTAATGGTCACTGCAGTAGGCTCATTGCAGTGGACTGTTTTGCACAATAAGGGACTGCATATGCAAGAAGGGAATTCTGGTTTTTTATTCATAAGTTCAATATTGTATAACCAAATTCAATGACTACTTCAACATGTACATCCATATGGCAATGACAAAAAACAAAGTAAACACAAATGGCTGCTTACATGGTCTCTTTGCCACAAATTTGTCTTTTCAACATCTTGTTCTCTTCTAATAACAACTTGTTTTGCAATTGCAAATTCTCATTCTTCAACTCTTCGTAACTTATAGGACTTGAACTGCAATTTGAATGAGCTTCGAAATTTGTCAAAATCTTGTTTCCACATAAAGAACTTGCAATCGGATAACTACAAACCAATATTACCACTTCAGTTTCAATAAAAAATTAAGTTCAATAGATAATTAAACAACTTACAAGCCATTGTGGGCAACCATAAAATTTATCACCATGTTGAACACTTTTTCGTCCAACCATGCGAAGAACAACAATAATTTCATGATGACAATACAAGTTTCCATCCAAATCGACCTTGAATATTTTAGGGGTTCGGTTCACACTCCATGAAGAAATGGAAGAGGAACTCATGTCGATTAGAACTTAGGTTGTGTATATCACTTTACCGATCGAACATATGCTTCAATTGGGGTTGATTCGATGAGACAACGGTTGCTTGATGAGGAAAACATGGTTCGTTTATCATCTGTTGTGTTATAAAGGAAGGAGATGAAAGGCCTTGACACATAATTGCCACGTAATGATTTCTAGGTAAGCAAGGTGGTGACACGTAGGATCAAAAACTAATAGAGTTAGTGATTTGTTAACAGACTGGTGCCAACACAAATTGAAAGTCAAGTTGGAGGTGTCGGGCGTCAAAGTGTTAGTTGGGGGTGGCAACAGCCAAAGGTCGATAGTTGGGGGTGGCAAGGGCCGAAGGTCGATAGTTGGGGGTGGCAACGGCCAAAGGTCGATAGTTGGGGGTGATAAAATCCAATAACCCGGGGTATAAGGGAATACTAGAAAGTTTATGTGGATAGGAAGGTTAGGAAGTAATCTTGATCATCCATTAAATAATCAAAGACTTAGATTAAATGGGTTGAAGTGATCAAAATGAGAGGCGCATGAGTTCTTAGTAAGGGTATTCTAGTCCTTCCAAGTCATTCGTTTCGCTCTCCTCCAATTCCTCCTCGTTTTTAAAACGTTAAGAAGTCTTTCATAGGACATTATTTTTTATATAAAATTGCACTATAAAAAACGAGCATTTTTTTATCTTTAAACGAATATACTATTGCTATACTTTTGAAAAAAAAATCGAAAATCCAGATGCATAAAACAAAGTGGAAAAAAAAACACAAAAAATATGTTTTTTCTAAAATGCAATGGACTAAAAACACAAAAGAATGTGTTTTTTTTCTATAACACAATGGACTAAAAACTAAAAAGAAAATGTTTTTTTTTCTAAAACGCAATTGAGTAAAAACTAAAAAGAAAATGTTTTTTTTTCTAAAACGCAATTGAGTAAAAACTCAAAAGAAAGTGTTTTTTTTTCTAAAATGCAATGTATTAAAAACACAAAAAAATGTGTTTTTTTTCTAAAACACAAAGCAGTTAAAACTAAAAAAAAAGTGTTTTTTTCTTAAACGCAATAGACTAAAAACTCAAAAGAAAGTATTTTTCTAAAACGCAATGGACTAAAAACACAAAAAGTGTGTTTTTTTTCTAAAACACACAAAATATGTTTTTTTAAACGCAATGGACTAAAACAAAAAAAAATGTTATAAAAAGCAATGAATCAAATAAAAAAATATAAGCTATATTGAATATTTTATTTAACAAAAAGAAATTACGGATAATAAGTTTTTTATATATAAGATGTTATATATTTGGTATCTTAAATGAATGAATCCATTTATATCTAAAGCGCAATGGATCCAAACAAAATAAAACACAATTGATCCATTATATTATATTATATTATACTATACTATACTATACTATACTATACTATACTATACTATAATCTGCAACATTTTGTTACATTAAAGGTTGTACACTATGCTATGTTGGTGTTTTGTGCATGCAATGGTTGTACAAAAGCATTATTTACAAGTAGTATTATATGTTTGCATTGTTGGTTGTACCATTTGTGTAATATCTTGTAAAATCGTGTCCAATAATATAGTGACACATGTCATTACTTTTTTATATAAAGTCTATTAAAGACTAATAAGGACTAAAGGTGTCAACATGCTCAAACTAAGCCTCTGAGCGACCCTCTGGTGTCAACATGCATAAACTGAGTCTCTGAGTGATCATTAGTGTCAACATACTTAAACCAAGCCTCTGAGTGACAATTAGTGTCAACATGCTTAAACATAGCCTCTGAGTGACCATTAGTGTCAACATGCTTACCCTCTGAGTGACCATCAGAGTCAACATGCTTATACTAAGCCTCTTGAGTGATCTTTTATGAAGTTCTAACCCTCATATGAGCTACTTGTTGGACGAGAGGGATTAATTCTGTAAATATGTAAAAGTTGGACAATGAGGGGTTAAAAGTGTCAACATGTTAATTTATACCTCTGAGTGACCTTTTTAATGAACCGAAAGCTTGACAATATCTGGGCATACTCCCGGGTACGCCAAATGTTGGCTACGGAGGGCTAAATATGCTATAAAGGTGTTTTAGGAGGTTTAATAAGTTGAGGGCTAAATGTGGCAAGTTTTGAAAGTTCCCGAAAGGCGCTCGCGGGCCGCGAGATACATGGGCCTGGTCTCTCGCGGGGCACGGGAGGACTGTGTCTGCAGAAAATTTCCTTGGCCTCCACACATGTGCCAAAAACCATTTGATTCGAAACTAGGGACTTCCAAACTGCTATGCCACATTTTAGGACACTTGTAAGCTCCCTCTAGCACTCCCTAACACCTGACGTCACCACCTTCTAGCTCCCCAACTATAAATAGGTGTAATGGTTCACCACTTGAACTTGCACCTTTCTCATTTATTACTCTATATCCCTCCTCTGGAAGTTCCTAACTGAAAGGAGCATCCAACTTAGTTGTATTTCATCCTAGGAATCACTTGTAAGTGTTCGTTTCTCTTGCATTTTCGTTTATAGGCTTTTATAGCCAAAAGTCAAGCATTTTTTGGAAAACGCCCTGACTTTCGGTTAATACCATTATGGTCCAGCCATTGTTCGTAACGAGCATGGCTAAGTGATCGTAATAAGGTAGGTGTTAAAGGGAACCTCATAAAGATCATGTTTGCTAGACCAATTGACGGGTCAATTTTTTAATATTAAAAAGTCAAACAGGCCAGTTAATTTGAGTTTATATGTTATGAAACATGTTTTGACACTTAAACAAGTTGGTAATAATTATTAGAACGTGTAAGAACATGTTCGACTCGTCAATTTTAGATCTAGGGTCGGTTCGCAACCGAAAGTCGCAAAGTTTGACTTTTGTTTTGACTTTCGATTCTGACCCGATTTAGATTAGTTAGCTACTGATCTAAGGTTGCATTATGATCGTAAAATAATATATGCACAAGTTCCACTATCATGCCATATTAACTAAAATGCCCCTTTTTCATAAAAGAAGGTTTTAGATGATAACGAACTTGAAAATGAACTATCTACTGATGTAATATCATAAATAGGATTATTTGGGATGTCAATTCAGATTGTATATTGAGTTTACGTACAAGTTCATGTGTTATGTCGATAAATGACGATAAAGCCCTTGTGACTCATAAAATGGTTTTAATCATACTTTTCATATCAATCTTTTACCTACTGATATGTTATATTAAATAACATGTCTAAAACATATAGACCTGATCTTAGCATCAGTTTTTACTAAACTTCGCACAAATCGTCATTTTACGACATAAACGCCGTTTCGGCGCATAGTATGGTTTTAAACCATATTTATTAACCAAGACTTGTTACCTACTGACTTTAAAATTTATTTAAAATATTTTTACAGTAAGTACATGATGTAAACTCAGAATCTCAAATAGATTATAAAAGCTATGTGTAAAATGATCAAAATGCCCATTCGGTGCATAGTTTGGTCATAAAAGATAAATTACACATATGATCATGTTCTTACTGATATTATATCATAAATAAATTATTTTTCCAGAATACTTATGATCATAACATCAAGATATATTCAAGTTCATTTTATACAATGTATAATTACCAAAACGCCCTTTTGAGGCATAATTTCATTTTAAAACCTTAACGGGCATATAAGTTGATGCCCTACTGATATTACAGCTTATTTAAAATATAATGGCATATAGAACTTGTCCATGACTTATCTGGTTACTCGATATCGCTTATATGCGCACGATTAAGTATATGTAACTAGTGTACGAAAATTAACCGAAACGGGTTTAACCTTATCATTTTAATCTCAAAATCCAGAATGCTTATGGTTTACCCATATTATACAAGTCATAGTACTTGTTGAGTTTAAACTACATTCTATCCGATCATCGCTTAATCTAACGTATTATACTGTTTGATCTTGTACGCTAGTCGGTCTAAGTTTATGACTTAAATTAAGACCGTTAGCATTTTAATTGGTTAGCTTATGCCAATCCAGACTAGAGCCTTCTGGTAAATGCTATTTGCACTTAGTTCATTTTGGATACGGCTGAGATATTAAATCTTGCTTTTTTAATCAAGACTAGCTCAGGTAAATACTCTCGACTTATTTTCCCTATACGGGCTTGGGTTACGATAAATAATTACCGCTTGGTCGGAAATGGGATCAATCAAATGCCGGACTGTGGCTAGTAAATCCGCATATTCCGTTTTAATCAGTTTTATTTGATAACTTAAACATCAGGGGTTAACGACCGTGTCCTGGATATGCTCGGCTCATTACATTAGTTAATGGTCACGACCAAAGCGCGGGGTGTAGGCATACACCTGACAGATGCTCATGCTAAATTATTTTTACCCACTAGTTGGAAATAACTCTTTCGTGGGTTCATAAGTGGTGTGTATGTTAATCATGTCCCAGTTTCTGTACTGGGCCCTGTATGTATGGACAAACATGTGAATCTGTTAACAAGGTTACAAGGCTGACTTTATCAAGTTATAAAAGATTTTTCGTGCCCTGTGCACTTAAATCCATTTTCAAAATGCTTTCAAAATGAGTCAGTTGGGTGTATTTACCAGCGAAAGCTGATGTATTTTCAAAAGACTAAGCTTGCAGGTACAATACGAAATAGGCTGCAAGCTGCTCAGTAGTGCCATAGGAGGATCTTGCAAATCCTTAGATCTGCCCAAAGTCTGTTATACACTTTTTGTGCATTTACGATCCGCCTGTGGATCTTCTATTGCAAGCTGTCTGCATATTATTTTTCGTACTTTGAACATTTGGTTTGTAATAGTAAATTTAACTCCAAGACTTCCGCTGTGCTGTGTTTAATTGACTATGATGATATCAACTTACGTCACGATATTCCCCACCCGGGCCTACCGGTGTTTGGTTGTAAATTACGGGGTGTGACAATTTGTATTGAAATATGTATGGTTGTTTTGAAGAAACCATGGGTTGGTTACTTCCCATTATCTTACTAATTTCGTGAAAATAACGTTAAAAAGCGAGGGACGGTTAATCATGCATCATGTGGTGGCGTTCATAGCAGAAAGATAAGGGAGGGTACATGCACTAATTTGTTTTTATCCCAATTGCTGAATGTTATGTGCCTTATTTCCAAGGCTTGATGCAAAACTACTATCAAGTCGGGTGTCTCACTGGAAGCAGCCTCTTCATTCCTACGGTACCCTACCTTAGCTTTGCTATTGGTGGGATTTACTGAGTATGATGATAATGTTGGCTCGGTTACATTCCACCTATTCATCATAGTTGTGATCTTTTTATCACACAACAAGAGAGAGATTGCAAGTTATTTTGTTTCATACTAGAGCGAGACACGATAGAGTGAGAAACAGGAAAGGGAGAGAACTAAACAAAGCCGTCACATCTCCGGCGATTGGCTGAGCTCCTTTTTTCAATTACAACCTTCACTTTTATCAAGAATTGGTTAGTCGTATGAAAACGATTTTGATTGAAAATGTCCTTTTGTAGAACGAGTGAGTTGAGTTGTGTTGGGTATTGATCCGTGCATTCTATTAGTTTTTTTTATTGATCAACCTAAATTTCTATCAGATAGTTGATGTATTTTATTTTCTAAAACTGTGTTATTCAAACGTTTGATATGAAGTTGATTGTATTCGTACACAATAACATCTCACATCTAACTCTTTCACTCTACAACTATATACTTTTATATGCGTATTCGAGTCATATTCACTTATCCGTGTTCAATCGTCGAACTTTAGTTATGCCTAATAATTTACTTATAACCATACTTAAAAACAAGTCTCATTTCCCCATTCGTATAATACATTCTAAAGTATTCAATCCCACAAGTTTCAAACCTCCAACATACATATACTTACATTTATCCCTTACGAGCCCGAAAGTCATTGATTGTAGTCGTACACATAATTAAAACTTTTATGAACTTTTCACAGGCTATACTATCATCCGGAAGTTTACCAAAGCCTTTACATAAGCCTTAAAAGATACGGAAGTCCAAGATTCATTAGTATATATACAACAATCAAATTTAATGTTTGGTACACATTCCCGCCGTAAGCTACGATCCTCTCACCGTAGCTTACGGTGAGGATTTTCTGCCACCAAATACTTCCTGCCGTAAGTTACGGTCGGGTACCATAGCCTACGGTCATGACTTTCTGCCAAAACAGATATACCCTACCGTAAGCTAAGGTCAGGTACCGTAGCTTACGGTCACCTGCTGTTGCTGCTAATCTGCAGCTTGTTTTTTACCCATTTCGATTTTACTGATCATCTAGGCCAACTCCGGACCTTCCGAACACACCATTTCCAATAACTTAACATATTTTATCTCTTTTCAAAACCCTCCGATTACTATATTAAATTCCCACTCTTTTCGCCTAATAACCTTTCTACGAAATTCACGACCCGTTTACCCCTAAATTGAGGTTTCACGGTTTAATGACATACCAATCCCTTATAAGAAGTCTTATTATAATATTTCTTATTTATTTATACGTTCTACTTTAGTTTCGACTATTTGAATATATAAACATCTTCATGTACTTAAATACGAAGTGAGTTCAAGAATTCACTTACCTTAGAGTCCACATTGCATCCGTTACCTTGTCTCTTTTCGACCCGTTAGCCTTCCATGCTTTCATCCACTTTGACATGATTCCTACACTTTCATGTCGTTGCAATCACATTCTTGTTAGCATACATGATTGTACACGTTAACGATCATACGAATGCATAACTCACATTTGACTTTCATTAGTCATTTCTAACAAGCATAAAACATGTACCCAAAATCATATCTATTCAAACTCATATAATTCATCATGTCATCATTCATAACACATATTGATATAACACGCGCCATATGACTTCCCAAAGTCTTATAACTGTGATTACAAGTCTAATCATGCTTCTTATGTGCAGTTGACTTTCAGAAGTCAGTGGTTTACTATATGAACTTTCAACTTAATCTCATATATCCGTGTCATCATATTCGGCTATACGAAAGACACTATATACATTTCATACTCATTAAGTAATATGTATTCAACCATGATATCACCTAATTATATGCATACACCATCATTTTCAATTTCCTCCATACTAGTGATTCTTTTATAATTCTACAACTAACACCTTTTCATGAAATCCTTCTACATTGCATTTTTCATGTTTACTTAACATTAATCATGTCATTACCACATCCTAGTAATATTCATTCATTGTTTAGCATATAATTTCACATTCTAATCTATACTAGGCATTTCATCAAACACTTGGTGTGCGTACACCATTTAATGTACAACATACAACTAATTAATGCATAATCTTCCAAGTTCTTACTTTCAATCATCAACACAACAAAACATCAAACTAACTTCATACCATATTCAACCTAACTTGCATGAGTTCATCATATTCTAACATAATACATCAAGAATTGAACAAAGATTTGACATAGGTGACATATCCATGTCGCCATTTTCACCATCAATGGTGGGTTTCACCTCCAAACATCAAATTACTCAAAATCATTCATTATCCAAGCTTTATTTGTTGATTCTAACACACCCTCATGCCTGATTACATACAAATTAAAAGATTAACCACATACCCATTTCTTGTAAAATCATCAAATCATAATCTACAACTTACCACATGTTTTACATCCTTAGATGATTAGAAATCTTCAACCATGCAAGTGTTTTTGGCTCAACTCTACCATAAATTTTTGGATTTTGTGAAGTTTTGTGGAAGAACCCCTTTTTCTTCTATGTGTGTCGACACACACACAAACACACACACAAATACACACTAAACTCCTGAACATTCTATTTGATATAAACTTTATCAAATCTCTAATTTCAGCCCTTCTAATTTGGTTTCTTGTCAACAATTGTCACAACTTTTGTTTTTCATTTGTTTGCCCAACTATTTAACTAGGTTAAATAGCTTGGTTATTTTATTTCATGCCATCACACAAGAAACATACTATGCAATTAGAATTGTGATTTTTGGGGAGTTACAAACGAAATCCAAAACATCAATTTTTTTCCAAAATTTACACTATCATCAGAGCATCAAGAGTTTGCGGAGACTACCACTAGTAATACGCTAGGTCTGCCCCTTTGATTGGATGAAGAAACAATTGGGTGACAAAGTTGCCATTGTCCTAATTTCAAATCACCTTAAGAACATCACTTTGTGTTCTTGTATCTATAGATTTTGGTTAGTCTGCAGATACGGAGAGATGAATTTTCTTCGTAATCAAGTTATATATATATATACAGATACAAGATTCCTTATAGTTGCGTCTAACACCAAAACGCAATTCATTCAACATCGTAATCATTTTCTGCATATTCAAAATTCCCCTAGCTCCCTCTAACAGCAAACACAATTTATTAAACAGCTTCTGTAAAACGCAATCCATTCGATGAACATGGTGATGGCGACGAAGATGAACGACGCATCAGAGTCAATGCCATCGATGCCAATTTGTTAATCTCTTTTGTAGGCGGATGTTTTAAGTTTGAATCGGGATTAAGAGAACTTGGGCAAGGGTTAAGTGTTGTGATTTGTTGACGGTGATAGAGTGGTGGGGTAGGGTGACGGTTGTGGTAGCATTGGGCGACGAAGTGGTGACGTTGGAGTGGTGGCGGTGGGGGAGTTGTGATGAATCGTAAAAGAGAAAGACATTCTAGTTTTCTTTAAAAGTGGATTTTTAGATTTAGGATTTCATGTGACTAATTATTGATTGATTAAAATGTTCCTCTTTATTTATTTTCCTTTTGTCACATAGCACAACCCTATTTTTTTCCTACCATTCCTACTTAAGCTATATTTTCAAATTGATCATCTCCATGTACAAAGTAAAAATAAAACAATAAAACATGTTCTAAAATTAAGAAAACGCAAATTATGTCTTCTTTCATATCTTCCCTTTTTACTCCTCATTTTCTTTTATTTCCTTTTATTTAAAATCCATAAAAACTTTCCCGTTTTACTCCTCAATTTCTTCATTTAAAACCCACAAAAACATTAAAATAAGTAAAAACAAGATATTTATGAGTTTTTCTAAAAGGTGTAGATAAAAAAAATATTTATCAAAATGGGTAACTTAAAAAATATTTACCATATTTAATGTTTTTTTATATTTCTTTATTTTTAACTCCATTATAATTGTTTTTAGTTTTATTTCTTATTTAATAAACCTATTATCACTTATTAATTTTTTATCTTTAATCAACGCATCAATTTAATATTCAGAATTACTCATTCCCGAATTTATGTTTCAGTTTCTTTATCGATCATCTCAAACATGTCGCTAGTCGTCTCTAGTTACATCCATGGAGGTCATTGACTTAAACACTTAGATTTTTCTTTTTTCTAACTTACCTATAATCTTTTCCTTTAAAATTTCTGAAAGTTTGGCTTTGTAACTAACTTCTTAATGTTTTGCGAATTCGCTTATATGCTGCTTCTAGCTTCTCTAAAGCACTTGACCAAAAATCCAAAGTTAATTCGTAGTCGTACAACTATTTTAGAATATTCCAAATAACAGGCTTGGAGATAAATATTCCTAAAGTTGCATAATCTTAAAAATACCATATTTTTGGTGGATTATAAAGTATAAATCTAAGTCAAGCCGCTCGGCATTAGCTTGCTAAAAGTTTGAAACAAGCCGAACATAAACGACCAGGGACCTGAACTCGAGCCTAAATCAACTTGTTTAATAAACGAGCTTAAGCCCAATCTTCACTTCTTGAGCTCAAACCGGCTCGCAAGCATAGATGAACCTATTTGTGTTATATTTTAATGTATATTTATATTACACTTAGCGGTGTAAACGAGCCGAGGTCAAGATCTCAAAACTTAAACGAGATAAGAAAATACAATGAGATGATCGAAGAAAAAAATAAAATAGTGATAATAAGTTAGTTGACTAAAAAGTAAAAAGAAATTAACATTAATTGATTAGTTTAAAATAAAAAAGTAAAGTAAAACACTTATTTTGGTAAATACTTTTAAAGTCATCAATTTTAGTAAATATTTTTTCCATAACAGCCTTTTGAGAAAACACTCAATATTTATCTACCTTCATTCCTCGAGATCTATCTCGTATCTTGAATTTATCACTCTCTCTCTCTAAGGTGTGTGGTTCTAGTGAGAATGAAGAAAGAAAGAAAGAGAAAGGAATAAGAGATGATATTTTACCTTTAAAAAGGTCCGAATGCTTGCCTTAATATTAATGGCATCTCACATGTATTAAAAAAATTATATATATAATATTTAATCATGTAATTATTATAACTATTTATATTATATTAAATCAAAATAATATTAATCCTATTATATATTAGTTGGTAATTGTTGATGGACCATATTACCCTTATTAACTAATTAGGGTTTTCTTCTGGGTGTATATATAAGGAGATGAGTAGAGGGGTTTAGGGTTAGACAATTACAATAACATCATCATCATCATCAAAGCCACCACCCACCTCTCTCTCCATAACCTAAACCGAATTCATCCCTAGTTCGGTTCTTACCATCATAATCTTACACCATAAGGAGGAACCAGATCACACTGACAAAGATGTCGAACTCTATGGCTGCGTCTCTGAATGGATTCTCTGCTGGCCTGTCTGTTGTCACAGGTATTTCTTCATGTTTTCCATTATGTTTAAACAGAACTGATCAACATGTGGTATCAGTGATAAATCAGTTCTGTTTTGAATCCATTATTCTAGGATTAAAAATCAGGAAAACAAAATTTATAAAACCTAATAAAAATTCGAAACACTGTTTCAAAAATACTGTTCCGAAATCACATAAATTTTGTGAGTTAAAATTCGGACTTTTTTGTTTAATGGATAAATTACTATTCCGAAATCATCAGAATCCTAGATTTCGGATTACTATTCCAGAATTTAAGTTTATATTGTTTTAGGGTTCATCAAATGTTCTTATGAAATTCGAAGAAATTCCTATATTTTGGAATGCAATTCGGATTACGGGGTGTTTTTCTTGGTTTTGATCTATTTTATATAATTAAAACTTTTTTAAATCTATTATTGTTTTAAAAGGATATAATTTTCGAAATAATTAGATAAACTTAATTGACATTAAAAAGGAAACAAATTATCACATAATCCCTTAATTTTTGAATTTCAAAACTTATTACAACTAACTGCCATGATTAGATATTTCGAAGTCTTGGAGGACAAGTTTCAGACGGATCCGAGACCCATTCGAGATACCTCATCTCAGACTAATTCGAGTCTCATCCGAGATGAACATCTCGAACTAACTCAAGTCTGTCCCATCAGAGATCCATCCGAGATGCCCATCTCGGAGTAATCAGAGTCTCATCCTAGATGACCATCTCGGACTAATCCGAAACCCATCCGAGATGACCATCTTGGACTAATTCGAGTCTCATCCGAGATACCTATCTCGGACTAATTAGAGTCTCATCTGAGATGCCTATCTCGGACTAATTCGAGACTCATCCGAGATGCCTATCTCGGACTAATTCGAGACTCATCCAAGTTGCTTATCTCGGACTAATTCGAGACTCATCTGATATGCCTAACTCGACTAATTCGAAACTCATCCGAGATGCCTATTTTGGACTACTTCGAGTTTCATCCGAAATCCAATATTTTATCCGAAATCTCATTACTACGTTAGGCTATTATTGTGAACTAAATTTCAGCTCGGGGCTCCGCCTCGAACCCTGTGCTAACAGGGGGTTTCCTATTAAATAAATGGTTTTGTAAATACTTAATTAGTTATAATAAGATAACTTTTTACAAAACCAAATAGCTTAACTTGAATGAGCTTCTGATGTATCACTTCTGCCCAAAGGTGATTTGATGCATCTATTTATTGTTCAAGTATTACAAAAGCTATGTTAATTCTGCATTATAAACGTGAATGTCTTATTTCTGGCCAAAGCTGATCTAATTCATTCATGTCTAGCATACTTAACAAGTGCATAATTAAAGTGATTGTCTCATTTCTGGCCAAAGATGATTTGTCATAATTACTTTGCACACATGCTTAGACGATTACACTTCTGGCCAAAGCTGATTTGTCTTCATTTAAGTAGAATTTTCAAATAAGTCTATTATTTTGATGTTAGTAATATACATATCACAACTTCTTCAAATAATGATCCTCACATTAATGATCCTTCATTAATCTTATGATCATATTTTTTCTGCCGTATCTTTAACACCCCATAACATTACTCACTGTAACTTTCTTATATAAATCAGTGTCTCATCCACTCTAATTCCTAAACCTAATATGTGTTGCTTTACTTAAAGTTTCTATAAGATTGGCTCTTGAATTAAATTCTTGATTATCCCTTAAGACATGATAATCCTATTGCTCTCTTCTGATAAAAGTACTACAGAAGCAAAGTAGAGTATGATGAATAGGATAAGTCGAATACGATGTCTCTTATGATAATCAAGAACTCATTTAACATAAATGCCATCACTAAAGTTATTCCAGATTATGTTTTTCCTAAGACTAATCTAATTCTATGGAATAATCAGAAGAACTCCTAAGATGCATGTCTTCTTTTCAAATTCTAACTATAAAGGTTAAATGGTATCCGTAAATAAATCATAATGTACAATACCATCACCCATAAAATAAAGGGCTTACGCATGGAAATAAGTACATTTTTCCAGTGCAATACTACTAAATTTTCCACTAGTAAAATTTGATGCCTTATAATCAATTGTAACACTCAAAAGTACCAAAGGAAAATGAGTGTGTTGATCAGCAACACACGTACAGGAAAAGAAATGCCTAAAACTGGAAAATAAGATGTAATTCACCTCACTACCACTAAAACCTAAAAGAGGATACTTCCAAGGTTCATAGACAATATATAAGTAATAATTCCAACTCTAAGGTTCTTCAAGGGAGAAACTCATTGCCTAATTATGCCATTAGGCATAAGCAAAGAGATTATCCATAATTCAAAAGAACAGTTGGATAAAATAGGTAGTCGCCTTTTAGTGAGCTTTAAGTCTGATAATTTTAATATTCCAATTAACACCTGATAAGTTGACTCTAGTTCTAAATATTTCCTTACTGGAATTTAACAAATAACTAACATGAGAGTTAGTGACAAAATTAAATGTTATGGCTATAAGAACCATGAAAATTTGTCTTCTAATTACACTTTATGATACATTACATATTCTGGAAATTAATCAGAATTTAGTATCAATACTAAAGCTATATTATGACAGTTGTGAGGTTTGCATAGTCAACATAAAGTCACACTTACCTTAAACTCTCGTATTATATGTTCTCAATATCTGAATAGAAACATTAATAAGATGAAGCTAGATGATACCTTACACTTTCAAAACTTTTGTTATCATGCAAATGAGAATTTGACAAAAGTAAATGAGATCTATAAATTTCATCTATTGTAACCGTAATTCATGAGAAATCATGACATGGTTAGTGAGGATGATTTTTTCATCTAATCTCATTTTAAGTGATTTTAAATCATGATGTTAAAGCCCTAAAATATTATTTGGCTAAATAAATAAGTATGGACCCACTATAAGTTATATTTCATTGACATTTGTGGAACTTATTCAAAACGGAATATTCAGACACAATTCATTTATCAGTTAAAGACTATCCATTTGTATCTAAATTTGTCTCATCTGGCCCATAGTCTTAAAGAAATCTACTCATATATATACTTAATATGATTTCTATTAAATATGTCCTTAAGTTTCTTATGACATCTGGACATTAAGGAAATCAAGTAAAGTCTAACATATATATGATAGGTTCCCACGTCACGTGCGTCATTGAAATTTCTCTTGTAGCAATTTTAGAGATATCAAAGATCAGTGGGAGCATTAAGTGTCTTAATTATAACTTGCAAAAGTTGCAAGAGGTGGGGGAGTGAAAACTTCACATTACTTCAATTTACACCTCTTGTATAAGACATTGCTCCATTTCGGCACTGTTTCATCAAAGCTTGTCTCCTTAAAATCTAATGCTACTCTTACAAAAGTTTGGTGTTGCTTAATTGTGGGCAAACTTAGATTTCTTACCTAAATTTATATAATCCTCAACAAGAGAAGGTACAACCACTAACGTCATTAATTTGTTTCTCTATTAGAATATGTTGGTCGTTAAATATTGACCCTAAGCATGTTGAGTTCCTAAAGACTTCTAAGGTCAGTGGGAGCAGTAAAGTCTTTATCATGACTTGCAAGGAATACAAGAGGTGGGGGGAAGAGAGTCATTAAATTTTACTCTAAATTTAACTCCGTTTACACCTCTTGTACATCATACTGCACCAACTCTTACACACTTAGAATCCTGAAAATGATAGCAACCTAACCAAGAGCTAATCCATAAAATTGAAACTTCTAATAAAGCCAATAATCAACTCAGGAGGTCATCTAGGTTTAAAACCTACTAACTTTGATGATTACATAACCTCCCTTACTAATGTTGAAGTGGATTTTGGAAAAGGTTACTGATCCTATCTCTTCTTATTATACCATTAGCGTCAATCAATCTTCTCAATGGAATAAAACTGTTTTCTAGTAAAACCGATTTTATGTGTTCGAATAATATACGAGATTTGATTGAATTACCTAAGAGTGTTCATAACCAAACCAAATCCTAATATAAACGTTTAGACACCAAGAAGCATGATTAATTGTCAAAGGTTATACTCAGGAAGAGATAAATTATCAAAGAATTTTCTTACCTATATTACAAAAGTTTCTTTGAGGATCATCATTGTTATGGTAGCTTATAACAATTTAGAGCTACATTAGCTGAACATTAAAACAACTTTCCTAACAACTGGCTAACATATTTACATGTTCATAAAACAGCCTGAAAGTTCTAAACTTAAGGTTAAAGAACAATTTGTTTGTAAGCCGATAAAATCCATGTATGGGTTAATGCAAACATCATAAAGCGATGAAATCTTAACGCAATTATTTTCATCAAGAACCAAGTGGATTAATGTATCTACCTCAAGATGAGTGGGAGCAATTAAATTAAGTTTGTCTATATAAAGATGACATTCTTTTGACAAGTATATGTTACATAAGTCAAAGCATTGTTAAAAGAAAGCTTTGATATAATAGATCTCAGAGATATCTCATATGTAATAGATATCATAACATAACGAGATAGACCCAACGAGACATTATTTTCGGTCCATAAGTTTAACTATAAATGGGTCCTTACATATGCAACAAACAACACTGCTCTCCTTTAGAGGATAATAGGGTAAATGAGATTATTTCCTTACGTTTCATTAATTAGAACCTTATGTAGTTTAAGTCTATACTCGTTTAGATATTACTCACATTGCAACACACTAGATATATCTAGATTAACGTGAAGCATCTTATGGAGTATTAAATATGTATAAAGGAAACGGGAGACCATAATTTAAAGAAGAAGTGAAAACTCAAACCGGTTGATTACTCTAACTTTCTAATATTCAAAGATGACAAAATGTAATTTCCGGGCATATCCTTATGTCAGCAGACAAAACCTATCTCATGGAGGAGTCATAATGAAGTGATAACAACAAGCTAAGATATAATGACATAATATGTTGTTGATCACAAAACAATAGTCACTAAATGTTGTTGAAAATTTATCAGTGGACTCATAAGTTTATTAACTCCATATAAATTATATATTGAAGACTTATTGTGATAAAGACAGCTACCAGGTCTCCTTGGACAGTAACAGTTCGAGAGGTGCTGTATTAAATTTCGATACAAAATTAATTATTCGTTTATGAACGAATTGAGGAAACTAAATCTTATTATCGAATGCATTCATGATATGCTTAAGGATCCTATAACTGAAAGTCCATCACCCATAACTATTATGTAAACCTTATAATAATGACAGGTTTATTGATGACTACGTACAACTACATATCGTACTGTGAATGATTAATTATTAATTTTCCTCATCAGTTTGATTTTTGTATGTCTCTAACATATGTTCTGCCGGTATAATGACATATAGACAAATATACAAATCAACCATTAAAGGGTTTACTTGCGTATTTTGATCATAACTGTTAGGTTTTAAATTGAGGCTGTAGTATGACTAATGGGGGTCCTGAGTCGAATGGTGATTCGACGGCTGTATTTCTTTGCTACGGTTCTTGGTTTAAAGCTAAAATGAGTATTAACTCTGATTAGACTAATCTAATACTCATGATAAATGATTACTCGGCTAAGTGGGAGAATGTAAGATTAAATATATTATATTTATAATATTTAATCATGTAGCCATTGTAATCATTTATATTATATTAGATCAAAATAATATTAATCCTATTATATATTAGTTGGTAATTGTTGATGGACTACATTACCCTTATTAACTAATTAGGGTTTTCTTCTGGGTGTATATATAATGAGATGATTAGAGAGGTTTAGGGTTAGACAATTACAATAACATCATTATCATCAAAGCCGCCACCCACCTCTCTCTCCATAACCTAAACCGAATTCATCCCTAGTTCGGTTCTTACCATCATAATCTTACACCCTAAGGAGGAACCGGATTACACTGACAAAGATGTCGAACTCTATGGATGCATCTCTGACTGGATTCTCTGCTGGTCAGTCTGCTGTCACATGTATTTCTTTATGTTTTCCATTATGTTTAAACAGAACTGATCAACAGTAACGTCCAACCTACTGTCAAAAATATTGCCTACTGAAACCTCCTTGTCATAATCAGGGGCAATGGACCATATACAATGTATATGTTGCTTATACTAGTAAAATTTTGATTGACCTCACAATTTTTTGGACATTAACCCCACATAAATAGTTAGTGAACTATAAAATCTAAGTAGACATGTAGGGTATGTTTAGCAAAAGTAGCTGTTGTTGGTAGCTGAAAGCTGGTGGCTGGAGGCTAGAAGCTGGTGGCTGGAGACTGGAAGCTGTAGTTGTAGCTTTTTAGAAATATTTAGATGTTTGGCAGAGTAGCTGGAGCTTTTAATAAAATGTATAAAATGACCAAAATGAATACTAAAAAGTTGGTACATTAAAAAGTTCATTATTTTTAGAGGTTAAAATAGTCATTTTTTCCTAAAAGCATGTAGCTCCTTCTAAACGCTACTAGTAGGAGCGTTTAACCAAAAGCTTCAAGCTCCTAACCTAAAAGCTTTAAGCTCCTTCAACCAAAAAAGTCTTTTTATTAAGTTGGAGCTTTTTCTTAAAAGCTTAAAGCTTGAAGCTCCTAAAAGCTTCTAAAAGCTCTATGCCAAACATACCCGTAGTAATTAGTATAGTGGTTAACGTTGTTTTCCGTAAATTAAAGCTTGTTTTATGTTAATAAAACGTTAGGTTCCAACCCTAGTTGGAAAACTTTTATGTCTTTTCAAGTTTCCAACTTTTATGTCTTTTCCAAGTGCAAGCCTCTTAAGTTGCTCAACATTTATTCTCTACTGAGATATATATATATATATATATATATGTATATATATATATAGGAAAGCTTCATTTAAGAATAAATTTTATGTGAGAAGAAAAAGAAGAAACGGGTATAATGGTAAAACATTAAATAGTTTATAACTCCTCTCATTAATTATGTTATCTTTCATTAATAAAAAAAACATTATATCCTACACATTTCAAAATTTATCCTACATATATCTTATACTTATCGGAATTTATCCTACACACATGTAAATTTACCCTACACATTTCAAAATTTATCATACACATACTAAAATTTATCCTACACATGTCGAAAATTGTCCTTTACCATAAATTATTTTATCTTGAAAAAATATATTAAAAAAATGAGTTACAAGTTTAATTAATTAGCTAATCAAATACAATTATAAATTTACCTATATGCGTTTTTTCATAATATTAAGTACACACATTAATGAAGTAAATGGAGAATTTTAATTGATTTAAAAGTTATTCTTTTTATTCTTATAAAATTTTTCTTCTCATTTGAACTCTCTAGTATATATATATATATATATATGACTCTCTCTCTCCTGTCCTCTACCTCTCTCTCCCTCCCTCCTTGGTAGGCTTTTGTAAGATACCTCCGGATCAAGTGGTTATATTATAAATGCGTTTATAATATAACGCTAAAATCAAATTAGTTTAACCAAATGAGCCAACAAGGCTCTCTAATAAAAAATAAATAAAATTATTTATTTTTATTTTTTTTCCTCCTTTCCCCATCATTATAAAACTTGGGTGGTAATTTTTTCATACGAATTAATTCGGTTTTGGGTATATAATCCAACTTATTTAATCAATAGGCCTTGATTGACATGTTTAAGGTAGTTTAGTAAAACATGCCAACCCACTAACATAGTTAGGTAAATCCTTATGGCCTTATAGTATAGTGACACTAGTGAAATGTGGTGGGGTTATATCTCTATAAGTGGAGGTTGATTAAGTGATATTTAAGAGTAAAAAAATGTTGTTAAAAAGGTAAACACGTAAATCCACTAACCCATTTATTTTTATCCGTCAAACCGATTAGCACGTTTACAACTTGATTATTACACTCAGACCCATCAACTAATTTGACATGCTTGAATAAGCGGGTTAATGAGTCGGTGCTAAAAAGTTACTTGACTTACATGTGTGAATGTTAGGGATGATGTTTTAAAACCCGTCAATCAAACACGATCCTCACCCTAGTAAAAGATACATGCAAATGCTTACCAAGTCAAACTCCTTACTTTCTAGCCTTACATTTGTTAATTCATAATAATGAAGAAATAAAGATCCATCTTGTTTCTTGAATTTTGACTTTTACTAATTATCATCTCTACACTCAAATACTTTCTCTCCCTAAAATCTGTGTGGTGATGGTTAGAGTAAAGAAAAAACAAAAAGGAGCTAAAAGATAATGTTTTATCTTTTAAAAAGTCTAACTTGCTTTGGCGTAATATGAATCCCACCACACATGTAACGTTCAACATATTGTAACAAATATTGCTTGTTGAGATCTTCACGCCATAAGTACGTGTGGAATCCAAATTCATATTTTACACTACAATACGAAAAATCTCAATCGTGTGATTTCTCTAAATTTAAATTTCAAAAGATATTATTGTGTGACATTGCTTCTCTATAACGTAGTTTCTTACAATAGGCGTTTGTAAGATACCTCCCATCAAGTGGTTATGGATTCGAGTTCTCATCTTGAACAAAAGAAGTAGAGTAGATGTGTGTGTAAGTTTAAGATAAAAAAGTCAATTTTGTTATAATGTCATCTTTCATAATATTTACCATAAAAAATTACATCACTACATAATATTGCTTTCATGATTTCATCTGTAAAGATCTTGTAAAAAATGCTAAAATAGTTTTAAACTTCTTAGCCGCTGCCTTTGCCTTTGTGACAAAACTGCCATAGATGTTAAACGGACTTTGAGGTTGGATAAACAAGTGGTCGGTATCATAATTTTTCATTGGGGGTTGCAATAGCTATATTATTTTTATGTTGTACGGGTTACCAACTAGATTTCCTATCAATCAAATCCATATACAACAAGCCTAAAAATCACTTTGAATTGGTAATTGAAGTTTTTGTATCTAAAAAGCTATAAAATTGGTGTGTTACTTGTAATAAACCTTCAAAGATACGTTATGAATATGTACTAAAATTGTAAACTAGAATGTTTGCCGCGCGTTGCAGGGTCGTACGTTTCTGCCGGCATTTGATCGGTATCGATGCAGTTCACAATGAATTGGTAACTGAAGTTTTTGTATCTTAAACATGCTAAAAATATGTTTTTTTAGTTGTAATAAACCTCAAAGATGCGTTACACCAATGAATATGCACTATAATTATAAGCTAGGGTATTTGCCTGCGCGTTGTAGTGGTACGTTATCGCAGGCATTCGATCATACTCGGTTCGGTTTGTTATAGTACCAGTACGATACATGCAAGTCGGTATAGAAAATTACATATGTTTTATATCGACCGGAAACGATAAAATGAACACCGTCACCGGTACCGATGTTGTTCGAAAGGTATTGATCGGTTCAGATCGTCACGATACTAGTATCGGTATTCATTTATCATCGCAGACAGAGTTGTATAAATGCAAAATTTATCGAAATCGTAAACCATAAAAATGAATATAGGTAACGATACCGATGTTGTTCGGTCGGTTTCGGTTCGGTTCACTATGGTAGCGACACAGTATCCGTTATCAGACAGGAAACCATTATACTAAATATGAGTACGTATATCGTTGTTGTTTGGTTTGGTGTAGTACGCTATGAAAGTTATAAAGTGTCAGTTTATTGAAAGCAAAAAAATACCGGTATCAATACAGATGTTTGGTCGGTTTTGGATCTGTTTGTTACGATAATGACATAGTATCCGTTTTCAATATAATTTATATCGCAATGTTGAAAAAAATAATAATTACAGAATGCACGTTATTAGAAAAATCAAAACAAATGATGAATAAAATATATGAAGAAAGAAATAAATACTTAAAAATAAAAAAATATTATTTATCGTCGGCTTCAATTCAGCATGATAGGACACAATATTCATTTTCATTAGAATTTATATTGCAATATTAAAAAAAATAAACATAGTTTTGCAGTTAATTTTTAAAGATGTAATGTATTCAAGTTATTAGGAAAAAAAGCAAATTAAATAATGAATAAAATTTAAAATCAATACTTAAAATATTAGAATCTATAAAATATTATAAAAAAATCTAAACAAATATTTAAAATATTAGAATCACTACGTTTCAAAATTCATATATACAAGCTTTTAGGATATATGCATTGCGGCGAGACCACTAAACTAAACAAAGAACAAAATTAAAAACGTTGAACCACGCATGCTGTCACACCCCAACCGATGACGGAAACATTAGAGTGAGACGAAAACGTGATTGCAAGAGACTTCATAACGAATATTGGTGACAAGTATTTAAAGTAACAATTTTCATTTCATGCTAAAAGATGTAAATTGTTTCAAAGGAAATTACAACAATTAGAACATAACAAATTCAACAACAAAACATAATTTTAACTAAGTGCGTATCTAGTCCATCCTACTAGATTTCTTTTTAATCGCATCAACATCAAGCTCATGCAATATATATTAAAGTAACATGTCAACACAAAAGTACTAGAGAGCATACACGTTTGAGATTCTAGCATATTTATAAAAGAATTTAACGAAATCCACATGACAATAATATATACTAAGGCATAACATAACATAAACTAGCATTCAACACCTACTTTTCAACCCAAAGATTCCACTAGCGTAATCTTGTCGTCACAATGACAAGACTGTTTTTGTATTACTTAACATGACCACAAAAATACGAGCGGTGTGCTACTTCTGTAGCGCTATACATGTTAACGTAGGCTTGTACGAAGTTAATAACAAGTATAGTGCAAGAATGGTTTCTAGCATGCATGTATTCCTAAAGTATAAACGTATAAAGTATGTATTAACGGATTCGTTTGCATGAATTAAGAATTTGCGTATGTGTGATTGTGTGAGTTTTAATATGGTATATATGTTGCACCCAAAAGTGTGAAAACGGAAATATGGTCATGTATACTCACGGATTTGCGTAGAGTTTCCACGAAAGTGAGTCGGACGAATTCTTGAGTGTGGAACACCGAAGTTACCCTAAGAGGGAAACAAAGGTGTGTGAGTTGTGGTTTTTGTTTAATGGACTGGATTAGGATTATAAAGAATATCATAAACAATTATAAAATAAAGAACCATGAAAATGGTCATGCAAGGAGGTATGATGAATTCCATCCATTTAACCTCATTAGATGATTCACCAAAGCACAAAATTTGTTAATGATTTTGGTTGGTCATGAATATGAACTAAAAATGAAAATTACATAAACTACTAAATCTTAAAACAACCAAGAGAACAAGCTAGATGCGTGCGTTGTAAACATGAAAAGTGTTTGGAGAAGTGTTGTAGCCTTGTCCCTTTAATGGAAATTATTTTGAGACTTAGTGTATGAATCTAAGCTAAAAGTATGAACAAGTGTGGTACTGTAACAAGTTTGGAGAGACAAGGTTTCTATGATTCACACATTTACTAAAACATAAGTCTTTCAACATTGAAGGTTGAAAGTTTGGATGGTTTCGACACTTTTGAAGTCACTTGGGGGACTTTTTGGGTAGACTTTATGAAGATTTTGAGCCTTGTTTCTTGTGAAAGTCAAGCACAACACAAATCCACAACTATGAGCTTAGTTGAGAGCATGGTGGGTACAAGATTCCACTAAATTTCAAGTAAAATATACATGAAATAAAAAGATACATCAAAGCAGGATTTTTATCCTACTTTGGACCTCTAATGTGGTGAGGTTCAACCTTAGTTTGCCATGGCAAACTTATGGAAATCTTCCTAGAGGTTGTCCAAGAAGTTTGAAAGAATAAATGAAGAAGAAAGATAAAGAAAAGTGAGTTAGAAACTCACTAGAGCACTTGAAACTTTTTGCTCACTTTTGGAGTTTCTTGGAGAATTTGGAGAAGATTCGGAGGATTACAGAGTGTGGAAAGTGTTTAGGAGATGGTGGAGGCTTGCATTTATAAGTGGGTATTAGGGTTTAGGAGTTAATGAAGGTGGTTGGGAGTTACTGAAGGTGGATTTTCATTTTTAGTCCTTGCACTTTTATTATTGGTTATTTTATGCTATAAAGTTGTATGAAAACATGTTATAAGTTTGAAACACGTATGAATGTGATTCCCAAAAAAAATAATCTTGGTGTATGTCTTGGTTTTAAAATTAAAACATGTATTTCGCAATTGATTATGTATTATGCATGTATAATTAAACAAGATTGATATAAAAATACGATTTCTATTATGATCAAAGTCTCGAGATTACAAGGATTGAAATGAAATAAGAATACAAGTTTCTAAAAATAGAAATGCGAATACAACTTTCTAAGTATGGAAAGTATAGAAAATCCAGAGCATTACAGTCTCCCATACTTTAGAAAATTTCATTCCAAAATTATTTAAGAGGAAGACTCGGCGAATAAGTGTGGGTATTTGGTATTTATATCACTTTCGAGTTCCCAAGTAATTTCGGCGCACGTTTTCCCTTCCAACGAATTTTGACTATGGGAATACGACTGCGCCTAAGTTGCGTGGTTACTCGGTCCATGCTTTCAACCGGTTTCTCGACGAAATGTAAAGACTCGTTGATTCATGTTTGTGCCTACCACACGAGAACAAATTAAGAAAACCAAAACTTTATTATTCTCAAAGCGGAAACAAATTAAATAACCCAAAATGTTATGAAAAACCTTGGTAGCTAAATCAAGAGAAAAGGTTACCTTGTTACTATTCTCTTTGACAAAAAAAACCTTTGATAACTAAATTCTCAAAACCAAAAGATTATGTAAAACTTTGATGGTTAAAAAAAGAAAAACTGCATAACAAAAGTTGGTGACTAAATTAAGAAAAAATTAATCTTACGATTCCTATAACTTTACTATTCCTAAAGCTTATGTATAAAAAACAAATACAGTTTCGAGACAAATAAAATGATAAAAAGTATATATATATATATATATATGCGCAATTGAATAATAAACAGAAATAATTTTTAAAGTTAAATTTAGGAAACTAATGAAAATAGAAATATATAAACTTAAAGTAACTTCATGATTTTCTTATATTTATCAATTTAACAATTCAACAAGGTAATATTTGATATGCAGAATGAGAGACGCAATGAAATAGACTATTGTGGGGAATGTAAAAAATGTGTTTTGTTGCGCCCCAGTTAAGATAATATTTATAGTCTGAATTACCCTTAACAATGCGTTAGTGGTAGTACGGGGTCGATTCACGAAGAGTTTGTGGTTTGCGATGGACACGATTGATTTTAAAGAGTGTTGTTGTCAATTTTATGAAGCTTGCTAAGAAATTGATTAATATGTTTGTTTGAAAAGGGATGGTGGATTATCCAACAAGTTTGTTTTAATTACTTAACCACTAAAAACTTGAATAGTTGTACGACGGTTTAACAATTGTAGGACCTAGGGTTACTACACGTTTTAATTTGGTTCAATCGAATTAGTTCATTAACGGTTTTAGAATCACAAGGCTTAGGTGCCAATTGCTATCAACGTCATAGACAATGGACCACAATGTACTTCGTTACCTCGGACAAGCAAATCCTATCAAAAGACAAGGCATAAATACGCATATTCATTTCACGAAGTCAAATTTCATAACTCACTCGACAATTCGTAAATTCAATACACACGTAAGAGAAGTATCTAATGATTCAAATGCTTAATTGTCACAAAGCAAATCATAAACAAGTCGCAAACCCTAGAATCCTTACAAAAGTCTACACCGGGTGCAACTCGTGAGAATTAGCCGCTCATGATGAACGGAACGTGATCAACGGATGATTGAAGCTTGAACTTGAACATCTTGAAACTTTGAAGGTGGAGATGGATGGTAATTAGTGTTTATGGTTGGTGGTGATGATGGATGGTGATGATTAGGGTAGGAGTAATGATGATGGAGGATGTTTGTGGATGATAGTGGTTGATTGGAATCGATTGGGATTGAGGTTGGTGGTGTTCTTGGCTCCAAGAGAGGTGTTCTAGGTTCAAAATTGCGTAACTCTACTGAGTGGTCAAAACTATCCATATAACCCGTCCCCAAACAACAAACAAAAAATTCACGAAGTGTGTCAGATGAAGGCATCGCCGACGGCCCTATAGGGCGTCAGCGACATTGCCTGGTTTTTCTGGTTTCTTCCGACGTGCTAATCTACTGTCTACGATCATTTTGGACTGACGGTATCATCAGAGGGCGTCGCCGAGGACCCAGGAGGGCGTCGACAACGATGCCAGCATTTGTTGTTTTCTGATTTCTCCTTTTCTCGCTCCCGGTTGACCCGTTTTCCGTCCCGGTGCTCTGTAAAGCTCCCGAATAACTCCTTAAACTCCGTTAGACCTGCAAAACACAATTCCAATCAAAAGTAGGCTATTCGAAACTAAGTTATGTAAAAACATCAACATAAACAAAAGAGAACACTGGTTTTCGACCATGCATCACATCCCCGCACTTGTGTTTTGCTTGCCCTCAAGCAAATCTGTTTTTCACTTTCACGTGGGTCAAACGAGAAACACACTTCCAATTCTTGACACGTAAGCTAAGGTCTAATGTCATACTCGGTTCATGATTCTTACAGTTTTCAAAATATTTAGCGGTAAAGTGTTTAATCACATAAGCATGGTTACCCAAGATTAACCCACCCTTGAAACTTACAATTCATACACACCCCTCACAATGTTCTTTCCACTTGGTTTAAAAATTGGCTAATAGATTATGTATTAGCACTTTTGGAACAAACACTCAAACTGATTAGAACACGTACCCACATAGGCTTCCAATTTAATCATTCTCCACCACCGAACATAAATACTAAGCACAAGTCAAAAGGTCTTTAAAGTTTGTAACGGGGCTAGGCGAAGGGTATGGAATAATATATTTTGACAGTGGCTAAGGTGATGAAAATTTAATTTTTACTACAAAATAATTACTCTAAAAGTGACTCACTACGAATGAACAAACTAGGAGGCAAAAATTTTCGCCTTTTATTCAATAAACTAACAACACATATTTTTGTGCTTTTCTCAACAAATTTCTTCTCTTTTTCATGATATTTTCTGTTTTTTTTTTCCTTTTTTTATCGCAAAACTTTACATACAACTAAACCTAGAATCGAATTTCTATCACACGGGTTAAAAATAAAAGGCTCAACGGTCAAGGGCTAAATGGGTTGGTCAAACAAAAGGTTTAGACTCAAAGTTGGCAACTAAGGGATTGATTTCGAGTAAAGATATATAAATGATGTAAAAGGAAAGATTTACCTAATGCCTTATCATTCTTGTGCTTGTATTCAGTCTATGGTCTCAAACGTATCAAAAGTTGCAAGTTCTATAATACACAACTAATGGTCCACTCAATAAAGAAATATATATCTATCTATGATGCGTAAAAGCAGCTCAAAATCTCACGTACATAGGGTATGGTATGTGATATGCACAAAATGCAAGTTTCTTAAGTGGATTATTCCCAAATAATCACCCGCTAAATGCCCGTCATGTTATTAATTGGAACTTGACTATGACAAAAGACCACATGGGTAGTGTCATCCCTCATTGACTTAGTTACTTGTGCTTTTAAGATTGCTCAAACAAAGACATTTTGCTAAAAAAATTGAAATTTTTAAATCCCCACACTTGAGGTCAACATTATCCTCAATGTGTAGTATATAAACGAACAGATAATAATCAAAAACTTTTTCTCCCCCATCCCCACACTTGAGGTCAACATTGTCCTCAATGTGTAAGAACGAAAGCTTTTAATATACAAGGGATGTGACACGACTAAGCTCCCCCAAATTTCACCTCAATAAATAAAATACAAAAAACAATCCACTTATTACTAACTAAGAGTCAAAGAAAAAGAAACGTATACATCTGGATTTTTCTTGTTGCTCATGTGCTCTTCACTCTTCAATAAAAATGGTCGTCTCATGAACATAGTGTACCTACAAATCTCAACCTTCGTGTAGAAGCATGCTTCTCACAACCCTCAAAATTTGTTAGTTACCTATTCTACCATTTTTATAAAGGATTTACCAAGTCATTCGTTATTTCACTTTGTTTTTTGTGAAAAAAAAAATAATTTACAACATCAAGAATCCTAACTCACTTTCATAGGAATCACGGCGGCATTTAGCGTGTGCACGCAAGCCCTTTAAACCTCCGGATAGCTCGGGAGGATGAGTAGGTCTCGTGAGGGTTATATAGGAAACACACCCACAAAGTTCATTTAGCTATTAAACAAGCACACATAAAGAAAATGAAGATAGAACTAAACAACTAAAGCAAAGATAATATACAACAACAGAAAACATATCGCGCACTATCTCTGGTATCGCTTGTTCGGATCAACTTGCGGGTATGGTTGGAATGGAAATCTGGTGAGGGCCGACATCATCTCATGAAAGTCATCAAGAGGCCTCCTTTCCCCTTCAACTGGTGTTTGAAACTGTGACGGGACATAACTAGAGCCAACTCCTTCAGGCCAATGAGGATACGGGCCTGAAGGCCCGACGAGTAAAGGAAGGTTCTCATAACACGTCCAAGGAGTGTGCTCTTGGTACTGCAGACCTACCATATAGTCTTGATGATGCCTCTCTTGGTCGTGGAGGTGCTTGGCATTGTTTACTACAATTTGTTGAGCTATTGACGTTACTCTCCATTGATTTTCTTCAAGCGTGTTCTTTTTAATTCGGAGGCGGTCTTGCTCGTCCTCTCAAGCTCGTCTTCGGGCCAACTCTTGCATCCGGTGCAACTCCTGTTGTTCCCATTGAGACTGTTGCATTGCCCACCTTACCTGTTGTTCTTCCCATTGCTTTTGTTTCTTAGCTCGGTGGGTAGCTTTTTCAGCCCAACGAGCTTGTTGCTGAGCTTGCAATTCCTGCTCCCATTGCCTTCTCCGTTGTTCATATTCGTGATTCTCCGTAATACCCTCGGAGATATTATCATATACATCTTGCTGACCCAGTTAAAGTTAGGATGCCCCAGCCTACGAAAGTTTGTCACTAAACTCGCCACACCTGCTGATATGTCCCGATGTGGTCGGGCATATCTTTGACGCGGTCCCCTTGGACCTTGAGGCTCATCCTCATTTTCCTCGTCAATCATCTCTTCATCTCGTGCAGCTTCTTGTCTAGCACTCGGATCAGTCTACTGAAATCGATGTCCTTGGTCATCAGACACAGTGTACTGATGACCATAAACATGAACCAAGATTTTCCAATGTTGTTTCATTGAGGCGAAACAAACCTGATCCATGGGTTTTGAAATCCACAATGATTCTTCCAGTAACCTATTTTGCTGCACAATCATGGCGATAATCAACCGCACATAGGGTATCATTCTTCGAGCATATGACTCATGGGTATCCCAAGTGTTTATCATGACGATGTGTCGCCATAATAATTTTGGCAAACCGGACAACAATTAATGAAGCACCGGACAATCTGATGCTTTTATCTTACCCCGATCCCTAAATCTGACCATATATTTTCTAACAAGATAGGTTGAAGAATTTTCCCTTCAACCGATAAATGACTCCTCAAAGCAGCCCCACCATCAGAATAATGTAACACCGCTCCAATCATACCCTCAGGGTCCGTGGTGTTCATTTTGTTGTCTAGGAATTGGTTTATGGTGTAGTAAAAGTACTCGTCGTCCCTCAACGAGTTAAACCGTGCAATACAGTTCATTGTCTCGAAAGACATCACCATTTGACCTCTTCCCGTGTCACCGATTAACTGCCATGTGGGTGGCGGGCCATCCTTGTTGTTGAACCTCAATGATGCCAATCATTCACACACACGCCGTCAAATTAACCCGTGGTGTGATATCCTCACATCAATCCAAGACTCGTTCCCATCCGAGCCTCTCAAACATCTGGACAATCCCAGTCGTCCTGAACTCCTCTACATTCACTGTTCGTTCCGTCACAACCCTCTCCGGAATCGTAGTTTTGGCATTTTCCAACTTCCACTTCTACAATTTCACCTCAAGGCGGTTGTCATTAAATCTCAAAAGTGGCTTCTTCTTATTCTCTTCCCATGAATCACCAATACTGCTGTCTCTGATCCCTTCCCAAACCCAATCATGACGGTATAACCTCTTGTCTTTTTCCTCTACATGACTTAGTTATTCCCATTTCCTTGGAATTAACGCGGAAGATGACCCGGCTCTCGAAGATGAACCTTGACCTGAAGTTTTGCTTCTCTTCCGGCTTGCCATGGCTACAAGCAACAACACAAGGAAAACAATCAATATCACTCAAAACCTTTGATCAACTCAAACTTTAAACATAACATGTAATGTTGAACCACAATTATCCTCTAGATGCAAACTAGTCGATTTTAAACTTCCAAAGTAGCAAACTTTAACATCTAAGAATTGATTTTTCATGTTTAATCCTATGTTCATAAGATTTCAATAAGGTTCAACATCATGCTTATTTCAATCATGCAAACAAGTGGGTGTAATCACGTCCCCACACTTATTGCATGTTTAATCCCCACCCAAATCAACTTTTAACCCACAAATTCAAGCTAAAACATCATACATTATCATAAACAACCTAATCTTAAACAAAAAGTTCAAATTTTCAGAAGAAATTTACAAACCGAATGATAATCATGCTCAAATTCAAGTAAAGTTCATACATTTGATGTTGTACACTAATAGAAACTAAGGAAAGATGTAAATCAAAACTTGAAGAACACCCTTGCCAAAAACCCAAAAATTCAAGCTTAGAAATATTGCAAACTAGTAAGAATAGATGGAAACTATGATAGGGTTTTATTCCTCTCGAAAAACTACATAATTTAGGCTCAAGAATCACTAGATTTGGTGGAGAATTGAAAAGGTTCTGATTGCTTGAAGGTTTAGGGTTCTTGGGAGGAACAGGTAAGAAGATGAAGTGGTTGGGTGAATTGGAACGAAAGGAATATGTGTTTTGGATTGAGGATTAGTTATGGATCGGGTTTTATGAAGATGCATCTTTTGTGTGGTTAAAACGTGTTTGGGTATACCTAAAATGGGTTTGGATGGACTTGGGTTTGCAAAATTGAAGTTAATAGCGGATCACCGTCGACAGGGAATCAAGGGACCATCGGCGACGGCCCGATGACCGTCGCTGACGCCTTCTCGTTTGTGCGAATGGTCCGACGGTTTAATATACTGTCTATGCTTATCAGCCACCCGACGACCCTCTTTACAACCCGTCGGCAACGGCTTGAAGCCCCGTCGCTGACGCTGCACCCCTTTTCACTTTTTAAATTTTTATTTTTTTTCAGCTTTTTTTGTAAAAATATGGGCAAACATAAGACAATAAGTCTAAGACATACCTTACATCTTCATGACCCATTGCTGATGTTCGGAACTTCACACATCAAAGAGATTAATAGGAAATGAAAACGATAAAGCAAAGAACACTAAAGGACCAAACAATAAAAATATACAAAACTCTACAACTTGTTACCGTCCCATAGTTGACCTCATAGGTTGGAACACTTGCCAAGAAGCTTACCAACTCCTTGTTCGCATGACTCTCCTCTTCATTACTATTGAGAAACGGTTTAAGGCGATGGTCATTGACCATTTGCTTTGACCGATCCTTCTAGTCCTCGATAGTAACATCTCCCAACTTTCTGACCCGTGTAACAACGAATGGGCCCATCCATCTACTCTTGAGCTTCCCTAGGAAGAACTTGAGCCTTGAGTTGTAGAGCCACACCTTTTGACCCACAACGAACTCCTTTATTTTCAAATTGGCATCGTGTGCTTGCTTCATGCCATCTTTGTATCTCGAAGCACACTCATATGCCTCCTCCGAAGCTCTTCCAACTCGCATAGCTTTAGCTTTCGTTCCTTACCTACATCATCGTATTTGACATTAACCTCTTTGATAGCCCAAAATGCACGATGAACAAGCTCAACCGATAAGTGACAATTTTACCATAAACTAAGCAGTAAGGTGTAGTGCCAATAGGTGTTTTATACGCCGTTCGGTAGGCTCATAAGGCATCGTTCAACTTCGTTGACCAAT
Source organism: Scalesia atractyloides (assembly GCA_947069175.1). NCBI lineage: Eukaryota > Viridiplantae > Streptophyta > Magnoliopsida > Asterales > Asteraceae > Scalesia > Scalesia atractyloides. The sequence goes on along the minus strand of CAMTDV010000026.1, from coordinate 66,436,666 downwards.
CCTTACAGTCTGGTTGAATGGTATTGTGCAAAATCTCTTTGATTTGCCTATTCGACACTTCCACTTGACCGCTTGTTTGCAGATGGTAGGGGATAGCAATTGGATAGTCAACACCACACCGTTTCAATAGCTTGCCAAAATTAAAATTCTTAAACTGAGATCTCCCATCACTAGTGATAACGTGGGGAAGCCCAAATCGAGAAATAATATTGGTTTGCACAAAGTTATAAATTACGGTATGGTCGTTTGTTTTGGTGGCAATCGCTTCGACCCATTTAGACACATAGTCGTCTGCCACCAAAATATACAATTTCCCATTCGAATTTGGAAATGCGCCCATGAAATCAATCCCCCATACGTCAAAAATATCAACAATGAGAACTGTAAGTCCCGGAAATCTGGATATAACAACGATATCACACAATCACCAAGGATGGGCGGAATCCAAACTTGGTGATGATCCAAGAAGGCCCGAAAAGATGAAGAACAATACGAATTAACTTTAACACCTTGCACACGATTCTATTACTTGAACAAGCAAAACCGTCTGGTACAAGATGGAGGCCCTCTAGAGAAATTTCAAAAGTATAACCCTAGAAATGACATAAGATTAGCTTATATACCTAGGGTAAGGGCATGCCCCTCATGGGCTTGCCTGGCCCACATGGCCTATGGCATGCCCACATGACCTATAAAGATCCAAACCTAATACAAACTAATCCAGTTAACTACCATAGACCGTTGCGCATATTTGATGCGTTAGTTTCACACTTCTAGGACCTAACAATCTCCCCTAGACTAATGCATCAAATTGTCTTCATAGCATAAATTCAGCAACGTCTTCAACAGAGTCTATGGTTGTCGCTATGCTGTAAGTGTTGTGGAAGTCAGTCTCACACTTCATGGACCTCACACTTCAACGAACTCTCAACACCGGGTCTCTTTCTTCTGCTCTTGTGGTTAGTTTCATATCAGGATCTTGATCAGCTTTGCTTGAAACATCTTTGTCAAAAAGAATGTAAGAGGAGGAATCTCAACAGCTCTTTTCTTCTTCATTCTTTCTCTTTCAAGCAAGCACGTTCACAGGTACTTCTTCAAATGTACTATCACTGTCAGACAATGGCTGGCATCTGGTTCTTTAGACTCAGGTACACTTTGCTGTTGTGATCCTTCATGCTTTGTCGGTAACTAACAGCATCTCAATTTTCAGCAACCCTTGTTTCTTGATCTAAATCAAGATCTGCACAATTATCAGAAATTTATAAGCAAACATTCTTATGCAACAAGGAGAGTACACATGAACATTTAGTACATCCAAGTACTTGTACTTGGATCAAAATTCAAATTTCTATCATCTTTTGATGATTAGTCAAATCTTCAAGAACGGTTAATAATTTTTAATAAAACGAAGAAAGCACTCTGTTTTTGGACTTTTTGAATTCTATATATTTTTAATTTTGGAATATAAGAATATAAACAGAAATAAAATCTACGAAGTAACTAACTCAGTAGTTACAACTATACAATTGCAATGGGATCACAATCGTTTTCAGGCGGACCAAGGAACACTTTCTATTGCGAACTTATTTAGACTGGTCTAAGGATTGCCAATATGTTTGTCCACTTAAACTTTAACACTCAACTTTCATTTTTCAACTTCGTGATATGCTTAAGGTAGTATTATACTATAATACCCATGCGTCCCATACCATGACATACCCCCGCGATCAAGGTAAGCACAACGATTCATCGTAGCAGGTGACTATACTGAGATCATCCTTTATCTTTTACAACGTCAGACTATTGTTGAATAGGTCAGTACATTCGTACAACAGAGTGACCAATAGTATCTGACGAGGGTTAGGCAAATACCTTATATGGTATGTTTGACTTTTCAAGCACATGGAATTTTCTCGTGATGAGATTTCCTTTCTTTTAAGGTTTTGGCCCTTCTATTTTGGCTCTTTTAAGGTTACCCTGACTGTGCCTAGGTCTGCATGTATCTGAATGCAACAGAAGAGCAACCCTGATATCCCGGATGACTCATCAGCATAAATACCCGAAACTTCAGACGTTGGCTATCTATCATCACAGGATTTAAGACCATGAAATCATATGCCGATGATATGTTACCCATAAGATACATAGTTCGTTATGTTTATATCACTTAGTATCTTTTAATCACTTTGAGTGCAAAGCCTACCGACATATCACATTAGATCCTAGTCTTTTCAGCCATGACACCTTACATGTGTCAGTCACGCCCTTTATCACGAAAATTCATTTCATTTCCCATTTGATGCAAAAAGACTTTTTGTATTTTTCTGTTTTTCAATTGTTTTTGTATTTTATGTTTTTTTACATGTTTTTCTGATTTTCTCCCTCTTAAACAATGCATATATACATATATCTCCATCTTCCCTCCTAAATTTGTGCATCACACTTTATGCACAAATTTACCTAATAAAGAAAATATATATACAAAGTTTTAAACGAAAGAAAAGGAAAAATATTTTTTTGTTATTTTTGCTTAACCATTCCGTCATTAGATTAAAGACTAATCAAATTCAAAAATAAAGTACGAAATTTAAATTTGTACCTTTTCGCTGATTTTTTTACCTCATCTCCTCCAAAGGAAACATCGCACTCGTAAAAAAAATTGAACTTTCTGCAATAGTGAGATGTTATCCGATATATCCCTGGAACAACCGCTATCAACATTCCAGAGATTCTCAACAACTCCTCCTTGGTTGTTCCTGAAAATAAGGAGATTAGTAAGACAGTGGGACCCAGGCCATCGTGGTCCTGGGTTTCCCTGAAGCATCAAAATAAGACACTTCTTTCAGACACTTGTCCCCTTTTGTTTTGAGATTGGTGATGTTGCTGCCGCTTTGGATTTGCGGTTTCCAAATCTATTTCATTTTAACAAACGTGGTTGTTGCCTTTGATTGAGCAACTTTGGCTGATTCAGGTTTAGTCATTTTAGAAACAGATTTTTGTTTCTGAACAGCCTTGTGTTTGTTTTTGGCAACATTTCAATCCCCATCAGATGGTTTAACTTTGGGATTCACATTGTTCATTGCCTTAGGTGATGGTACCTTCATCGACTTGGAATGATTATTATCCTTTGGTGTAACCTTCTGATTGTGAACACGATACAGAACATGGGGACTATGTGTGCAGTTTCGAGCAATGTGACCAGGAATGCCGCAATTGAAGCACGTTTGTCTCTTCACATATAAAGCATTCTGATCAGCTTGATTTGCTCTTGCAGGCCCTAAAGGATGAACTGATCCCTTCTGTGTTTGATTTCCTTGCACACTTCTTGCAGACGAAGATGAATTTGGATGTTTATACTTGTCGTTTGCAAGGGCCTTTTTCTGTTGTGGAGATTTGTTTTTGATTCTTCTTGTTTTGTTTAGACTGCAAGTCTTGTTCAGAATTCTTCCCAACCTTTCCAAAAGCTTTGCTAGAACGGTCAAAAGCATATTTTTCACATTTGCCATTAAGGACCGGCTTAACAAAAGCATTTTTCACAACACTAGCCTTTTGAGGGCTATTGCTGCCCACTGATGATTTTGGAGAGCGTGACTGTCCTTGACGTTTGGACTTCTGCTTTCTTCATCTCGGTTTTTCTCGTTTATGCTCTTTTAGCTTGTTCTGAACTTTTCATCACAAGCAGAATGTTCAGATTGTTCAGTTTGCGCACTTGGAGCCTTGTTCACGCTAGCTCTCTCTTCATCAGCTTTGATAAAGTCGAAGAGTCCTGGTTTATCAGATGAAAGACCAGACATTCCAGCTGAATCATTAGAAGAGTCAACAGCACCAGATGGTTCCCGTGTGTCTGACGTATAATCACTGGGTTTCCCGTACACCATATGCTGTGCTTTCTCAATATCTTCATCGGTTTCAGGCATTGTTGGTAGTTGTGATTATAAGGTGGGGCAACCTGATTGAATCCCAAACCCTTCCCCTTGTTCTCCTTATATGCCAGCTGCACATTGCACACGTCTTGAACGAGCTTGCTGGATGTATCTATTAAAGAAGTTTTGTTGATATTTTCCAGCAAGAAGTCCCAGCTCACCTCTTACTAAATCGCATTCCATGGTTTTTGACTGTAATCTGGTCTTGTAATCATGGACCCAACATTTCTGTTGATATATGTCCAAATGGAGCTGAGCTATGTCTTTCTTTTGTGCTTCAACCTTTTCTTTGAGCAACTTGTTACTTTCTCGAAGGCCGATGCACCGAGCCATTGCATTGTTGTAATCATCAGCCATTTTGGAATTAAGTGGCCTGAGTTGAGCAACCCTATTCCTGCAAGGTTCAGGGCACAAAAGGTGGTTGACTGTGTCAATGAGCAATCTTGATTTGTCAGCGTGAGTTTGGGCTTGAGGTAGAGTTTGGGGTGCTGGGCTGTTGATTGCTGCTTGTTGGGCTTGAGGTTTCTGTTCGGACACTACTTCAGGATGAGACCCTGTTGATTTAGCTTATCGATATTGGAGATCTTGGTTTGATTGTAAATGATCCCACAACCAAGATACAAAGGAGTCTTTGTCATCACCCAAAACACTATTCATCTCATCTCTTAGTTCCTCTTGTCGCCACCCACATTCAAGCAAACGCATCACATAGTCAGCAACCGGATCAACATTGTAGTTTCCAATAAACTCATTCAACTTTTCCTTCACTTCATCCCGCAGCAATCGGGTTTTTGTCCTAAAAATCACACGAGTCTAACTGAGCAACCGGTTTATCAAGATTGTTTATGGATCAAATTCTGCGTACGAAAAAGTTTAACTCCGGTTACATCAGCCGGTTAACTTTCCACCTTTGTGGGTACAACTCGGAACAGTACCGAATTCGAAACAGTAACTCGGATTAACAATCCGAGATGGAAACTCGAAAAAGTGATTCGAGATGCTAATCCGAGATGGTGATTCGAAACAGTGATTCGAGATGGTATCCGAGATGCTTCCTTGTTTATCTGAGATGCTTCCCAAATTGGAGATGCAATCCGAGATGAACACCTATGATCCGAGATGCTATCCGAGATGCACTGTTCTGATCCGAGATGCAACTATTCTGATCCGAAATACAACTCTGATGATCCGAAATGCACGCTTTCTGATTCAAGATGCATGTTCATCAACCTGAGATGGTCCGAAACCTTCAAGCGATCTGAAACTCCAATCCAAGTTGATCAGAAACACTGTGTGATATTAGATTTAAGTCTGGAAACAGGTTCAAACAGGCTCTGATACCAATTGTAAGTCCAGGAAATCCGGATCTAACAACGATATCACACAATCACCAAGGATGGGCAGAATCCAAACTTGGTGATGATCCAAGAAAAATCAAAAAGCTGAAGAACAATACGTATTAACTTTAACACCTTGCACACGATTCTATTACTTAAACAAGCAAAACCGTCTGGTACAAGATGGAGGCCCTCTAGAGAAATTCAAAAAGTCTAACCCTAGAAATGACATAAGGTTAGCTTATATACCTAGGGTAAGGGCATGCCCCTCATGGGCTTGCCTGGCCCACATGGCCTATGGCATGACCACATGACCTATAAAGATCCAAACCTAATACAAACTAACCCAGTTAATCCCAGTTAACTACCATAGACCGTTGCGTATATTTGATGCGTCAGTCTCACACTTCTAGGACCTAACAAGAATCGGTTGCATGGGCATCTCATCCTGTTTGGAAATACCCCTCAACTTTTGACACTCGACAACATTTTTAGCAAAGTTAAAGGTGTCCTTAAAAATAGTTGGCTAGTAAAGCCCACTATTGAGCACTTTGTGCCCCGTTTTGTTACCACTAAAATGGCCCCACAAGCAAAAGAATGCAAGTGCGTCAAGACACTCGAAATCGCGTCTTCCGGTACACATCTCCTCATGACTTGATCCGGGCATATCTTGAACAGATCTGGTTCGTCTAACGTGTAGTACTTGATTTGAGAGACGAAATTCAATCTCCTCATAATGAGCCGGCAAATCGCCTGTCACCAAATAATTGACAATGTTAGCGAACCAAGGTAATTGAAATTTTCAAAATGTGCTCATCTGGGAAAGTCTCAATGATCTCCACATGAGAAGAACCCTCCTCTACCAACAACCGGGACAAATGGTCCGCGACCAGGTTTTCACTACCCTTCTTGTCCCGTATCTCTAGGTCAAACTCTTGTAATAAAAGAACCCATCATATTAATCATGGCTTTGCATCCTTCTTTTCCATGAGGTACCTGACAACAGTGTGATCAGAATAAATAATCACTTTGTTACCCCACATATAAGCCCGGAATCTATCCAATGCATATACCACCGCGAGTAGCTCTTTCTCGGCAGTTGTGTAATTCAATTGAGCATCTGAGAAAGTTTTACTCGCGTAATATATAGCAACCGGTTTCTTTTCTACCTGTTGACCCAACACTGCCTCCACCGCATAATCGCTTGCATCACACATAATTTCGAACGGTAAAGACTGTAACATTTGTGTAAATCGGGTTTCGAAAACCCGCACCATTCTCAACAAATCAAGTGTATTTTATGTCGTTGGTTTAACTTCTGTTTATTGTTAAAATACATCAGAATTTTATATATAAAATGATAGCAAATGTTCTAAAATAATAAAACCAAGTATTAAATATTTATAAATGATTAAATAAACATAAGTTAAAAGGGTAAAATAAATAAAAACCCAGAACCGGGATCGAACCCGGGTACCCCCGGTTAACACACACCACCAACACCACTGGACTACACACACTAGATGTGCTTATGTTGGAGACTTAAAATCTTTATTTAGAAACTGAGTAAGAACCTGCAAAACCGAATCCATTTTCACGCGCCTTTCCCTTTTTAATAGGATATTTCCGACAGCTAGCTTACGGCTATTCTTGGCAAGCCTCAATCAGGCGAACTGTCATTTTAAACCTCTCGAACAAATTACCAAATACCGAATTCGACGCTCCCTTCTGCTCGCCTATAAATATTGGACCGAAATCACACTCTTAATTCGCTCAAAACACATTTAAACTTCCTCTGTTCGCCGGAATCCTCCGTTCATCGGAAACTTGGCTGCAAGTCGCCGGAACCACCACTCACTGTCGGAATCTGTTCAACGGTATCAATTCCTTCAAATTCTTTTATTTTTTAAGCATTCCAGATAAATATTATATGTAATTGATTAAGTCAATCAGAAGCAACGAATCAAAAATCATTATTTAGGCGGGTAAAGTTCTTGGTTTTATTTAAATTGAGGAAGATGAAGTCAATGAGACTATATTTAAAATGAGTTCTGGTGTTTTAATTGGGTTAGACACACAGTCCAGCGGTGGACTGTGTGCATTATATACAAAAGGTACCGAGTTCGATTCCTGCATCAACACTGATTCCCTGAGATAAAGCCAATTAAAAAAAAACTAAACCATTATATCTTTCAGTAACTGGTTAAAATTAATAAAAACTCCATAATATACGGGTTAGACACCCAACCCAACTGGTTGGGCTGGGTGCAAACCAACTCAGCGACGCGGGTTCGAGACGGAGAATTCACACCGGCTAGATCATTTACAAACCTTTTTAAATTTAACAAATTTCTGGATTCAACTCAGCAAGACTATAAGAACAATTAAAAACCAAATTACAACGGGTTAGACACGTAGCTCAGTTGGAAGAGCTGCGTGCACGCAACCGAGAGGTCACGAGTTCGAGTCTCTAATCACGCTGCCAATATCATATATGAACCGGTCAGATCGCTGACAGGCCTGACAAGGCCCAAACTTTTTATTACTTTTTATTATTTTTATTTTTATTATTATTTACTTCGATTATTTTAAATACCCTAAATTATAAAAATATTAAAAAAAATCCATTTAATGTCACAAAATTAATTTAGAAATAAAACAAAAAGTATTAAAACAAAATATTAATTTATTTATATTTACCGAATTATCGTATTATTATTTTAGGTTAGTATTCGTTTGTCGTTCGCATCCTCAATTCGTGCGCATCTTTCACCAACCAAGAAAACGCACCCACTATGAGTGAATCCTTACAAATTCCCCTTTTTATTTATGTTTTGGGGTGTATCATGTGTCGCTTTATTTATTTCGTTTATTCAAACTTGTGCTATTACCATTATATGATCTGAACGTGTGATGTAAATGTTGTTTGTTGTGATGTGTGTTTACATTTTGTCAAGTTGCGTGCAAATCATTCATTAGGCCCATCAGCTCCTCGTTGGAGACCAGTTGAACATCGCGTGCCTCATTAGATCGGCTCCGTTTGATTGAGCCTTGATCTCATTGTTCATCATTTGGTGTGTGCGTGTGCATTAATTGATATATTGTGTATTGTGATTAAATTTTACATATACCTATACTCATATGTGGTTATGCACCTTTTATAACCAATATAACAAATTCGTTCAAATGTTTTCATAAGATTCACTCGCCAACTTTTTGTTGACCCAAAACCCTATTTCTACACATGATACAGGTGGACAGGTTGAAGCAAGGAACACATAGGAAATTGACTTAGAAGAAAAATAAAGAAGTCATGAAAAAATTGTATTTGAGCATGTTCTGCTTGTATGTTTATTGTAATTTCTTATTTAAAAAGAAATAATAAATATGAAACTTTATAGTAAATGTCATGAGCTTTGATGAAAACCCAATCATGCCCCGACTACCATTTCCGCTACGGGTCAGGGTGTGACAAAGACTAATTTGGTGATTGTAAGATTGGGGCCTCAAGCAAATTCTTTTTCAAAAAATTGAAGGCATTTTGGCAATCTTTGTTAAAATCAAATGGTTGGTCTTTTAGCAACAAGTTACATAGTGGTTTTGTTATGTCGCTAAACCCTTTTATAAACCTTCTATAAAAACCCACATGACCTAAGAATGACCTTACACCCTTAACACTCGTGGGATAGGGTAGAGTAGAAATGACTTGCACCTTTGCACGGTCAATCTCTATCCCACGACTCGACACAACATGTCCCAACACAATCCCTTCTTGAACATAAAATGGCTCTTTTCCCAACTCAAGACCAAATTAGTTTCAACACACCTTTGTAAAACATTTTCTAATTTATCTAAGCAAGCATCAAATGACTACCCGAATATTGAGAAATCATCCATGAAAATTTCCAAAGACTCCCCCACCATATCCGAAAAGATACTCATCATACACCTTTGAAAGGTGGCGGGGGGCGTTACATAGTTCAAATGGCATTCGCGAATGTGCCATATGGAAAAGTAAATGTGGTCTTTGCTTGGTCTTCCGGATGGATAGAGATTTGGTTGTAACCCGAATACCCATCCAAGAAACAATAATATTTTTGACCCGCTAACTTCTCAACAATTTGGTCAATGAAAGGTAAAGGGAAATGGTCTTTGGAAGTTGTGGAATTCAACTTCCTATAATCAATACAAATATGCCACCTGGTTACCGGCCGAGTGGTGACCTCTTCACCTACGTCATTAGTGACGACTTGAATGCCAGCCTTTTTGAGAGTGGTTTGTATAGGGCTCACCCATTGGCTATCAGAAATGTGGTATATGATACCTGTATCTAGCCACTTCAAAACCTCCTTCTTGACCACTTCACGCATATTCGGATTCAACCTTCGTGGTGCGTCACAAAAAGGAGTAACACCATCTTCTGTGATGATCTTGTGCATTACCACCGAGGGACTAATTCCCTTCAAATCTGCAATGGTCCACCCAATAGCCACTCTATTGGTGACCAAGACCGCCATCAACTTTTCCTCTTGCTCCTCGGTCAAGTTTGAAGCAATAATGACAGGGAGTGTGTTGCCTTCACCCACATAAGCATATTTAAGATGCCTGGGCAACACCTTCAACTCCACATCCAGAGGCTCTACCAACAATGACTTCAACTTGGTGTTAATCTTCTCGGGAAGCCTCTCCACTTGGTGTGTTCAGTTGGGTCTTCCTTCCTTCACCGCCATCACTTCCATCTTTCTCACCTCTTCATCCATGTTCCGTTTTGTCTCCATTTGCAACCTGCCAAACATGAAACATTCCTCTATTGTGTTTCCCTCTTCGACACCCATGTCGCATAGAGGTATACACTCGTCAACAACGTCTGCCATATAGCATTCGTCTCTAACTATAGGATCCGTTAATCCCAAAAAGACATTTAACCGCAACCGACGGTTACCAGAAGTCATGTCGACCATATCCATTTACAATTAATTTGGGCATTTGATGTTGCCAAAAATGGTCGACTTAGAATAACCGTTGGTTGCTTAGTTTGGTCCAAAGAGACATAATCAAGTACAAGAAAGTCCACCGGATAGTAAAAGTCCTCGACCTTGACAATTACATCTGTGACTATCCCACGGAGTAGGTTGGGGGTCAAGTCGGCTATCACTACGGTGGTGTTTACCGGTTGAAGTGGACCAAATTTGTATTGGTCATACAAACTACCCGGCAAGATACTCACACTCACCCAAGATCCAAAAGTGCCCGAGTCATTTTGAAGTCACCCACTTGTATAGAAATAATGGGTGCCCCCTGATCTTGTAACTTAGGTGGAAGTGCACCCGAAAGAATTGAATTCACATTTTCAGTCAAATCAAGTTTCTTAGGAAACTTGTGAGTTTGTTTCTGAGTGCACAAATCCTTCAAGTACTTAGCATACGAAGGTACTTGCTTAATGGCATCATAGAGTGGTAAATTTATCTTTACTTGTTTGAAAATTTCCCACATCTACTCTTGATGTGGACCACGTTTATTTACCACCTTCTTGGATGGTCCCAACAAAGCTTCGGGATAAGGGGCGGTATTAACCTCCACACCTTTTTCCTTAGCCTTTGGGATGGAGACGGTCACAACAGTGGTGTTTTTGTCATTTTTAGAAACATTTTTGTTTTAACCCGTTTGATCGTCATCAATCTTCTCATCACTAATATCTTCCACCACCTCTTCAACAAACTGAGGTGGTGATGACTCAACACCATTATCTATTACTCAACCACTACGTAAAGAAATTTTATTAATTGGTACGTCACGTGTATTCTTCGAGTTGGACCCTTGATGCTTGGGGTTCACGGTGGTGTCACTTGGTAATCTGCTGCCATTTCCTCATATTTGGGCCATCTCTTCGGCTATTTGACCCACTTGTTTCTACTAGGCCTCGTGCGAAAATACTCGCCCCTCATTCTCTTTCCTTGTCTCCTTCATCATATATAATATGGTGTCCATCTTTGCATTTAGATCATCACCGCCACCTTGATTATTTGCCGACCCGCTACTATTACCCCCTTAGTTGTAACCCCGTTGATAATTGTTATCCAGGTTCTGATATCCTCGGTTACCACCCCTTTGGTTGTACTTGCGTTGGTAACCCCCTTGGCACGGTTGGTACGATGAACCACCTTGATTCCCACTTTGATTTCCCGGATGAAAGTTCGATTTCATTTGATTTGAGGCGTTACCTACCTAAAGTTAGGATGGTTCCTCAAACCAGAGTGGTAAGTGTTGGAGTTCATATCGCATTGCTTCCTTTCTCCATACACTTGGTTTACCTCTTCGTCAGTTAGTACCATGTTAACTTGACACTCTTCGGTCTGATGACCAATATCCCCACAATCTTCGCACACCACAAACTGAACCGCCCCCACATACTTTTTCTTCATACGAGCCAACTCCCACCCTAATATGGTGATTTGATCCTTATCACTCAAATCAAGATCGAGAAGATATCGAGAGATAGGGTGCTTTTTCGCTCGATCCTTTTGCTCATTCTTTTGGTAAACGCCCAATCGTCTTCCTCGTGGTTGTTCAACAGTATACCATTACTTGTCGATTGCAAGTATTTGTGATCCTCAGTGTCTAACCCCCATATAAAACACTTCAACAATTCCCATTTAGGTATTTGATGTTAAGGGCATTTCCGAACCTACTCCTTAAATCGAGTAAGGGCCTCATGTAATAACTCCTATGATAACTGTCGAAATGACCGAATCTCATCCCATGCATCATCAGTCTTCGCTATCGAATAGTATTCGTCAATGAATACTTGTTGAATTTCTGCCCAAGTACGAATACGATTGGCCAGAAGCGTAAGGAACCACTGTTTAGCGGAGAATTGTGGCCCCCGATCATGCCACAAATAGCGGAGAATTCCGCCAAGTGAGTGTATGGTTCGTCGTTCATCCTACCATTGAAGTGAGGTAAGATGTTGATATAATTGGGCTTGCACTCGAATGATCTCCTCCCTCGAGGTGTAGGCATAATAGGTGAGTCATTTTCGGTGACCACCAGTCTAAATTGCCCATTAACACCTCTTGGGGCTTGTTGCGGATGATAGAATGGGACATTAACCTCTTGATTCACCGGCTGATTATTACCTCTTCGATCACCACCTCTATCACCCCTTTGGTTACCGCCGCCCACAAATTGTGGAATCCGGTTACGGTTGACATTATTATTCTTGTTATTATTACCGTAATCCCGGTTCCGTTGATTGGTGTTTCGTGGTGGACGGATGTTTTTGTAATCGTCGTTTCGACCATAATCATACCCATATCCTTCGTCGTTCCCCACAAAATTTGATAGCCAATATCTTCATACTCAAATCCCCGCACATTGTAGAAATTCCCCACATTGTTATCACCCTATCCGTCATCTTCAACCTGCTCGTTTTAATTTCCGCTGTTGTCTGAGTATTCCGAATAAACGCTCACGTTCCAGTGATTGATAACCGGGAATGCTATACGGTGCATCGTCGGGAATGTTGTTTCTTAACTAATCAAGATCGAACAATTGAGCTTCATTCGTGGGAATGCCACAATTTTGGTTAACTCCACGGTTGGCGTTAACATTTCGGTTGTTGAGGTTAGGTGGTAATGGGTTTTGTCGGTTTTGGTTTTGAGGTGGAGGTATGGGTGTATGTTGGTTGTTGTTTGGGTTTTGATCTTGAGTTTGGAAAGGTGGTGTTGGTGGTCCCGATCTATTACCACCCCCCGATTGGTTATTTTGGATGTTTTGGTTTTGGGGAGGGTAATTTGGGTGTTGGTTATTAGGTTGGTTAGAATTTTGGGGATCCATTTGAATGGGCCCAAAAAATGGTTTAAGTGGTGAGTTGGTGTTGAGTGGATTAGAGACAAGAACTGCCTCCAACCGAGTGGCTAAATTCCTTCGAGCAACCCGCTCAATCTCCTATTCGAACACTAGTGGTGAAGTCCTCTCGGAGTTTCTTGTATGCATGCACTATATGTAACTTGCACAAGTAACACACCCGTGTAACACGAAAATATAGAAAGTAGCAAAGAAGAAACAATCACCTTAAACAGATAATCACAAAATCAACTATTATCCAAACGCAAAGTGCACGAACTCCCCGACAACGACGCCAAGATTTGATCGGAATGTCGCGCCCCGGTCAAAGATAATATTTATAGTCCCAAATTACCCTTAACAATGCGTTAGTGGTAGTACGGGGTCGATCCACGAAGAGTTTGTGGTTTGCAATGGACACGATTGATTTTAAAGAGTGTTGTTGTCACTTTTATGAAGCTTGCTAAGAAATTGATTAATTTGTTTGTTTGAAAAGGGATGTCGGATTAATCGACAAGTTTTTTTTATCACTTAACTACTAAAAACTTGAATAGTTGCACAAAAACTTAATTAACGATTTTAAACAATATTTGAGAACAAGGTTCACACCCGGTTTAACAATTGTAGGACCTAGGGTTACTACACGTTTTAATTTGGTTCAATCGAATTAGTTCATTAACGGTTGTAGAATCACAAGGCTTAGGAGCCAATTGCTATCAACGTCATAGACAATGGACCGCAATGCACTTTGTTACCTCGGACAAGCAAATCCTATCAAAAGACAAGGCATAAATAAGCATATTCATTTCAAAAAGTCAAATTTCATAACTCACTCGACAATTCGTAAATTCAATACAAACGTAAGACAATTATCTAATGATTCAAATGCAATTCAAATTATCACAAACCAAATCCTAAACAAGTAGCAAACCTTAGAATCCTTACAAAAGTCTACACTAGGGTAAACCTGCGAGAATTAAACGCTCATGACTAAGGGAACGTGATCAACGGATGATTGAAGCTTGAACTTGAACATCTTGAAGCTTTGAAGGTGGAGATGGATGGTAATTAGGGTTTATGGTTGGTGGTGATGATGGATGGTGATGATTAGGGTTAGGAGTGATGATGATGGAGGATGATTGTGGATGATAGTGTTTGATTGGAATCGATTGGGATTGAGGTTGGTGGTGTGCTTGGCTCCAAGGGAGGTGTTCTAGGTTCAAAATTGCATAACTCTCCTGAAAATGGTTAAAACTATCCATATAACCCGTCCCCAAACAACAACAACAAAATTCGTGAAGTGTGTCAAATGAAACATTGCCTGGTTTTTCTAGTTTCCTCCGACGTGCTAATCGACTGTCTGCAATCATTTTGGGCCGACGGTATCATCAGAGGGCGTCGACGATGCCAACATTTGTTGTTTTCTGATTTTTCCTTTTCTTGCTCCCGGTTGACCCGTTTTCCGTCCGGATGCTCCGTAAAGCTCCCGAATAGCTCCTTAAACTCCGTTAGACCTGCAAAACACAATTCCAATCAAAAGTAGGCTATTCGAAACTAAAAGTTATGTAAAAAATCAACTTAAACAAAAGAGAACACCAGTTTTCGACCACGCATCATGTTTCATTTTCTCAAATTCATTCCACCCACCCCTTGTTTTTTTCATTCCATTCCATTCCATCTCTCACCTTTCATCACCACCACCAACACCACCCGCTGCCGCTACCGATGATCACCACCACCACCCACTGCTACCACCATCGCCACCACCACAACCATTACCACCCCGACCACTTTTGCCGTCATTCTTCACCATCGACCACCGGTGCCACCACTGACCACCACCGTCGCCGCCACTTCTCATTGCCAACCACCGCCACTCAGTAGCGCCTCTACCCTCTGCCGCCACTGCCACCATCGATCTCTGTCACCACCACCGCCCACCGCCACTCACCATCACCGCCGCCACCCTCCGCCATTGACCATCGGCACCATCGCCGACCACTACCCCCGTCAACCACCGCCGCCACCACTGACAACCGCCACTCACCATTGCCGGCGCCACCGCCAACCATCGCCATCCCCGACCACCATTGCCACCATCCACCGCCACCACCCACTACTACCACCCATCGCTTATTATATTCATTCGTCTTTTCATACCTACCAAACGACACCAGGTAATGATTCATTCCATTCTCACATGGTAACTAAACAAGACCATGGAATGGTAATGATCAATTTCATTCCTTTGTCCATTCCAATACCTAGTCCATTCCATTCCCTTGTCCATTCCATTATCCTAAAACAACCAAACCGCTATGATGGAATCAAGTGGAAATTTAAATGGTTCGGGATCTGAAACACGTATCTGATCCAATATAAAAATGATAGTGAAACTGGTTTGGTAAAACCAGTCTTGATCCAATGCGATTTGCCAGTTTGAAATCATTTTAAGTATATATATGTGAAACATGTTAAAACTGAATTGAGCTAGATAAAAGTCGGTTTCTAACCGAATTGGTATCCCCCTCATAGTATATTTCTAATCCAAACCGCTTTTGGCTTGTCTGCTTTTGACTTCGCATAACTGCTTTAAAATCGGTCCTGATTGGCACAAAATCGGAGTTTGTACACCTCTGATGATGGTTTGTTGTCCTTGAGAGCTACAATTGTAGGCTTCTTAAGTCTACCGCCGATGTGCGTGAGTGTGTGTATATAGTAAGTAAATATTTTTTATCAAGTTTCAAATTTATAAAATGGTGCGTCAACACTACTACATACAATAAGACAAGTGAACCTATCACAACGTATTATATTCTTGGTAAGAACCAAGCATCGGAACAATGGACACGAGAGCTCTAAATAGTTAATCCTTGTTGTTTAGTTAAATCAAAAGGTAAAGATAGGAAACGAATCAATCTACGATAGATATCACTTTGGCTTCAAATCTCCTTGATGTAAGACACGATATTTGAAACTAGCTAAATGGTGTGGTAATTTTGAACCCCATTATACTTTTCATATAATGGAAAGGATCTTTGGTTGGGTTACCAATTCTCACAACTTAATGGAAAGCTAGAATGATAAGACACACTAGCCATTGCAATGTAGAAATCAAAGCTATCTTAATAGATGATCATTTGTAAGTGTAAAATTCCATTGCACGACTTCGAATATCTAGACTCAATTCCACAATATTTATGAGGCTTAGTCATAAAACATGGGAAACTATAGTTTACCAATCAAGTGATGTAAGACTCAATTCACGATTACTATGAATCCTATGACTTTGCAACAACACATTAACCAAAAAAAACTCGAAATGCATGTAATGACCCATGGTTTCCAAACATACACAAGTACAAAACTCAAGTACTTGATAATTGTTAAGCTTTAATATACATAAAGAATAATCATGGCTTAAGAATTTAAAAGTATAAACACACCATATTATCTACACAATTAAATTCATAAGTTAACATCAAAGTCCATCTATACCAAAGTGATACAAGAAAACTAGCCACAAGATACCATAAACATAAAATGATTAGCACCTGATGAAGATATCTTGTTGTGATCATAAGTGATCAACCAAAGCCAAATGAATTTTTACAAATGTTTGTTATAGACAGCCTTTTTTCTTGATAAGTTAGAATGTAGTAAATTGGTGCTAGAATCTTCAAGGTTCCTCCTTTGGAGTGGTGTGTGGATGAAATGATGGGTGGAAGTGGATACTTGAAGTGTGGTGGAAGGCCTTTACTTTTTAAGTAGAAACTCTGGCTTGCGCATGGTCTTGCTTAGGGACGCACGGCCGTGCCATTTTTTGTCATCTGCCACACTTGTATGATTACTTATAATTGGTTAGCACATTCGTCCGTGTGGTAGGCTCAAACATGAGTCAACGATTCTGGTCAGATATCCGTGGACCTTGTTGGCACAGTTGTGCATCGTCTGAATATGCATCCCTGGACCTTGTTGGCACATCTGTGGACCTTTATAAGGTCACGGGTGTGCATCCATGATGCATAGCTTAAGTTGGTGATTTTCCTGGTTTTTGCTCTTTTATCATCGTGAAACTAAATGCCACTACAATTCCACAAAGGAAGCTATTATTAAATCATGTGAAAATGCATCCAAAGAGGTGAAATATGGGTATAGATAGAGGTGCCTTAAAAATAAGTACAGATGATGGCACATCAAGCGCACTAGCTTTGGAAAGCCAATAATATATATATGTATATATATTAGATTAAAACCAACATGAGACCCATGTAAACATCAATCTTCTTCTTTCATCTCTCACAACTCTCGACATTGCTACTTTTCGTTGTCGCTTCTTGCTGGAATAGAATTATGGTCATGTTTACCAAAACAAGACCCGTGTAACCATCAATCTTCTTCTTTCATCTCTCACAACTCTCAACATTGCTGCTTGCCGTTGTCGCTTCTTGTCATAATAGAATTCTAGTCATTTTTTTTTATCCATCACTCTTCGCATAACTACTCTGGTAGTCACAATTTGATGGGCCAAACAAAAAAAACTATGGTAGGTATCATATTAGTGTTACTTTGGACCGTTGGAGGGTCAACAAACTCCTTAGACCCCCTTGGTTTCACCGCTGAGTGGCTTTGCACGTACGTACGTACATACAGGACAAGCACTAAATAATTAGAAATGAAAGTTACACTTTGTAGCCATAACAGGATTAGAGTACGTGTAATACAATAGTAAAATATCATAAACCATTTATGGAAGTATGATTCCAGGAGTGAAGAAGTAAAAAAGCAGTTTTATACATAAATACGACATACATATTATGAAGACTTCCTTGGATATCAGAGGGGAGCCAGAAGGGTGAGAACAACCCTTACATCCACCCATTGGGTGGCAGTGGACGATGTGCATAACGTGTTGTTTTGATGGCATACTTTACAATTTTGCATTTAAATTCGATCGTGCTCTATTGGTTCCCACTGATGGTCAATAACAAGAAGATGTTATGCAAAAATGGCTTGAGGGGTTTAGAATATTTTCATTGGTACGTTTAGTATGTGAGGATCTGCTTTCATCCATAAGCTCAAATCCTAACTTGTTTATCATAGTCTTAAATGTGCGGAATTCATTTTAGATTAGTGACAATAGTTCAAGATTACTTTTCAATCTCAATGTTTCATTAATGTTCAAACGTTTACAGCCTAAAACAAATCCGATAGGGCTTCGCGTTATTGTTACCAAAAACTGTTAAAGACAATGAACACACGAACCTATTTATAGACATTCTAGTTCATGTGAACTTGACATCCTAACTTCGTACAAAGTGAATCACTTTCGTACGAAGTGACTCATCTACCTTCATACGAAGTGAAACACAAAATTACAAATTCTAACATTAAAACCCTGTTACAGACACTGACATGACTTGTAGACGAAGGAAACATATGCATCAACAATCTCCCCTTGGATGTCGCCGAAATCTCGATGTCGTAGTCTTGATCAATATTCATGATTCTTTATAACATTATCTTTTACGTTTCAGCATTTAAAATAACATCAATAATCTCCACCTTGCTTTGAACTTTCTCTATCTTTGTTCAACGTGTCATATTGCTCCCCTATCTTTCAGCTTCCTGTTCAATCTCATTATCATTTAAATAAACATTTTAGATTCAAACTTTGAAATTTTCAAATTAACCATTTATCATTTTTTTTTTATATTTCAAATTTTATCCATTCTATCAGTTTTAACAACTCTCTTAGTTAACCAAGTACAATTTAATGACCCTAGTTACTGATTTGTCTTCCAAGTTCAAATTAATGACCTTGCTTGAACACTTTGTGAACAAACTGATGTCTTTAGACAATTTTAAGTTACAAATTAATGAACTTTTCATCATTTCGAACATTCTCTTATTTAAGTTAAACTTTCAGCCCATTGTTCTCTAGATTTCATTTAGTAATCAGGAACTTTGGATTTTGAAGATTAGTTTTCCATCATCAGCAGTCGAAGCTAAAGTGAAAATAAAATCTTTTTGATTTTTCTAAAGTTTATGCTAAAACACACTAAAAATCTTTTTTTGGGTTTTTGTAAAATGAAATGAAATGAAATAACTATGTACAAATATATTTGCAAACATTTTTGTGAGTTTATGTAAGATGATCATATCAGTTTTTGAGACTTATCACTAGTACCGTTGATCTTGAAAACTTTAAGTTCTAAATAGATTCACTTAGATTGTCAGTTGTTTCAAGATATGATATTAGATGTTTTAGAACTTGACTTAATAGTTTTTCCCACCTTAGAATATACTCCTGTATCAAGATTTCCTGAATTTCATCTTACAGGTGAATATATCTAACTGATATATGTATCTGGGTTGTACAAGACCTTCAAAGCTCAGGCTAGTATCACCATACAAACAGAGAGATGAAGGCTCGACCTAAAAGTGGTGTTCCATACTTTGGAATCTTTTAACTACAATTGTTAGATCTTTCGATTCTTTCAATTTTATGCAGTTTTAGGGTATAAAAGCAAAAGTATTCTACAAGTTCTAGGCCGTTGCTGACACAAAATCAGAAGAACTTGTATAATACACTAGATATCAATTATCTATAAAGACCTAGTATCTCGGAATCCGGCAATCTCTCAAACGAAATTTTGGTGTTCTAAGACCATATATCCGAGAGATGTTAACCCACTAATCAAGAAGTTTTTCTTTATGTTTATATCTCGAAAACAATTTATTCAATGTGCGAAGCCTACTGGCACAACATCAGTGATATCTGTTTAAACATTTTAAACACTACATTTCTTTAGCATACTGTGATAGCCCACTGATGTACTATCATTTCCTCTTTCTTCACGAAAACTCTTTTTCTCTTTTTCATGTTTTTGTACATTTTCAAATTTTTATATGTTTTTGTATTTTTCACAACATATTTTTCCCCCTAAAATCAAAAATATATTTTTAGATTTTTGTTTTTAAAGAAATAAATTTGAAAACTAAAAACTTGACAAACCGACGAGGTCAACTTCAAATCGCCATCCATTTATGCTTTTCAAGTTCTTTCTTCTTCTTCCCCCATGATGACAAAACATTGATCATTAAATTTTAAAAACGTTTTCAAATTCTCTTATCAACTTATTTTGTCTATTCAACAATGAGAGTTCTGTGTATTTGTTAAATCTTTTCAAAATAACAATAAAATTTTTCTATCAAACCCATCATGACCTTTTCTGTAAAAGAATTCATATTAAGCTGGCCAATTCTCCTCGTCATGTGTCAAGGGATCTCACTATTTGTGCTTTACTTTTAGCCCAGAATCCCTTCCACAAACAAACAACTGATTATTTGAATAGTGACACCCAAATTTTTCCAGTTTTTCATTATCAGCAATTTTTTGATCCTTTTCAATTTCTTTTTTCTGTTCAACCTTCTCTAACTCCTCGGTTGAAACAGATTTTTCACCTTTTTCAGAAAAATCTTTTTCTTTTATCACACATATTTGATTTTTTGACATTGCTTTCTTGAAATAAAAAGTAGAATTTTTTGTTCTGCAGTGTTTAAGATTCATCAGCTTCATAATTTGAAATTTTGATATAAACTGGTTTCACTTTGTAGATAGATTCTTTGTTTTGTTTCCAAACATAAGTTGGAACAAACATTGGTGATTGTTGTTTTAAATCTTCGAAATTTTTCTTAACATTGGAAACAGGTTTTGATATCTTTTGTGAACATCTTCTAGCAATGTGTCTAGTCTGATTACATCTAAAGCACGTCCTACTGTCTATTACAACAGAAGATCCCTCAACCTGTTCTCGTTGTTGTTGAGCGAAAAATTCTTCATTAGATTGTTTTGCAAATTGACTTTCTTTTGTACTTTCTGAACTTGCAGGCACGAAAGTTGTTTTCGTTACAAATTTTGACTTTTCAAACTTATTATAATTTTTCTTGTTAAAACCCGAATCATTTCTTCCTTTGTAATGATTTTTCTGTTGATGATTAGGGTAGAAATTTCTTGGTTTAGAATAATAAGATTTATCTTGTTTGAAGTTTAAAAAACATTGATCACTTGTAAGATTTTCAATTTAAGACTTTTTAATCTCGACAAGCTTAAAAACTTTTTCGACTTGGTTCAAGTTCACATTCTGAATCGGAAATTCAGAATCAGAATATAGTTTATCAGATCCACACATTTTGTATATTAAATATGTGGATCATCATTTGAACTATGTTCTGATTTTTTAAGATAAGCATCATGAAAACTTTCGTCACTTTCAGGTTGTGAACTTGGAACTTTCTTTGTCATACTTCGGTTGAGTGTTTTTCAAAATTTTTATCTTTTTCTTTTCCCAAGACAATCTCAACCATATTTTTAACTATTTCTTATTCATACACCATCATGTTAGCAGGCTACTGATCTTTTTGTTCAGTTTTTTAACTGTAAATTCAGTGCTTTTTTCCACCCCATCCGGTTTCTTCTTTGAATAACTATTTCACATCGGGGGTGGAACTTGATTATAACCCAGACCTTTATTCTGATAACCGTACACATCTTCCCCATTACATCTTTTCCAGTAGGTTTGGGAAGAACGTGATCTAAGACGTAAGATGCTGTTGAATAACTGGTCAACTTCTTATCAACTCTTTCAGCTCTTGCTTTAGTTTGGCAATTGTGTCAAGGTGAATATTTATAGCCATTTGTTTATCCATGACCGTTGCCTTAAGAATAGAAAGCGTAGCATTATCTTTTCTACTTGCATCACGGTATTCATTGATAATTTTGCTCAGTTTATTGTAAGCTTCTTTTGTATCTTTAAATCGCTTGCTAGGTTATCAGTGTAACGTTTTAGCTCTTTATACTTTTTGTCTTTATCAAAACATAACTTGCACAGCTCTAAACATTTTGTGCATTGTTTTTCTTCTTCAACTTTCTCAATTTTGTCTCTTCTTTGACTTCTTCAACCACGAATTTCTGATCAATTTTAGAAATTTCAGATTCCTTGTTTGATTGATCCATCATCACTTTCTCAGCAATAGCTTCTTCTTCAGATTGTTTCTTCTCTTCCTCGTTTTGCATGTTTTGATTATATTGTTGATTACTGAAGAAACCTACAAAAGCGTTAAACACGTGAGGAGGCATAGCAGATTTAAAAGCATTATGAATAAAATCTTCTTCCTCGTCGTAAATAATACTAGTACAAACTTCCTCAAGTGCTTCTTCATCAATTACTTCGTCCTCGACTGGCTCCATTTTAATAGAACTCTCGTGCGAAGATAAAATTTTGTACAAAGGTATACTCGTTTGAAGATACACTTATGCGAAGTTAACTTAATCGTGCGAAGAAATACCTTCGTGCGAAGGTAACACAAAAACAACAATTAAATCCAAGTTCGTACGAGGGTAAAATCACTTCGGACGAAGGTAATTTTAATTTCTGAAAAATTTATCTTTGTGCGAAGGTAAATTTTTAACTTTGTCAGAATTTCACTTTGTACGAAGGTAACGTTATCTTCGTGCGAAGTGGGTAGTTCATGCGAGATTAGTTTCAAAATTTCACGTTTTTCAACGATTTTATTGTGATTCCGGTTGATTTTAGGTCTAATTCTTTCAAGGGTTTGTTAGAAGTAGATTTTAAGTATTCCTTAAAAAATTTAGCCCATTTTAACTGTTAAATCTTTGAAAAAATGAGTAGAAGATAAGTGTGCTTGATGATTGACTTCAAATTAGGCCTCCAAGCTCTGATACCATTTGTGAGTATCTGCTTTCATCCATAAGCTCATGTCCTAATTTGTTTATTATAGTCTTAAATGTGCGGAATTCATTTTCGATTAGTGACAATAGTTAAAGATTACTTTTCAATCTCAAGGTTTCATTAATATTCAAACGTTTACAGCCTGAAACAAATCCGACAAGGCTTCGCCTTATCGTTCACAAAAAAGTATTACAGACAATGAATACACGAACCTATTTATAGACATTATAGTTCGTGCGAACTTGACATCCTAACTTCGTACAAAGTGAATCACCTTCGTACGAAGTGAAACATACAATTACAAATTCTAACATTAAAACCATGTTACAGATACTAACACGACTTGTAGACGAAGGCAACAGACATATGCATCAACATAGTACACAAAAATGGATTGAAGGATTTCTTTTGATTAGGCTACAAAACTAAGGGTCCACATTAGTTGAAATGGGCTAAAACAAGCTCCAGGGAATACATCTCGAATACAACAATCACTCATCAATTTTCATCATTTCAAGTGTAAATTCGGGCTCGGTTGTGATCTCTTACAATGCAAAAAAAAGTTCATGTTATTGGAAGCCTAAAATCAATTTCTTCTGGCGAGCAACGATTGTTATAGTCATTGGCTCTTCAAAAAATTATAAAACACAAACAAATGGTTTGAAGTCAAAGCCCAAAAAGCAGTGGTATTATTAAATTCTTCTCAGCTGAACAATGAAAGTTCAAACTTAATTGTGGGTGTTTATGTAAAATTATGGAGTGTGTGTCTTCGTAAAAAGAAAAAAAACTAAAGATTTGACCAACCGAACTAGTAAGGTTTCTTGTTTTGTGAACCAACACCACATAATAATTCCATCTAAATTTTTGTCAAAAGGAGCACAACAACGGGTAACACCTATTGTTGGTGTTCTGAGTCACCTGGTTTTAAATAGCTGACCTCATCAAAGATCACCAAAAGTCCATTATCTGTCTAGTTATTTATAAGTTGTAGCAATTGCTTGCTCTTGTTATCATTGTAAACAAAGGTATCTTTTCATCGTCACTTTCGCTATTCGACATAATAATAATAATAATATTGTATCTGAGATCTTATCGATGATTGACTTCGATAAACCCGTGGCCAATATACTATTTCTGTCATATCGAATTGTGATCATGGAATCCAGCTTGTTTTCTTTGCTTTTGAATAGTTGATTATCTTTGGTTACAGTTGAATAACTGAACAAGTTATGGCGGAACAGAAGAGTACGATCGCTAAGGATGTTACGCAAGTAAGTTTGTGGATCCTATGATGTTGGTTTTTGTAAAAATGTTGCAAACCAGAGCTTTGATTATCTATCTATCTATCTATCTATCTATCTATCTATCTATCTATCTATCTATCTATCTATCTATCTATCTATCTATCTATCTATATCTATACATGCAGTTGATTGGTAACACTCCTTTGGTTTATCTCAACAATGTTGTGGATGGTTGTGTTGGTCGTATTGCGGCTAAACTGGAAATGATGGAGCCCTGTTCTAGTGTTAAGGACAGGTGTGGTTGTCTGTTACAAGAATTTGGATTTATAATTTGACTTGAAGTCAAAGTTGGATTAGTTATGGTTGTGTTTGTTTGGGTTTGTAGGATTGGTTATAGCATGATTACGGAGGCCGAAGAAAAGGGGCTCATAACACCTGGAGAGGTTTGTTAGCATCATATATGTGTATTCTTGAGGAACGTTGTGCATTTAAACTCGATGTCTAATAATACTGAAATTATAGACAGCAATTAGCTTATGTTGTTTTACGCTAAAAAGGAAACAGTCGGAAATCAATTTAATTTGGGGAAAATTCTTCATTGGCAAAAACTGGAGCCTTGAGTTATAGGGTTCGGGCCTGACGGGTAGGCCAAACCGCATATGGCGTTTGCCACATGATCCGGCTCGTCGTGACCTTCGTGTCCACTGCTTATGGGCTCTGTAACTCCACTCATCAAGTTATGCGTTTTTAAAGTTTGAGCCATTTGTACTCTAGTTTTGTTCAACTGGTCCAAGTTAGAGTCTGCTAGCTCTTGGATCAGCTCCGTATCAACTTAAGTATATCAAATGCAATTAGTTTAAGATTATGCAAGCCTGTAAGAATGAGTTTAAAACGCTATATTGCTGTAATTCAGTTACTTAGCAACCGTCTTTAGTGTTCATAGTTATGATTGTTATCCAATGCTGTTATATCATAGTAAGTCTCAAAATCAACTTCATCTAACATATTTGTTGTAAACTATTGCTAAAGAGTGTCCTTATCGAACCAACAAGTGGCAACACTGGCATTGGGCTAGCCTTCATGGCTGCGGCAAAGGGTTACAAGCTCATCATCACCATGCCCGCATCGATGAGCCTTGAGAGACGAATTGTTCTCCGTGCTTTTGGTGCTGAGTTGGTCCTTACTGATCCTGCTAAAGGAGTGAAAGGTGCTCTCCAGAAAGCTGAGGAGATTATCGCTAAAACACCAAATGCGTACATGCTTCAGCAGTTTGAGAATCCTGCTAATCCAAAGGTAGTTTATTTTTTATTATTTTTTTTATAATTGTTGTTATATTTATGTTACGACAAATATTGATTATCCGTGTCTCTTAGATCCATTACGAAACAACTGGACCTGAAGTCTGGAAAGGTACTGGTGGGAAAATCGATGCTTTTGTTTCCGGCATTGGTACTGGCGGCACGATTACAGGTGCAGGGAAATATCTTAAAGAGCAGAACCCTGACATAAAGGTTTGATTCTTTTTACTTGTTCAGGCCTAATTTGACATTTATAGGTGTTAGGATGTGGGTCAAAACAAGTCGGGTCGGGCCGACCCACCAATACTTTGTTTTATATTTTGGTTTGAACTTTATAAAATATTACTGCATAAACCATCACTAAATATAGTATATCCTTGACATAATAATGTAGTTTCTTTAAAATAACACAATTAGAATACTGTAAGCATTAGAATACACATGAGACAACTTTTGAACCGTTTCATTTTTAGCTAACTTTGACCCATAAAAACCATCACTACAAGTAGTATCTCCTAGACATAATTATATATATTCTTTTCTATTTCTGTATTTCATCAATGCATCTATTCTCCACGTCTTTTTCATGCCGCTAATTAATTAATTTAATTTTGACATCAGCTTTATGGCATTGAGCCTGCTGAAAGTGCTATTTTGTCTGGAGGAACGCCTTGTAAGCTACACCGATGCTTTATTTATTTTATTTTTCTTATCTTGTATTAGAGGACTTACGATTTTAACTACAAAATAGTACATTTTTTAGTACCGTTAAACAGAAGTTCCATATATACACTGTGCTAGTGGTGAGCTCCAACTACAAAACTTGTTCCCGTCTAAATCGTTTTATACACTCTCCTAAAGTTTATTTCATTTCTATCATCTAACCTATTTTCTGTCATTTTTATGTTAAACAATTGTATAAAATTCACTATCTGATGTTTAACTTCTTGATCTCTGTAAATATGTAGTGGATAACAAAACTAACCTGAGCACCGAAAGCTAATCATCATACGTTACATGAATATTAAAAAAACAAATGGGGTCATCTGTATCATGTTCAGTGAACTAATATACTCGTGTCAATTGGACTTCTTATTAATGAATATTTTTTCCTTAATGACTATGTTTATGGTGCCTAAGGTCCACATAAGATCCAAGGGATTGGTGCTGGATTCATCCCTGGTGTTTTAGAAGTCGATCTTATTGATGAAGTTATTCAAGTAAGACCCGCCCCTTGTTATCCTTTTTTTTTTATCACTCTAATGTATGGCCTTTGGGTTTTATTTTTTCACAACTAGAAGTTGGGCATATCTTGTCAATCGTTGATAGTTCTAATTAAAGTGATGTTTTATGCGTATCCCTTAAGGTTTCAAGTGAAGAAGCAATTGAAACTGCAAAACTTCTTGCTCTTAAAGAAGGATTACTTGTAAGTTAGAGTTATTATCCATCATATGCATCTCTGAACATGTTAAATTGCTTCATTTGGTAATCTTCAAAAGAGGTGACACGTTTGACCCATTTACTTTTGAATTGGTCAACTTGGGCTATGTTCTATCTAATGGGCCCTGGGGCGGAGCTAGTGTAGAAGAAGGGGTAGCACGGGATACCCCTCAACTTTGTCTCCGTAGTGTAAAGTTACCCCTCAACTCTATCTACGTAGTTAAAATTTTTTTTTTTCCGGTTTTATACAAAGGATACCACTGATCTCAACCAAAAAAAATTAGGATACTCCTGAATTTTTGGGCTAGCTCCGCCACACTTATGGGCCAGTTAAAGAAAAAAAGTTTAATAGGAAACGGGCCAAATGGAATGCATACAATCACTTAGATCACTTTTGTGAATCATAGATTAATCTAATATTGAATGGTTTTTTTTTTATACAAAGTTTTAAAAAAGGTCTTCTAAAAGTGTTTTGGTTCAACCCAAACAGGTCAATTATTGGTCACATTTGTTATTCATGTTGCTATTTATGATTAAGCGTATTCTAATTAAGATTCCGAGATGGGTTTATCTGTTGTAGGTGGGGATATCATCTGGTGCTGCAGCCGCAGCTGCAATCAAGATTGCAAAGAGGCCAGAAAGTGCTGGAAAGCTGATTGTTGTAAGTTTCTTCATTATTTTTCCAGCTTTAGGTATTCGTATGCTATTCCATCAAGTTTACCGATACATTTCAAATTCGCAGTCGGTTTTAATTTTATGTTTGCAATGTTCTTTACGTGATGTGAACAAGGAAATGAGCTCCATTTATCAATTTGATATTAATGCTCTCAATATAATATCATTGTCAAATTGTCACAAGACTAGAGATAGCAAATTCGACCCTTTTATATATAAATGGGCCCATCTAGATTCGTTTTATCTCTAATTGGACCAAGGGTAAATTCAAAAAAAGGTATGAAGCATGCCAAAATGTATTCACATAGTTTTAATCAGTGTTGTAAAAATCGCGACTAGTCAACGATTGATCGCTAGTCAGCCAGTAACTGAGTAATTTTTCGTTAATCAGTCCATTAATCGGTAGTCGGCCGGCCAAAAATCGGCGATTCCGGCCAGATTCTGGCAAAATCCAGATTCTGGCAAAATCCTGTATATCCCGGCCAAAACCTCTAATTCCGGCTAGTTTCCATGTGAATTCCTACATTTAATCTTGTATACTTGAAAAAAATTTGTTGAGTAAGAGTTAAAACCTAGCTACTTAAAATATTTACCTATAAAATGTGTATATGTATACATAAAACTGAAAGTTACATAACCCGATCCAATTAATCCCGATTAATCTCGAGTAATCCCGAGTAGTCGCTAGTCCTCCACCTCACCGGCCGATTAGCGACTTCTCCAACCTTGGTTTTCATTATCATATTCAACACGCTATGGATTTATAAGAAAAATAGACAAGGTGTTCTGGGTCAATCCAACTATGCAATAATTACCAATTTTGATCTGTTACCCAACCTTCTGCAGTTGTTTCATTTCTATATTAATTATGTGGTGTGCGTATGTAGCTAATGAGATTTTATGTGCAACTAAATGCAGGCTGTGTTCCCGAGTTTCGGGGAGCGATATCTGTCTTCTGTGCTATTTGATTCGGTGCGAAAGGAGGCAGAGACTATGACTTTTGATCCTTGAACACAATGACATTGTGTTATTAAGAGGGATCATGTCAACATATTTGAAGTTTAATATGTAACTGATGTTGTCTATTTTTCATGGGGCACCTTGTTCTATTTTTGACCCCGTTGTATTCTTGTTTCGAATGTTATATCATGTGGATGATATCTTATTCTACCTTGTGGTAATTACAAATAATTAAATTTGTTTACTTGTTATCTAAGAGTACGTGCATACACATCAAGTCCAATGTTGTAGTCGAAGAAATCAAGACGCCGATCTGGTTAAGTCGGGCTAACAATTATTCTAGGCTAAACTTCTAATGAAGGTTTTATAAACGTTAACCAAACCGGTGGGGTCAGATTGATCGATCATCCAAAACATAGTGGTTTGGCAATTCAAACCACATCTTCAAATTTCGTTTCAAAATCATTAACATATAATAAAGTTTCTAAAGCAATATAGATGGTTCATGAAAATTATACATAAACATATAATAAAGTTTTTAAAGCAATATATAGATGGTTCATGAAAATATACATATGCACAAAATAAAAGTGAAAAAGAAATGAAATGTCATTTGATTTACTCAAATTCTAAACTAAACAAATTTCCAACCGTGAACCAAACTGGGCAAACAGGTTAATTTGCTTGGGTTAGACGGTATAATTAGTAATGTATTATTTATTGGTTGTGTTTCTCATCTTAAAAAGTTAATATAATTAAATATCGTAAAGAAAAAGCACGAGTAGGCTGTAAACGAGCCAAACGTTTAACGAACAGTTCGTGAACTGTTTGGCCGGAAGTTTGTTTATGTTCAACACGAACAAAAGTTTCGTTCGTTAAATTAAACAAATGAACATGAACAGAGGTTGCGTTCGTTCTCGTGAATATTCGGTAATTTGTTCATTTAAGTTCGTTCATTTAAAGGTTTTTATATGTTCTATTTTTTTTGCTCATTTATTTTTTTGTATTTTTGAAACCCTACTTATACTATATGTCTCCCCTAACATCTCATTTAACCGTTTCAATTTCACTGTGTGTTAAATCTTGACAAACTTTTTAATTTTGTGTTAATCATAATTATGATAATTATGTAAAATGTGTTTCGTATAAGTATGTTTAGTGCTTATTTATTTTTGGTGGATTCTTCGTAATCTTTGTGATTAATTATGCAAATTTTATTTTAAAATGGATATATGTTCATGGGCATTCATTTGTGTTCATAAACGATGTTTGTATTCATTGATACTCATGAACATATGTTTGAGTTCATTTGTACTTGGTAAGTGTCCGTGAACAGTTTGTGAACATGTTCGTTTCCTTAATGAACGGGCACGAACAAGAAATCTCGTTTGGTAAGCGTTTATAAACAGTTCGTGTTCGTTTACAGCCCTAAACACGAGTCAATCACAAAACTCTCGAGCTAGTTTTTTCTTAAAGAAATATTTTTCAGGTCA
Organism: Scalesia atractyloides; assembly: GCA_947069175.1. Taxonomy (NCBI): domain Eukaryota; kingdom Viridiplantae; phylum Streptophyta; class Magnoliopsida; order Asterales; family Asteraceae; genus Scalesia; species Scalesia atractyloides. The sequence continues at coordinate 66,406,696 of CAMTDV010000026.1, read as the reverse complement.
TATTGTAATAAATTTGTTTTTCTTAACACTAATTTATTAATACTTTTACCAAAAAAGAGTAACAAAAACGTTTCCAAAAATCCGGTGCGTTTGAGAAAATAAAACTAGATAACATTTTGGAATGATAAAACAAAAGAATTGTAGTAAAAGTGTTTTGTTCCCACATCGGAGGTGTGAGAAATAGGGGGGTGGGTATTGTGGGCTATAAAAAAGGATGGTGGGTTTTTGTGAAAACTTAACCCGTCCTGTCAGGGTGAGAGGCGACCTATCAATGATCGTATAGAGACGGTGGGTCGTGCCGACACCTAAGACAACGAACACACTTTTCTAAGGCGAGTGAGTCTGCTCTACTTTAAGTGGGCTTGCCCGTCAATTTTTGGAAGCCCATTTCATTGGGTCCCAACAAATAATTTTAATTCAGTAGTTTTGTTGGAGGGCTTGCATGTCTCGCATTGGGTTTGTTTTGTCAGAGGCTTTATTGTTTGTTCGCTAAATCTGTATGATGGAATATTTGTGTTTTGTTCGCTAAATCGGTATGATGGAATATTTGTGTTTGGTTAAACATCCCCTTTCCAGATAATATGTATCTAAGGTTGAAGATATGTTAGCAAAAGCCAAAGGCGTGAACAATGGAAGAAAATGATAGGGGCTATTCTTCAAGGTACGAAGAAAATGATAGGGGCTATTCTTCAAGGTACGGCGCATGGGAGATATGGAAGGTTGGAAACGAGAAAACTTTTAACGACAGGCATCTTAACTTAGAGAGAACGTCGATCATTATAAAGAAAGTTATTTTCTTTTGTTAAGCAATCGGTCTAAATTTTGTAATCTTGATTGGACTAGATGGGTAGAATTTAACATTCGAGATGTAATCGTCTAATGTTTTTTTGGGTCCAGTTTCTTGTTAGTCCGTTTTCTATATATTTATATTGTGGTTTCGCCGTCAAAAAGAAAAACAAGTAATTTAATCACACATTTTAGCACCAAGTGTTTGTGTTTATTATATTTATATGCTTTATAACAGATTTTTACTTTTTTTTTTAAATTAAAGCTCCTCAAAATACATATTTTAGTATCATATTTAAAAATAGTGGATTATTCTATCATCATAATACAAAGGAAAATAACATATTTAGTAGTATGGTTTTAGTAAAACATATATTTATGTTTTAGATAACCGGTCAGGCATCACATACAAGAACTGTCACACCCCGGATTTCCAATCAAAATCCATACACAAGTGGGTTCGGGTGGGGAGTATCGTGACGTCAGTTGATAACATCATAGTCAATTAAACACGACACATCGGAAGTCTTGGAGTAAAATTACTATTACAAACCAAATGTTCGAAATACCAAATAATATACAGGCTCGTAATAGAAGATCCACAGACGGATCATAAAATGTACAAAAAGAATATAAAACAGACTTTAGGGCAGATCTAAGGATTTGTAAGATCCTCTTAATCACTACCGAGCAGCTTCCGGCCTATTTCGTATTGTACCTGCAGTTTAGTTTTTTTGGACGATACGTCAGCTTTCGCTGGTAAATACACCCGACTGATTCATTTTGAAAACATTTTAGAAATTAGATTTAAGTGCACATGGCACAAATCTTTTATAGTTTGGGAAAGTTACTTTGTAACCTTGTTAACAGATTCACATGTTTGTCCATACATACAACGTCCAAATGCTTCTCTTTCAGGCTTAACTTACCGAACCGTGCACACCCAATATTTATGTTCTCAGCCATATCGCGCAAACACCCTTCTAGTCCTTTATTATAAGCTGCTATATTGAAAATTTATAGCGTACACACATGTACTATCCTTTTTGAGATATCTAACACCTGCCTTTGCAATAGGTCGATCAAATCTTTAGTTTTCCCACCGACATGTTTCATGGATTCAAACTCATAGCATCTCATCAATCAAGTTATTGTCATACATCACCAATCCACTACATAAAAGTTTAATTAAACTCATTGAATATTAATGCACCTTGATAATGCTCATACAACTTATTTAGTCTCATTTACCAACAATGACGTTCACCTATTTTTATTACTACAACATCTAATGACCCTTCATGGTGATGCCTTTCACCAAAACTTACCAATTTGTGCTTCATAATACCAATTACACTATAATAACACATCCTTATAAGGTTTATGACAAATTCCACCGTTTTGCAAATGATTAAACTTGTTCTGACACAAAAACCCTTAAATAAGGTTTATGACAAATTCCACC
>CAMTDV010000026.1:64569315-64604345 GCA_947069175.1 Scalesia atractyloides | reverse complement strand
AGATGTAACTAAGAATAAGCAACAGACCAAAAGTGTATCAACAAACTCCCCTTGGCTGTTGCTTGGTCTTCGGTCTTTGGTCTTTATACTGGAATGGTTTGGAGTATCAACAAACTCCCCCTGAAGATCTGCTATCCACTAATAGAGCATCAGGTCTTCAAATTTTTCCAAAAACATCAAACCTTTCCTGTTTCCTCTTGATAACTGGTTGAGGTAACTGGATCGGTCGCTATCTGCTGTGCATTTGATTCTACCACTGGAGTTGATTGCAGAAATTGTTTGTTGCGAGGATGAAGCCGAAGCATCAGGATTGCCAAGGTTTTCAGTAACCGAGGATCTTGTGGAACTTGGATTTCCTTTTCTCTGCATCTCTTATTCCACTGATTTTTTACTCGCTTTCCGCTCATTTCAAACATCTCTTTAACACCATTAAGGCATTTAACCAGTGTAGTATTTCAAGAATCATATCATTCTTTCAATACTTTATGCTTAGCAATTAATGTTTCTGTTAGATTTACCTTTGTAAGAAAGTACTTTATGAAGTTGTGATATCAAAACAAATGGTTTTTATGACTTATCTTGGTAGAAAAACCTTTGTGTCTCAACTTTGGCTAAATAGAAAAAGGAACTTAATCTAAATAGTAAACTAAACTAAAATAATTACTAACATTAAATATTTACCAGACAATCTTTTTCAGAGTTTCAAGGTATGAGAATCATAACAGCATTTAATCTTGACAAAAACAGGTTTTGTTAAAACATCAAATTGAATACTAATCTTGACAAAAACAGGTTTTGTTAAAACATCAAATTGAATAAATAAATATTCTACTATGATCATCGGTATTGTTTTCCATGTAAGCTTGACTTATCAGATGTAATCATGATTAGGAGATATGATTACGGTATGATTTATACTTACTAGTCGGTGTTCATCCACTTCACGACACATTCCCGTATCAAGATATGCTCGAGAGAATATCTTATCGGTGAGTATACTGCTTATCATCTGTTTTGACGTATATGATGTGAGATACTCACTTATCTTTTTTTGAAAATAAGCCTATGTGATTAAATCACTTATTGATGAGGAACTTGATTTTCATATGCATGAAGGGCACAAGAGTAAGTCCGTGAACAGGTTAGTACCATTGTACCGACAGAGAGATGAACTTAGCTCCCGCATAAAGCTGTGATATTTTATCAGTTATTTTTTAGGTGGATGTGATATTTTTATCACTTATTTGAGGTCGTATGCAGTATGTACACGTGTGTATGGTATCATGGAAGTTCTAGACTTGCGCCACCGTTATTTTTCGATAAGATTCAACCATGATACCCAGATGATAAATAAGCATAAAGACCGTTTATCTCAGATCCTGGGCATACTATCAAACAAAATTTTGGTACCAAGACCCTATGCCAATGAATTATTCCACCTGGCTTGTAGTCCATTAAGTTTCTATCAACCTGCATATTTTAGTCTTATTGGGAGCCTACTGATACATCATTAGTAAAGCTACTTATACATTTTCATTCTTTGTCTTTGACTTGTTTATGATAGATTACCGGCGTATTTCATCATCTTCAACTTGTCTTATCCAAGAAACTCCTTTTTTTTGGGGTTTTCTATTGTTTTTGTATTTTTCTAAATTTTCTCCCCCTTAAATATAGAAGGTAAATAAGTAAGTGACATATTTTTGTATTTTCTTGAAAATTTCTCCCCCTAAAATATAAAACTAAGAAAATTGGAAAATCTTTTTGTAGTTTTAGATTTTTAGAAAAACATGTAGAAAAATAATTAGCCATGGTTAAGTTACTCGGTTTTCACCTTGATGCCATTTACCAAAAGTAGATAATCAAAAAGAGATTTGTGAAAATCTTTGTTAAAAAGGTTGGCACGTTGGTGATCGGTATGGATTTTAACAACACTGAACCTGAGAGCAGCAACTAGAAGCCGAAATATACTCAGCTTCACAGGTTGATGTAGCCACACAAATAACGACAGATCCTTTTTCACAGCCATCAAATGAGAAACTTTCGGACTAGACTGATAGCACACCAGAAGACATGTTGGGTACATTATATCGGGTCTTGAAGCAGTAAGATACATGAGAGATCCGATCATAGCACAGTAGAGAGATGGTTCCACATGTTCACCCATTCCGTCTGGAGTAATCCCATGATTCGGAGCTAATGGAGTTCCCAAAGGCTTTGAGTCGTCCATTTGAAATCGCTTGAGAATATCCCCGACGTACTTGGTTTGATGAATGAAGATTCCTTCCTTTGATTGCTGAACCTGCAAACCTAAAAAGAAAGTCATTTCTCCCATGGCGCTCATCTCTAACGTCTCCTGCATAACTTGTTCGAATTCCTTGCACATTCGATCGTTGGCAGACCCAAAAATAATATCATCAACATATACTTGCACTAGCAGCAAATCCTCGTTCCTTTCCTTGAAAAAGAGAGTAGAGTCGATCAATCCTTGTCGAAAACCATTCTTCAGAAGATAGGTAGACAACATTTCACACCAAGCCCTTGGAGCTTGATGAAGACCATATAACGCCTTATTGAGAAGCCAAACCTTGTCAGGATGGATTGGATCTTCAAAACCTGGTGGTTACTCAACATATACCTCTTCTTGAACCACACCATTAAGAAACGCTCTCTTCACATCCATTTGATAAACGGTGAACTTCTTGTAGGACGCGTAAGCCAAGAAAATTCTTATGGCCTCAAGTCATGCAACGGGTGCATGAACTTCATTATAATCAATGCCTTCGACCTGATTAAAACCTTGGACAACCAATCACGCTTTGTTGCTCACAACAACACCTCGGTCGTCTTTCTTGCATTTGTAAACCCATCGAGTGCCAATCTTCTTGTAGTTGTCAGGTCTGTCAACTAACTTCCACACACCCAATTTCTGAAACTGTTGAATTTCTTCCTGCATGGCTTCAACCCAAGAGTCTTCTTTTATTGCCTCCATCCAAGATTTTGGTTCAACTTGGCAAACATAGCAGGAAAAAGACCAATCATTCTATCCCACAGATTCTCTTATTCCCAAATACAGGCCAGCATTCTGGTTGTTTTGAAGCTGATTACGAGTCTCTACACCACTCTGGACATCCCCAATAGTGTTCTACTGAGGATGGGTATTATGAATTCGAGTTTCTGGAACATAGGGAACTCGAGAGTTTATACCCAAATTGTTGATATTCAGATCAACAGTCAAATCGAGTGCTGGATTTGATGAGGATGTAGATGCATGACCTTCAGTCGTCCCTTGAGGATGTATATTTGACGTGACATCTGAAATTCCAGGAACTGCACTAGAGGTTGCTTCATTTGCATCATGAAACTCATCATCTTCTGCTGAAACATTATAATCCGCAGCATCTTCGAATTCCTCATTTTGAACAAGATTGTTAACCAAATTGGATACTTGAGGATTAAAAATAATTGGTTGAACTAATGATGAGTCAATTGTTGTATCACTTTCTAATAACATTTGAGCTGCAACAGATGCATCATCAAAAGTTGGCAGATTAAAGGAGTCGTACAGTCCATCGTAGTCGAACATCCAAGGAGCACCCGAAGCTCTTACTGATTCTGTGTATCTCTGAACATTGACTTCACCCCATTTTTTAATCTTCTTTTGAAGACAAATTCCACACCCTGAAATTCGGAGTAGCATATCCAAGAAAGAAACCTTCGATACCCTTTGTACCAAACTTTCCATGTGGATCAATCATAGTGCATCGAGCTCCAAAAGGTTCTAAGAAAGAAACATCCGGTTTCCTTTTATGTAGTAACTCAAAGCATGTCATCCCATGTCTCTTCATCGTTAGAACTCTATTCATCGTGTAACATGCAGTAGCAACAGCTTCTCCACAAAATTGAACGGGAAGTTCTGATTCTACTAACGTGGTTCTTGCTGTTTCAATCAGAGTTCTATTCTTCCTCTCAGCGACACCATTCTGTTGTGGAGTGTAGCGAGAACTGTACTCATGTAAGATGCCCTTTGAAGAACAGTACTCATTCATAACTTGATTCTTGAATTCGGTGCCATTGTCGCTTCTGATTCTCCATACCTTCAGATTGTACAAATTTTCTAACAATGTCAGGAGATTCTTAAGGATATTAGGAACTTCACTCTTGTGTGCTAGCATATTCACCCATGAAAATCTGGAGTAGTCATCAGTAATTACCAGACAATAAGAATCACCAAAGGTATTCTTGTGTTTCATAGGTCCAAAAAGGTCCAGAGGAAGATGTTCCAGAGGCATATTCACAGTGTTTATCTTCTTCACGGGATGAGATTTTCTAACTTGCTTGCCCTTTTGAAACGATACACAGACGTCTTGAAGATGAAAATTCTTGATTGGTACACCATTCACAAGATAACTCTTCACCAAATAGTTCATTTTCCTCAGGTGAATGTGTCCCATCCGTCTGTGCCAAGAGATTGATTCCTTTTCGGTGGCTTTTGAGACAAAACATGTGACTTGCGCAGATGTTGTAATAGCTTGGCTCATATCAAGAATATACAAGTCGTTGATTCCTGGAGCCGATAAAAGAATCCATTCTTTCGGGATCTTGAATTCGGTTTCAGCACATAACAACCGGTATCATCAAAATGTTCTGTAAACTTCTTGTCACAGATTTGAGAAACGGTAAGGAGATTGTGATCATTTGCCGCACATAATTGATCTTATCAAAACTCACAACACCATTGGAGACCATTCCTTCTCCAGTTATGTATCCACCTTTATCACCAGCAAAGGCAACATAACCACCCCGAATGCTTTTCACATGATACAGGAGCCGTAAGTCGCCCGTCATGTGCCTTGATGCTCCACTGTCAACAATCCAATGACTATTCACAGTTCCTCCTGGAACACCCTGCACATTTCAAAAACCAGATTAGTTTGAGATGGGAACCCAAGCCTTAGTGGTCTTGGGTCGCCCCTTATCATCTAGAAATATGATTTTAATTTCTTGATGATTTGAAAATTGTGCTCCACCTCTTGAACCACTACCGGTCTTCGGTTTCCAAGATTGTTGATTATTACCAGATTGACATTAGTTTTAAAAGTTTCTGGTTTTGTTAAATTTGAAGATCTTGGATTCCTTTTTGAAGAATCCGGTTTTAAAGCTTTTTCAATTGCTTTTACTTTTTTACTTTTTTGTTTCTCTTTTTGTTCTTTAATAATCCATTTATCTTGTGTTGGAGAAACAGATCTACGTTGGCAAGTTGGTTCATGAGGGGTTCTCTCAACAAATCTTGGTTTGGCTGGATTTGTACAATTTTTAATAATGTGGCCAAAATCTCTATATTTGAAACATGTTCTCCTTTCCACAAAATTAGGAGATCGTGTTTCATGGCTTGATGTTGAACTTGTGGGTCTTGAGGTACTGGGTTCATTTTCATTACACCCATTTGTGTGTTGAGTGTAATTATTTTGATTGTTTCTTTTCAAAATCTTGACTTTATTTACAAAATCTATATTAGACTTGCCTTCGAAAGTCTTGACTTTATCAGTACCCAAAGAACTCACAAATTTAACATTTTTAACCTTCTTCTTGTAGCGAGAGCCTTTTGCTTCAACCTTTGGTTGTGGAACTTTAGGCTTTTTAACTCGTTTCTCTTGTTTTTCTCTTGAAGAATATAATGGTTGTGATTTGGTTGGCTTTTCCTTCTCTAAAAATTTGGTTGTTGAATTTTCAAAAACCTGATTTATAGAGCTTAGATTTACGTTTTTAATTGGAAAATCTTTGTTTGAGTATATTTTCTTATCTCCAACCAGAGTATACAACACAGTATCTGTTTTATCTGAAGACACTTTTGTCTTGACAGATTTGTTAGAATCATTCTCTTGATTTTCAACATGTTTAGTACTAGGAGCAGCAGAGAATTTTACTCCTTTCCCTTTATCAAGAGATTGATCCTGATCACTTCTGATTGATTCATCATCTGAGGTATCATCTTCCTCTATTTCTGCTTGATTTTGATCAACATCAGATGACGAATTTTCTTGCTTGCTTGGTTCTTGTGAGGATTTGTCTAGTTTGAACCCCAATCCTGCTGCAAATTCTTCAGGATTAAGTGGTACGGAGGGTTCAAAGCGAGACATCTCCTCTTCATTAGGCATTTTGGTATAGTTGTGTTTCATTGGGGGTGGACATGACTTATACCCGTTGCATTAAGCATCTCCCTTTAGCTGTTGAGCATCAATGGTATGATCAAGCACAGATCGGAAGTTAGAATGACTTTTCAATTTGAGCTTGATCGCATCATATTCGCATTTGGCGATGGCTAACTCTTTCTTAGTTTCTTCTAGGAGATTAATATAGTTATTAATTCCTGTCTGTTTATTAAAATTGTTTTCGTCAATTCAGAAACGCTTTTCTTAAGGGTTTCTATTACATATTGGAATTCCTTTTCATTCCGAGTTAGAGCCAAGTTCGCTTCTTTGCACTTTGGTAGTTCAACAATTAAATTTTGATTATGACTGTTAATTGTTTCATATTTTTTTTTCAATTCAACACAGTCATTGCAAACTTTAGGAGAGTCAGAATTTACCTGACTTGTAGAACCTGCAACGTTTTCCATGAAGGCAGTGTGATGAGGGAAGGTTGCACCATCTGTAAAGAGTTTCTCTTTTTCTTTTACTGCAGCTTCTGCGTTCCTCATCAGACCCACTTTTTCACTCTTCATCTTCTCAGCTTCACTCAGCAACTTGCTAACCTCAGCATCACTTCCCTTTCTGACATCAGAATCAGATCCATAACCACCTGAACTTGAGCACGCTTCATCAGAACTACCAGTATACCCTGAAGCATCATCATCATCTGAATTATTAGTGTTGTGAACATGCTTGATTTGACAGATGATCTTCGCATAACATGCAGTTCCTCCGTTGTTCTCTGTTCCCAACTGTACTAACCAATCACATCCTTCATCAGATTGAACTACCAAAGCTCTATGTGTATTTGAAGGTCCTGATTGATTGGTATTGTTTGAGTTGCTGACAGCTACTATTCTTCTATCATTGTTCAACTGAACTGTGTTAGATGGTTGAGATTGATTTCGAAAGGGGTTGTGATTTCCTTCTTTGCTGGGCCTCGTGCATTCCCGTTTAAAATGACCTCTTTCTCCGCAGTTGAAGCAAGTAACGGCAGTTTTATCAAAGCCGTATTTTGTATCCTTCTTGCTTTCCAAACTGGTTCTTCCTGTTCTTCTCATGTAAACCTTTGCTCTTTGTACATCACTTGCAAATGCCCACTTGATACCATCAGCTCCATCTCATCTCGGTCAATTTGTTGGTAGTCTTCATTCGTTAAATTGATGTTGCCTATTTGACCTGCAACTAAACCACAATAAGCACTGACCATTGTGTTGAGAAGTTCCATGTGTTACTGTGCAACTTCTACGCTGACTTTGGAGAGATGTGACGTGTCAAGTTTGACAGTGTTGGGATTTGCAGATTGAAAATTGTTTCCATAGATAGCTTGGTGAGGAGGTTGATGTGGAGCTTGATGTGCTAAATCTCTTTGCTGTGGAAGGAAGGCTTTCAGATCAAAGGATGGTGTATAGGCTTGAGTACTCGAGCCTGCAGACTGACTTGGTTGAACAGGTTGTGGTAGAAAAGGGTTCACGTTTGACACAAACACGGTTTGCAGCTTCGGTTGCTAGCTTGAACTTGTACCTGCATTAATACCTCCGAAGTACATCTCAGGGTCTTTGTGGAACAGTGACTCTTGGTGCCTTCCGAAGTTCTTCTTCGTTCTTGTTCTCCAGTTTCTACACAAATTCATAAATACTAATTGAGTCCAAAACACCTGTATGTTTTAATAAGTCAATAAATTGACCCCATTTCGGTGGTAAAGCATCAGCAAATCGCATCACAATATCTTGTGCTGCTGCTAACACTATGTAAGAGTACATCTCGCTGGAGCAAATGATAAGATCGTGTGGTCATATTATTCAAAGTTTCATTTTCTATAAACATGAAACTTTCAAACTCCTTCTTGAGTAGATAATGTCGAATCTTCTTAGTAGCAGCATTACCCTCTCCTCTCGCTTCCAAAGTATCCCACAAATTTTTCGTGGTCGTACAATACACAAACTGATGATAAATATCATTGTGAAGAGCTTGTGTTAGGATAGCAAAGGCCTTTTTCTCTAGATCATATGCTTTCTTGTCACTTTCATCTAGATTGGCCAAGGTGGTTGGAGTTGACCGGGCTTCTTCGAGTGATTCTTTATAAGTTGTAGTGAAACATGTCCACAGTTCTGTGTTCTGACCGAGAACATAAGTGTGAAAACGACTTTTCCACAAAGGATAATCGTTCATGTGATTTAGCTTTGGTGGACGGTTATTGCTCCCTGTTTCACTCTCGTTCATTAGAAGAGTTTGGATGCTCTGGTTCTGGTTTGCAACACACGCCCATTGATTTGCAGAGATCATGGTTGTATGTTGAGGCATCAAAGACTTAACTCATCAGGTTGCGTAGCGTTGCGAAGACTCCTGATTTGAGCTTGAACCACTACTCCAATCCCACGGATTAGAACTCATTATATTTTCTTGATTATAAAAAATTGAAAGGTTTAAAGTTTGAAAATAACAGTTCCCTCTTAAAAATTCACAATTTTGAAAATATTTGAAAAGCACACAACTTTGAAAATCTGAAATACGGAAAACAAACAATAATGAAGATTATTCGTACAAACAAATGTTTCGTATGGATAAGTGTTCTTCGTACAACCAACTTGCTTCGTACGGAGAGCTCCTTCGTGCGAACTAGGTTGTTTGTGCGGATGAGTTGTCCTTCGCACGAGCAGCTTGGTTCTTCGTACGAATGAATTATTCGCACATACTGCTCTTCTCAGAGTTTGTAAGATGAATCTTTTGTAGGGTTGGTTTGGTGAAAACTTTCCTTTTCTTGTAGCCTGTTGTCTTACCCGATTTTAGTTAAGAAAACAAACATTCCATCAGCTTTTACAGTTATAACAGTCCAAGTACAAATGTCAGAAAATTTGTCAACCCTACAACACTGTTCTGATGAGTTTTCTCGTGAGTTTCTATAGCAAATGTGTTCAACTTGAACAAAAGAAAATTTTAAGAAAAACTAGATTTTAACATGTCTCCATGTATTCTAACTCGGTTTTTATGAAAATTTTCCGGATATAACAGATTTTTACTAAGTTTTAAGTTAGTTATCTATTCAAAACTTAAGTTTTCTGCTGTGAGTTCAAGAACACTCAAGAAATCTTCAAACTAGCTCAGACACAACACTAAGCTTGGTTTTGAACAAGGAAGAGAGCCAAAGCTCTAATACCACTTGTAGGTCCACTTGAGGATCAAGTTAAACCTGCCTCCTTGTTCATGCAACACACATACAAGTGCGGAATCCAAATATGCATGCAAACCAAAGCAAAGTAAGAACACGGGATAACCAAAGATTCAATATCTTGATTAACTGATGAGAACTAGTACAAACATATACAAACAATGCTCATACAACTCATACAAACTTCCTGTGCTCTTGTGTCTTCCTCTGCTAAACTTGCTAGTTCGACTTTTATTAGTAACCAACGTACTTAACCAGAGAAATCAACTTCAGCAAATTCACTAACCGCTGACTAGGAGGTGCATGTCTGCTTATATAGTGTCCATGCTAGTCATTCGTATGAAGTACGTTGCTAGACATACGGAGCACACAATTACAAATGAAGAACTGCTCCAAAGATGCTCGTACGAACAAGTTGGTTCGTACGAAGCATTCACTTCCTCATACAAAACAAGTAACACACTTGTTTCCATTGTTTCCTTCGTACGAAGCATGTGGCTCGTATGAGCAACATCTTGTTCGTACGGAGCATTCTTACTCGCACAGAATGCTTTCTTCGGAGAGCGTGTCATAGACATGACGTACACAAGACTCAACGGTATACACACATATAACTATTTAACACAGACAAACTAAATCGTCGTACGAAACCAAGATAGGAGGATATCTTGATTTGGTCGACACGACCAAACTTATACAGACATAGTAAACAAAGACCATAGAAATACAGATGTAACTAAGAACAGACGACATACACAAAACTGTATCAACAAAGTGACCAATTATGTCAACATACCTAGCCTCTGAGTGGCATCAGAGTCAACATGCTTATACTGAGCCTCTTAATGATCCTTTACGAAGTCCTAACTCTCATATGTGCCACTAGTTGGATGAGAGGGATTAATTCTGAAAAAAACGCTAATGTTGGACAATGGAGGGGTTATGTAACACCTCGCAAAATTTGTGTTTGGTAATATACCTACACGTGTACATACCCTCGGATCATACCAATTAGCCACTCAAACACATTCAAAAACATAAAATTTTTATAAGATTAACCGTAACTTGCGGTCTAAGACTGTAAGCTACGGTCTAAGCCTGCTGTTTTGATAATAAGCTGAGCGTAAGCTACGGTCTGGCGACCGTAGCCTACGACGAGGCTTAGAAGCCTCTAATTTACACCATTTTAACTTTCGGAAAATTCCCAAAGGCACCTTTAGACATGAACGTCCCTCAGTTGAGATGATATCTTATAATTTACCATCCTTGAGCATTTTGCTCCTTCACCAAACATTTAACCCTACTAGTTTAGGGAATTTAACCCATAAAACCGTAAGTATTCGTATCTTTTACGTTTAAGCTAGTAAAGATTTATAAACTCATAAAAAACACCTAGTGTGACACCCATTAAATGTTAAATTATTCGCACTCTTCTTCAATACATCTCGTGTTGAAAGAAAAGAACTAGTTGTGTCATTATGTCATGAAATATAAGTCAAGGGACAATTCATGAAAATCCATAAAACTACTTTTGAGGGACTAAATGTGTCAAAACCCAAAATCTTTGTAAGGATGCCACCTAGTCTACAAATTTGTTGATACACTTTTGTGTCTGTCGCTTGTTCTTAGTTATGTCCAAAATTGTACGGTCTTTGTTTATTGTGTCTGTATAGTTTGGTCGTGTCAACCAAATCAAGATATCCTCCTATCTTGATTTAGTACGACATTTAGTTTGTCTGTGTTGTAAAACAGTTGCATGGTATTTAAGACGCATTTGAAATGAGAAGAAAGCGGGTGAACATTCTATGGAATGAAAGATGCAAAGCACAGTAGATCAAACGTAAACGTGATCAGAATAGTGAAGACCCTGGTAGTCCTAATGCTTCAGCTTCATCCGCACAACCAAAAGTATATGCTCAACTCTAGTGGTAGAGTCTAGTGCACAGCAGATCATGGCCGATCAAGTTGCTTCTAGTGGTACTCAAGAGGAAACAGGAAAGATTTGATGTTTTTGGGAAATGTTGAAGACTTTGATCCTCATTCAACGTTGGATTAAAGTTTTCATTGAATGTGGAAGTAGCAGACCTTTGGAACTAAAGACCGAAGACCAAGCAACAGCCAAAGGGGAGTTTATTGATACACTTTCGTGTCTGTCGCTTGTTCTTAGTTACGTCTGTAATCATACGGTCTTTGTTTACAGTGTCTGTACAGTTTGGTCGTGTCAACCAAATCAAGATATCCTCCTATCTTGGTTTAGTACGACATTTAGTTTGTCTGTTTTGTAAAACAGTTGCATGTGTGCATACTATTAAGTCTTGTGTTTCAGATTTTAATATCAGTACAACATGTTTGTCAGCATGTTATCCAAAGAACACTTCTTCGTGAGAATGAAAGGTGCTTCATATGAGCCACTTTCTATTCGTATGAGTGATTCTCTGATCGTATGAGTGGCCCCTTTTTAACAAAAACTTTGCTTATTCGTACAAGACAGTTCCTATAGTACTTCTTTGTGACTTGTAGTGGTTCGTACGGCCAGCAACATTATTCGTACTGTTGTTAGGTGTTGGCACTATATAAACAGACATGCACCTCACAGTTCAATAGTGTTGAAGGTTTACACATTAGTGTTGCATTTTGGGCTGAAGGTGAAGAAATGGGCTTCCTAGAGCCTTATGGGCCTAGGGTTGTAACTAGTGGATTTTGAGATCATTATAAATAGATCTATTGGGGGTTAGGTTGTTTTTCAGTATGTTATTCAAATATCTTGTATCAGACACCATTCGGTGTATGCAAGTTGATTTATCAAAGGTTGTTCTTGTTCTGTTTATCTAATCTTTATTTCCGCAATCGATTAGTGGTGTGATACCGTGTATAGATCTGATTTCGGGAATTACATTTGGTATCAGAGCCTGTTGTTCGACACAGGCTCTCGGTGTCATGGATTGAAGAACTGTTCAGATCTTGAAGACTTGTTGTTGTTTGTCATCTTGGATTTTCATTGTTGAAGAAATATTGAAGACTGCTACTGTTCCAAGAAAACCGAAGGAGATTCAAGCATTCCAGATCCGGAATTGTTGAAGATCCCGAAGAAGATCATCCATCGCGGATTGATTCCGGACGACTATTCATAGGCTTTCTCAACAACCTTATCCGAATTTCTCGCATTCCGGATAAGGATCACTGTTCAAATAAACTTGTGCAGGAATTTTGGAATACTATTGATTCCGGATAAGGATTCTTATTTTGGATCAGACTATCATTCCTGATAAGATTTTCATTCCGGATCAGGATTTCATTCCGGATCAGTTTGTTAATTTTGGATCATCTCTCATCTCGGATTGGAATTTGTCTCGGATATCTGCAATCCGGATCATTTTCTATTTCGGATTTCATCTCCATTCCGGATTGATTTCTTATATCGGATTAAGGAAGTATTTTGAATTCATCCGAGTTACTGTTGCTTTGTCTCTGATAGCATTCTGGATTACTGTTTCGAATTCTCATCCCGGGCTCATTACGGACTTATTTCGGACCACTGTTCATAATTAGAATTTAAAATTAACTTTAATTTTACTAGGTAAATTTTAATAAAAAAAGATGAACAATTACATGACAGCTCTGATCTGACAAATTCCACGTGGCAGCTTCGCAATCGTAGATGCTGGCTCTTCATCAAGGTGCCCCGTCTGCTATATGGTGATGAATATAATGAATGGAAGTTCAGGTTTGAGCAAAACTGCAAGCCTAAAGAACCTTTGGTTTGGAGATGTATCATGAATGGTCCTCGAACCATAGTCTATAGCACTTCTAACGATCCGGACACAAAGATTCCTAAACCTAGTCATTTGTGGACTCCTCAAGACGTGAAGATAATCGAAGAGGATGAGGAAGCCTCGGCTATTCTAACAATGGCACTCGGACCCGACATATCCATAGTTGTCAGAAATTGCAAGATGGCTAAGGAGGTGTGGAGCGAACTACAGAATCTCTATGAGAGAAACGCTGATATGAAAACAAGACGGGTTAATTAGCTGAATCAACAGTTCAGCTCATTTAACCACATATATGGAGAAACCATTGAGAATCAAATTCGAAGATATGTGAAGATTCTCTCTCAGATGATTTCAGCTGAAATCTCTCTCACGAACAGTGCTATGAATCGACAGTTGTTGAATTCTTTGTCCAAGAGCTGGGATGTTAATGTGGACATGATCAAGAATACGAAAAATCTGAACGATGCCACCCTCACCTAAATGATTGCAACTGTCAAGTCATGTGAGATAGACAACAAACAGAGGGACATCAATCATCAAAGCAGTCTCATGGCAACTGTTATTACAGGTTAGAACGCAGCGCTAATGTCTCACAATCTTGTCTACAACCCTCTGCAAGGAAGCTCACACACATCGGGTAGCTCTAACTTGGTATACAGTCCTCTCACCTCTGCACAAAAGACTCAGTATGTTTATGGTCTTCAATCTCAGACTCCTATAATGATCTCTGCGGCACAGGTTCTGACACAATATCATGCCAAGTATCCTAACATGGTTTATAGTCCTGCCATTCCTTCTACAGCTCAACAAGGCGGTATTCCTCAATTTGTTGTTCCCGCACCAGCTCCTGCTCCAGCCGTGTCAAATTCTGGATTTCTCACAAAAGAGAATGGGGAGAAATTGGCCATAGCTGCTTCAATGATTAATAGTTTAAACGCTTTCTTAGCAGGTGACTTGACCCCTCCATCTGTTCTCCCAACTGAAGTAGATCAGATCATGGAGGAGGATTTGGACGAGATTGATGTGTCCTGGAATCTTGCGATGGTTGCTTTCTGTGTCAACAAATTTCAGAAGAAGTATGGGAGGCAACCATTGTCGAATCTGAATACTGGGCTAACGAAAGATAAGCTCAGGTGTTATAGATGTCATGAGCTAGGACACTTCGCACGCCATCTGGATATATCTAATACAGAGTGGCAGATATTCAAAACAGTGACAGACAGCTCGTGCATGTCTCTCCTTCAAAGTCTCCTTCAAGTCCATCGAGCAACTCTAGCGGGAAATCAACGGCTTTGGTGGCACAGCAGCATGAAGGGTTCAATTCGGCAGATGCTGCAGCTCAGATGGAGACTCTGAATCTTTCCAAGAATAGCAATCATTGTATGATGGCGCAGACAGCTGAGACACCTGATCTTTTAGAAACGGTAAATCGAATTCTCTGCTCAGATAGTTGTCGTTTTAAATTATCACAAATACGCGCCCATAATTCGAATCCTGTAGCCGAATATCAACAAGCTGCATCGCAGAACATCGCCTTTAAACATAAGAAGGGCTTCTTATGGAAAAGGCCGAAGCACAGAAAAAACACATCGCTCAACTAAAACTAGATTTGAACCAACAACAATATTGGGTATACGACTATAAGCTAAAATTAGCTGAAAATGACGTAGAACTTCAAGAAGCTTTAGCTAAGCTAAATTCCTTGACATGAAAGTTTCAAGTAAATGAAAAATATTAAAAAATTTGAAACTTCCAACAAGCTTGTCAAGGACTTGTGTGATCTGCAGCTTGAATATCAGAAAAACTATACAAAAGGCATTGGGTATAATAGGGCTCCTCCACCATGTAATCATAACTACACACGAATGCCTGATTCTGAGGCATAACTAGAAAATGAAGAAAATATGATGTATGGTAAACCCTCAGATTATTTTTCAAACCCGTGGAAACCCTACTACCCAAAGTTTTCTAAGCCAACTGAACTCAAGAAGGACACTGGTTTTTTTTACTTCCACACCATTTTCACAAGAATCTGGTGACACCCCTCTTGTAGTTCAGATGGTTTGGAGAAAATGACACCTAAAGAAGAGGCAATGACACCACTTAAAAAATCAAAACAAGAAAATCCTCCTAAAACTATCTATGGATGGGGATCGTTCTCCCGAAATGAGCAACCGACCTGATCTCGCTCAACTAGCAGAGGCGGAATTCATTGCTAGAGAGGTAGACAAAATGAACAAGATAGTACTTACTAGTTAACTACTTCTTTTGTATTAAAAGACGTTCAAGTATAGATGCAAGTATACAAACTGGCAGAGCTTCGCCGTACCAACTGACCAATCACTCCTTAGCTCTAACACAATACTCCTATATTTATAGGTCGACATGACTCATACTGGAGTGCGTGTTGAAATAGTGACTATGCTTCGTACGAGTATGTTTTTGTACGAGTGAGACACTCGTACGAACCACTTAGTTTTACTCGTACAAACCAAACTAACAAAACATATAAAATTTACATTTTAACAAATAAACATTGACTTGAAAGCTCTATATACATTATAGACACATCCTAGACGTAGGCAATAGACATTATGCACCAACAAACTCCCCCTTGGATGTTGCTATAGTCTGGATAGTCTTCAAAAAAACAATCTTCAATAGATTTGACTCTAGCGTCCAAAAAATCTCTTCGATGGCTTGCGACACTCCTCAAAAGCAATTGGTGTTTGATCTGTAGGAGGAGGTCGGTTCATTGTATTGCCAAACTGAAATCTCCTAATCGATGCTATTCTAGCACGCTTCGCTATTCTAGCACGCTTCGCTATTCTAGCACGCTCCGCTATTCAAGCTTCATTTTTTTTCTTTCTTCTTCGTCTCTTTTACTTCAAGCTTCCTCCAAGAAGTATTCCACGTCGGTCCTGAATGTATGTCGTTTGCAAACCAGACATTGACTAACTTCTGGAATTGGAGAGCTTACTCCTTGTCTTTTTCTTCGATACTTATCTTACTGTAAAATAGATATTCAATATCTTTCTTTGAACAATTTACTAGCCACATTGGGTCTAGTACTCGAATGGCACGGCATAAACCGTATAAACGTTTATGTGCTATGAGGCTTCGGATAATTCCTCAGTGATTTTCCAAGAAATATCATCTGGTTGAAGACATATCACAGCTTCTCCTGTACTCGAATCATAGTTCCACCATTTGTAGTTCTTGTAAAAATATTGTTCCATCTTTATGAGAGGCATGTTCTTCATCACACGAGGCTTCTTTACTATTAATGTAACATCCTTCTCATTCGTCACTTGATCAACTTTAACAATACGATGAGGAAAGTGAGGTTTCCAATGAGTAAAACCATGCATTGCTTCTAGCTTAATCAATTTCCAAAGCCTCGTGTCATGAAATTTCGTCTTCAGATTTATCATCTTTGTTTGAACTAGCTCCTTATTATCCCAATACGGCAAGGTTTTGATGTAACTTAGATATTGGAAATATTGAATACCAAACTCCCTCTTTACCGCATAGACATTTAGCTCTTCGATCCATACCCAGCTTAAAATATCCCCTAACGAAATATCAGCATCTCGAGTAAAGAATGCTATGGGTCTTTTAGATTTTCGCTTAGCTGGAACATTATGAAACCATTTCTTCCTCTACTCTGCTATTTCAACGCTCGATATTTGTTGAGGAATAGTACCGTCTTTAACAGCTTCAGAAACTTTTCTTTTCAACATTTCGGAACTTTCACCTGCGAATAAATCTGAAAGAGTTGGGGAATCATCTGTACTTTGATCAGCTTGATTAGCATCGTCATTAGAATCATCTTCCACAACAACTCTATCATACACGTTTGCATCCTCAATTTCTTCAAATACTTACGAGTTCGGTTCAGACACATCTATCTCGTTCAATTCGTCTTCAAAATTAAACTCAAAGTTTCCTTCATTTATTCCAAACATCTCTACAATCTCCTTCTTTGTATAACTATGCACAAATTCACCCTCCTCTACGTCATGCTCAAGATACAGTACTTTGGGCATTGACAAGACAGGAATAGATAATATTTCTATTTCTGGGAAGATTCCTGCCTGCTGAGCATCAACAGATTCGTTACCTCGATTATTCCTTCCCTCTTCAACAGTTTGATTAGCACAGTCATCAAGATACATAAAAACATCCACATCTTAATTCATATTTGAATCTGTTACATGAATTCCAGTACCACCTACATTATCATCGTTATCATCGTCGCTATCAGATCTAGTAGGATCAATAACATCGATATCAGCATCCTCTAACTCTACATCCTTTTCAACATCATCAGTAGCATCATCAATCTCTTTCTCAATCTTCTTCTTCAACAACCAATCGCGATGTCTCTAAGAATTATCAAGCGAATCAATATCAAAATCCGTTGGTCGTCCAATAAGAATAAAATCTCTCGGCTCCACATATACATCTATATCCAAACAAGTTACTGGCACATACTCAGCTTCCGGCTCAGTATGAACAGTGATAGGAACCTCCACGCCTTTAACATTTCCCTTTCCTTGAGCATCAGATTGTTGCTTTGCAAGTTCCTCTCTTTCCGCAACACGCTCTCCGGCTTCAGATCGCTCAATCTCATCAATCTCTGCGGCAATATTTACGCCCAGCTTCTTTACTAAAATCTTTTCAAACAAATTCATTCGCCAATCACTTTGCAATCTTTCATCTTCATATTCTGTCATTCGTAATCTCAACCTCTTGTTTTCCAAAACAATGCTAGCTAAAATAGCTTCCATCTGTTGCTTTTCTTCAGTAAAACCTTCAATCTGTTCAACCATTTTTCTCAGCTATCAACACATTGATTTGCTCCTGAAGTTTGACAATCTTCCCTGTGTTAAGCAAAACCTACTTCTGCAGATCATCACCCGTGGATCATTAAATGTAAAATCATCACCCCCTGGAAGGTCACCAAAACCAAAATTAAGATCAAACTTGGACGATGATGTTTGAAGTATGCGGTGGTTGTTGCGGAGTCTGCTTTTGTGGTTGAGGCGTTTGTTGTTGAGGAACTTGTTGTTGTGGTGGTGTTGGTTGCTCCTATGGTTGTGGTGGAGATTGTGGAGCTTTTCGTGGTGGTGTTGGTGGTATTTTTTGTGAAGGTTCGACCATGACTTCTTCATACAGTAGGTTCAAAAGTAGTCTCTTTGGATCTGATCGTTGGAGATTCAGAACTACGAGCAGCAGATCATTTCATCCTCTTTTTCCTTTTGAATGGTGTGCTAAAGATAGCTTTAGAATCAGATTCAGATGGTACATATGTTGTATTATCCTCTCCTGTAGCTTTACATTTTTGCTCTTCAGCCTTACACTTAAGTTCAGCCTGACGCTTTTTCTCTATATTTTACGCCCTCTTTCTTTCTCCTTCTCTACATTCGTCAGAATTAGTACTCTACGAAGAAACATCCTCAACTACTTTCTCAGTACCAAAAGCTTGACTTTCAATATCCGCAACTATATTTTCAACGTTCTCTTTAGTGTCTGGTTCATCACGAAGACCAGAACTTTCAACAGCTGCTGTAGCTTTCTTTTTCTGAACTTTTGGTGCTGATGTAGACGTTGTAGCAGCTTTACGCTTGCCACCCTTTTCTCCATCCTTTACAAACCCCAAACTTCTTTTCGCAACAAACATTGATAAAGCCTCAAGTTCTTCATCCTCATCACCACTATCATCCTTCCTCCATCGACCTGGTGCTGGTGAAATATAATCCTTATCAACAATTGCACCGAACATAGGCTTAACGTTAGGAGTAGTCTTAAGATGCAAGTTCATCTTTCTTAAAGTAGAAACATCCATGTCCTCAACCTTCAAAATATCATCTGCGCTTTTCTTCAAATCAGGATGTAAATAATCAAGCATCATCTGTACAAACCTCGGGTATTGCAAGAATTTCTCTCATTGAATGTTCTGGACCATCTGCGTAAAGATAACTTTGGAAATGTTGTATGGCAAATTTAGCACCAACGCAGTGATCATGCACATTTGATAATCCACAAGATCATTGTATCCTCCTTTACGGTGACTAAGACTGTGAGCAATAACGTGAGCCAGATATCTAAAAGGTGCGCTCAAATTTGCTTTCTTAAAAGGTGCAGCATTCACAAACCCAGCATATCCCATGCGATAAAAGCAACCTTTCACCATGTACTCTGAAAATCTTGTTGGATCATTCTCATTATCTTTGAACTCTAACACTGTTCGTATCAGTTCTTTGTTAATCTTGACAGGTATATCTTTATCATTAATCTTCACAGTAGAAACAATAGCATTATCCTCTATACTAAACTCTGCAGCATTCCAGAAGTATTCAACATGTAACTGGTAAACTGTTTGTCTGTCGGTAAGCGCTTTAGTCAACCGTATACGTGTTAGAAAATCTATAATTCCTCTATAAGCAGCAATTTGTGGAATCGATCCATTAGTTAAGTAGCAGATATTGTGAAACGGTGAGAATGAAGATTTCTTGGCCTGTTCACAAAAAATAACAAACAACTGTTCGAAAAATATTAAACTTTTCAAATTATCATTTTCATTCGTACGAAACATAATATTGTACGAAGCAACCACTTAACAAAATTTTAAAATTCAACATTTTAGGTTTACTTCGTACGAAACAGCTTCTTCATACAAACCAAAATATCATGACAATTAAAGATTTGCTTCCTACGAACCAATGCCTCGTACGGGCCAATTCATCGTTCCAAAATTTCCAAGTGTAATCAGAACTTAAAACTTATAGATTTTAACAAATTGTTGGATGATTTTCGGGTTATCAGGGCGGATATTAACAATTTTGAAGTCAATTTCAAGTTTTACCGGTCCAATCTCCCTAGATCTAAGTTCTATGTCCAATTTATTCAGATTTGGCATTATAACGACTTGGTTTCTTCAAAATTACCTTTCCCATTGCAAGAGTTGTGTAAATCAACCTCCCTAATGTTTATTAAAATCGAAAATAAGCCAAGAACAGAAGTTTCAGCATATGTTTCGTACAAAACCCTCTAACTCGTTCAACAGTTCTCAGAGAAGAATAAACTTATTTTGTACGAAGTTAAGAGGTTTATATAGTAGGCCGGTTTGCTTCGTACGAACTTGTTGGTTCGTACAAAATAACCACACTTATTTCATACCAAGTAATGAATTTCGTATGAATCATTGCTGAAAACTTGAACTTTTTTATTTTTATTTTTATTTTTATTTTTGAAATTTTAATTTTTAACCATTTTTATCTGTTTTAAAAAACCATTCGGTTAACCAAGTCCAAGTTAATGACCCTGGTTGCCCGACTTTGTCTACCAAGTCCACGTTAATGACCTTGGATGACCGTTTATGACCAAAGAATATTCATTTGAACATGTAAAGTCTCAGATTAATGAACTTTATTTGACGTTTAGATAAATTTACGATAAAGATTAGCTCCCAATCGTGGTTTCAGTTCTCACTCAGCAGGATGTTGCTATGATTTCAACCATCAGTGTCTTCAACATTGGTAGACTAAAATAAATCTAACAAGCTAAGGAAACTGAAAATCTTTTTGGGTTTTTAAGAAATTTATCGAAAATAACATACATTTATTTGTGAGTTCTGTGTTTTTAGAGAATCATATCAAGTACATAACAAATCACCAGTACCATTGATCTTGGTATACTCATTAAGTTTTTTTTACCAGATTTACTTAGATTGCCAATATACTTGTCCTTTTAAACTTCTTCTCATTTCTCAATTGTTTCAAGATATGTTAAGTAGATCTAGAAACATGAACTAACTGTGTTTCCTATCTCTGAATATACTCCCGTATCGAGATTCCCAGAATATCATTTTACTGGTGAATATATCTGATTGATATATGTAAATGGGTGAACGTGAGACCTTGAGAGCTCAGGTTAGTATTTCCATATAGACAAAGAGATGAAGGCTCGTCTTTTGGTGGTGTTCCATTCACGGAATCTTTTATACTGTAGTTGTCACAACGTTTATGACATAATCATTTTTATGCAGCTTGGGCGAATAATGCGTAAAGTATTATACAAGTTCTAGGCCATTACTTCCAGAAAATCAGAAGCACTCGAATAATACCCCAGATATCGATCAAATATAAAGACCTAGTATCGCAGAATCTTGCATTCTCTCAAACGAAATTTCGGAGTACTAAGTCCATATATCCGAGAGATGTTAACCCACAAGTTATTCAGTTTGTTTTTTTATGTTTATATCCCGAAAACAATTTACTGAACGAGTAAAGCCTACTGGCGCATCCTCAGTAAGACCTGTTTAATCAACTTGTTTAACATTTCAATTTTTTAGCATATTGTGACTGTCTTTTTGATATAATATGACATCTCCTTTTCACAAAAACTCTTTTCGAATTTTATAATGTTTTTGTATTTTCCCCAACCATTCTCCCCCTGAAATCATAAACATATTTTTGGATTTTTAGAATTTTTAAGAAGAATATACAGAAAAACGTCTAACCAATGAAAAATTCACATCAGATCGTCATCACCCTCAAACTCAACCTCATGTATATCCCCTGATATCAAATTTTTTAAACCATTTAACTTTAAAAGATTTTTGAATCTAGTTTTATCAAAAGTTTTGATATAAAAATCTGGCTTTTGGTCATCAGTGTGGATTTTCTCAATTCTAACCAACTTTTTCTCATAGCAATCACGGATAAAGTGGTGTCGAATCTCGATATGTTTAGTGCGTGGAGTGTTGGCAAGAGTTTTTGTGATATCAATCGTGGCTGATTATCTACATATATTGGCGTATCAAGAAATTGCAGTCTGAAGTCTCTCATCTGTTATTGAATCCAGAGTATCTGGGCACAACAACTGGATGCTGAAACATATTCAGCCTCACAAGTAGAGAGAGCAACCGTGGTCTGTTTCTTTCACTGCCACCGTTTAGCAAATGGCTTCGAAGAACTGGCAGACTGTGAAGACCTTGAAACCAAATAGTTCGAGCTTTGTTGGTACCACACACCTCATCGATCACTTGGAAGACCCAATGTGTGTTAATCTTTTTGTGATGATCTGGCAGGTCAACAAGCTTCTAGACTCCAAGTTTCTGGAATTGAAGCAACTCCCCTGCATCACATCCACCCAACTGTTTCCTTTAACGCGTCTTTCCAGCTTCCTGGATCAACCTGAGAAACAAAACAACTATTAGAAAGTCAAGTTTGAAGTGGAGCAATACTAGTATAGATACAACTTAGATCTTTATTGATCTGATTGCGAGTTTGCACTCCGGTTTGTAAGCTGCCTATAATATTCTCTGACGGATGATATGAAAGTGTTCCTGGCATCACTTTAGTTGGAACATCTACTTGCGGTTGCAAATCTTAGAACTTCATCAACAACGTACAGAAGAAGCTTCATTCCTAGCATTAGACTAATCAGCCTGTTGTTTCAAGAAGCTTTCAATCTGTTTAGATCCTTCATCGGAACTGGATACTCCATTGTCGAAAGTTGGTTCCCAATCAGAGTCAACATCAGCATTTGTTGTGCAGACGATTCGGCAGTATTGACATTTGGTGTAGGAACAGGAACTTGATCAGAAGAGCTTTGATTGACATCAGACTTGTTGACCGGTAATGATGTAGAAATCAACAATGGTCTAGCAACTTGTTCTTGATTAGATAGATGTATGAAGAGCTAGAAGTTCATTTTTCTGTTGCCACATCTGGTAGATCAAACGGATCCCACAATCCATCATAGTTAAACAGCCACGGATCCCCAGGTTTCTGCGTAGGCGTTGTATATCTTTGACAATCTACATGCTGCGCAAGAATGACCTAGTTCAGACTCGGCAAGAAGACTCGTTTCTGAGGAGTAGTGTAACCAACGAAAAATCCTTCCAATGATTTGGATCCAAATTTACCAGTCGGGTCCAGAACGGTACACGATGATCCAAAAGGCTCCAAAAATGCTAGGTTGGGCTTTCGTTGATTCAGTAACTTGAAACATGTCTTTTGTGAGGCTTAACTGTCAACACAGATTTAGAGTATAACATGCTGACGCTACTGCTTCACTCCAAAAACTTATCGGTAATTTTGAATTAGCTAACGTTGTCCTACAAGTTCTATCAGTGTGCGATTCTTTCGTTCAGCTACTACATTTTGTTTTGGAGTATAGGGGGCCGTTGAATTCATGAAGAATCCTCTTTTCATTGTAGAACTCTTGCATCTTCTTGTTCTTGAATTCCGTTCCATTGTCACTGCAAATTCTCTTAATGGGCAAATGATATAGATTTTCAAGTATTCTGAAGAGGATATATAATCCTTACTCTCCAGAAAGAAAACCGATGAGAATCTAGAATAATCATCAAATAACGACAACGCAGTATAGATCTCCAGAAATACTTTTGACATTGACTGGTCCAAAGAGATCCATGTGTAGCCTTTCTAGTGGTAGCTTTATCGAATCCAACAGCTTACTCGGGTGTGATTTCTTATGTTGTTTCCCCTTTTTGCAGCTCAGACAATCATCAGATAAATGAAAACTTTTCAGATTATCACCCTCCACTAGGTCGTTATGCACAAGAAAATTCATCTTACGAAGATGAATGTGCCCCATCTTTCGATGCCATAATATCGACTCTTTCTGGTAGCTTTTGAGACAAAGCATTGAACTTTCTTTTACGTGGTAGAAGCGATGCTCGTATCAAGAACATATAAACATTTTCTCTTGGAGCTCGCATCAAAATCCATTCCTCCGGAAATTTGAAACCAGGTTTTAAGATCAGACATTCTTTATCATTGAAATGCGTCATGAACTTCTTGTCACAAATTTGTGAGATGCTAAGTAGATTGTTCTCATGCTCAACAATATAGTTCACTTTATCAAACGATACAACTCTGTTTGTGAGAATCCCTTCTCCAACGATCCTGCCTCCTTGCGTTCCAGCAAAACCTACATACCCTCCACGGATAGCTTTGACTTCCTTGAGCAACGCAAGCATCCCTGTCATGTGGCGAGACGCTCCACTATCCATTTCCCATTTTGACAATATCGAACGTTGGAGCCCCTTCACACATGATTAACGAGACTAATTAAACAAAGAAACCAAGCCTGTTTTGTCTTGGGTGGGTTTGTAATGTCAAATTTTGGACCCACTTTTTTTTTATCAATCACTTTAAGCTCAGTTTTATTTGGAACATAAAGTTTTTGTTAAACCTTGCATGATTTGACTTTGAGGACTATAGCAACCCATTTTTGCATTTGAGGTTTAGCCTTTTTAACATAAAATTTCGAATCTTCTTGACGATTTTTGTTTGATGTTTCACCAATTTCAAATTTAGATTGACATTGGATAATTGGTTTAACATTTTGGTGAGATTTGTAATTTCTTTTAAGAATTTGTTTCGGCACAAACATGGGTGCTTTTTTATTTTCATCCTTGGTGAACTTTTTCAGATATGAAACAGGTTTTGGACTTTCTTGTGAGCAATATTGTGCAATATGCCCAACTTTCTTACATTTAAAGCATGTCCTGCTGTCCTTATGAACAAAGGTATCCAAAACTTGCTTTTGTTTCTGTTTCTCTTTTTCTTTAAGAAAATCATTGTTTGATTGTGTTCCGATGATTTCCTTTTCTTTCTCAGTTGTAGTCCCCAAAACAAAGTTGATTTTCTTTGTAAAATTCAATTTTTTGGACTTGTTATTCCTATGTTGCTTCTGGAAGCCCAACCCTGCCCATTTGTTTTCCGGATAATCTCTATTCTTATGATAGCAGGGTCGGTTATCAATTATTGATTTAGAATAGAAAAATGCATCATGTTTATCTAAATCATCATGACTTATCTCCATTAGCTTGAACATTTTATCCACACAATCCATTTTCACATTCTGGATCGGAAAGTCCTTATCTGAAAATAGTTTATCAGATCCTTTAATTTTGTAAACTAAAACATTGGGATCAACATTTAAACTATTTTCTAATATATCCTCAGTCTTAGACTCAGCAAATTTTTCAGGCTTAGAAATCTCAGATTCACTTTTTAGAACCTTTTCAACCTCATTGTTTACCACCTCAGAGTCACATTCCCCCATCAATTTTAGTGTAAGTTACATCGATATCCGAAGGCAGCTCATTAGATGATTCAGTTTTCAACTTTAGGTCACCCCAGATGGCTTTTTGCATGCTAACTATTCCACATGGGTGGTGGAACTCGATCATAACTTGCACTTTTTGTTTCATCATTTTAAGATTCATCATTCTTTTCGATTTTGGGTAAAATGTGATCGATGACGTATGAGCTTGTTGAATAACTGATTAACTGTTTGTTAACTCGTTCAGATTCAACTTTAATTTTCTTAAGCTCACTTTTGAGCTCAGCAATAGTGTTCAAATAAATGTTTATAGCCATTTGTTTATCCATCACTGTTATTTTAAGCATCATAAGTGTTACGTCATTTTCTCTAAGTGCTTTATTATATTGTTTAACAGATGTACTCAATTTGTCATAGGCTTCCTTTGTAAATTTGTAATCACTGGACAAATTGTTTGTTAAACTTTTCAATTCAGCAAATCCTGTGTCTTTCACACAACACCCACCACATGGCTCTACACATTTTAAACAAGGTTTTTCAACCACAATCTCGGACGTTGACTTGTTTACTCATTGTCGTTGGCCATGCAAGCTTTAATGAGATCTTCTGACAACTTGTCCATCTTCTCATCGGTTTTGACTTCTTCAACCACCTTCTTTTGCTCTTCACATGTTGAATATTGACTTGGTGCAAAGTAACCTCCAAAAGTCTTTAAGATATCATTAGGCAAAAGGTGTTTGAACGGACCGTTCAAAAGTTCCTCCTCTTCTGAAGAAGTGTGGTAATAGTAATCATAATCATCGGGTCCTTCATCAAAAGATGTCCCTGATTCTTCTTTAGGTTCCTCTATGATCTCAGCAACCAAAGCCAAACTCTCTCCCTTTGAAATATACTTGTTCCAATTAAATCCCTCACTCTTGAGTAACAACCAACGCTTTACCTTTGGTTTCAGGCTGCTTGTCTTCAATAGGCACCATTCTGGTTCTTGGCTGAGTTCGGTGGTAGATCGCTCTCTTGTAGTAATCATCAGCGAGAGGATTATGGTTCCTTGAACCTCTCTGTTAGGACATTATCTCTTGAAGTGACCTTTCTCCCGACACTTAAAACAAGTAACTTTGGATTTATCAAATCCAAGTTTCCCATCCAAACCTCCCAAGTTTTCTTTACAAGTAATCTCCATAAATCTCTATGCGCGACGAACAATCGAAGCCATACACCATTATGTCTATTAACTCCATCTCAACCGGATCTATTTAATCTCACGTGTCATTTCAGAATTTCCGATCTTACAAGCAACTAGACTATCATAAGACTCAAGAACCGAAGCTAGTAGAGACATGTGTTGCTTCGCTGTCTTCTCATCAAAATTTTGTGCATTCTGAAAGTCGACAGCAATGTTGTATTGCAAAACTCTTTGAGTAGAATGAGATGATGAATTAGTCTGGTTATGCTTGGGTTGACTTGATCCGTAAGATGACTGTTGGATTGAAGGCGTGTTTGGATCAACTATTGGAAATGATTGAAAGCCACTGGTCTGATTTGGTGGTGTGCTTGGCGAGTTGTAAGCACTGAAAGCTGTCTGGATCTTTGGCGCCTGAGTTTGAGCAGCAGAACTGTTCTTGAAGTAAAGATTAACATCTTGTTGAACTTGTACAGTCTAGTTCTTTGCCATTTTTTGCATTTCCAGTTCATGACCCTCCAATCTTTCTACGAAACGAGGTAGCGAGAAATTGTTATACTCAGTTCCATTCTTCAGTACGGTCAAATACGTAGACCATTCGCCTTGCGGTAGAGAATCAGCCAATTTGTCAACAAGTTCTTTATTGGTTTTTATGATTCCCATTCTTTTCATTTGAACCACTAAATGACAGTATCTCTCAATCAGCTGCTTCACAGTTTCACCTTTGATTAGTGTGAAAATATCAAACTCTTTGCTTAGTAATGCCCTTTTACTCTTTCTAAGTTGAGCACTTCCTTGGAACTTCAGTCGGAGAGCATTCCATAGTGATTGAGCATCATCGTCATGTTGAAGTAAAGCCAACATATCTTCTTTAATCGATTTTTTGCAGAATGTTCATCATTTTCTTTTCATTGATAAACCTTTCACGTTCGACATCTGAAAATTGAGCAAGGGTCTTCTCACGGCCATTCTCTCCAACTGGCGCTATATATTTTGCTTTAATTGCAAACCAGCAAGTAAAGCGGTTAGCCTGCACCCAGTTCATGAAACGCTCACTCCAGCTAGAAAAATCTTCTAAATTAATGAACTTTGGCAGTTTCGTCATTGTGCCCATTTCGTTCTCAAGATTGATATTTTGAGCCGTTGTGGTTGTGACGACTGATGTTGCGAACGCGTTATAAAATTCTTCAGACATTTTCCTGTGACAATTTAAAAACACACTTTTGAAACAAACTGGTTAGTGTGGAAAAACATCTTTCGTGCGAATGACAGATACTTCGTGCGAATGAAACTCGTTCGTACGAATCACAGTGTTCAATACAATATGGATTTCACACAACAAAAACTTGTGCGACCAAGTTGTTTGCGCGAGCAAGATTCTCGTACGATTGTTAAGTTCGTGCGAAATACTTAGTAAATTCTGAAAATTTGTAAAATTTTGTAAACCTTTTAGAATTCGTTCGTACGAAATATCAATTCATACGAAACAGCTAAGTCTCCAATCAGATGATTTCTATCGATTTTGACATGATTTAGTCCGATTTTAGGTCTGAATTTGTTAAGGATTGATTAGAATGTAGATTAACGTGAATTTCTAGAATCCTAGTCCATTTCGTCCAAAAATTCGTCCAAAACCCAGTTCAGTTCGGGAAAGTGATGAAGATGATAGTGAATCCAAGTCTGAAACAGTTGGTAGCCTACAACTACTTGTCGTTTGTCAGGATTATGGTTTACTTGAGCAACCGACCTAATCTCACTCAACTAGTAGAGGCGGAAATCATTGCTAGAGAGGTAGAAAAAACGAACAAGATAGTACTTACTGGTTAACTGCTTCTGTTGACGTTCAAGTACAGATGCAAGTATACAAACTGGCAGAGCTTCGCCGTACCCACTGACCAATCAATCCTTAGCTCTAACACAACACTCCTCTATTTATAGGTCGACATGACTCATACTGGAGTGCGTGTTGAAACAGTGACTATGCTTCGTACGAGTGAGACACTGGTACGAACCACATAGTTTTGCTCGTACGAACCAAACTAACAAAACATATAAATTTACATTTTAACAAATAAACATGGACATGAAAGCTCTATATACATTACAGACACATTCTAGACATAGGCAATAGATATTATGCACCAACACTATCACTGTGAACGCTACTAACTCTTCTACATCATGTGCAGAAGAAATATTAGTTGAGGATATACATATGGTGATAAAGAAGAATGTCTGAATTCTAATTAAGACAATTAAGCTGCTGATTATGATTTTTATAAACCTACTTTTGACATTTTCAATCTTTTTCTTGCTGAATAATCTAAATTCTCGGACAATGTTGGTTGTGTTGATAACTGAGACGTTTTTAATTCAGTTTCCACCGAAGAGACTGAAAGTTCTTCTAACAAAGCCCGCCTGTTGATGCTATTCATAGGGTCAAAAATGAGGAACTCGGTCAACCAACTGACTCTGTGATGAGTGACGCTGGTAAAGTACCAGAAGAATTGGGCGAATCAGACTCTTCGAACGAAGAGCGGTTGACTGATTCCGAAATGACAGAAAATGAGCAACCTTCCTCTGCTAATTCAGATAAAACCTTTGAAACTGAATCTGAAACGGAATCTCAAACTTTTCAAAATATAGAGATTCCTTTTGTTATTAACGATCAAAGCTCATCTTCTGACAGTTCAAAAAAGGATGTCTCTGCTGGATCACCCGTCGCCTCTGAAGAATCCGCCAAGTAAAATGATTTGAAATCTATTAAAAAGAAACGGAGAACACGTAGATCCAAAAAGAGGTAAACCAAACAGGCGCCTCAGCCTACTAAAAAGGCTGCTGCTGATTCAGTTCCTCATTCTGAGAAATTGACTCTGCAGCCCTAAACTGAATATGTTAAGCCATCAACTGAACAGGAATCAGTTAAAATTTTGCCTAAGTCTACCAACTCAAAACCATCTAATTCAAATCATAAAACTTACAAGTGTGCTGATGGTTGTGAGCAGGTTACAGCCAAGACTAAGACCTTGCGCCAGCCGTCAGTACTAGCAAGCAAGAAACTGCCAGACAAGCTGCCTAGAATTTCCCAAGCTGAACGGACTGTCTTCTTCTAGAAGAGGTTGACCTGTTTCAACTGTGGTTTTCCTGGGAATATTGCAAGAAAATGTCAAAATGCATTTATGCCTTTTAATGCCATATCTTCAAAAAAAATAGAGAGCTATGCCTAAGCGCTTACATCAGGCTCGATTTGCTCCGGCTAAGCACTCTGATCAAGACTGGAACATGGCCAATAGACAAAATAAAAAATCTCCAAGACCTTCAGGTTGTCTGAATCATTCTAGCACTCCAAAAGCTGTGCAGAAGTCTGACTCGCTAGCCTGGAGGCCTAAGATCTTGACCAAGGCCCAGTCTTCTGTCTCAAATTTGGACAAATCAAAAGCATTACCGATCTCATCCTCAACTAATTTAATTTTTTGTGTGGTCACTTATGTTGATGCAAATGGAACACCCAGATCGTCCATGGCATGGGTTGCAGCTTCTAACTAAACCTGTTGAAATTTGTAGGAACAACTTTGGAGGACTCTCGTCAGACTTTGGTACGTCAACAATGGTTGTTCCAGGCACATGACAGGAGACATCTCGTAGTTGAATGACATTCAGTTCTTCGATGGCGGGTTTGTCTCCTTCGTAGGTGGTGAAACAGTAAAGAGAACAATGTGAGGAACGGTGTGCGATGGAGCTCTAAGCTTCAAGAACGTGAACTATGTCCCAGAGTTGAAGCACAGTCTCTTGGATGTGTCTTAGCTCTACGATAATCATTTAGATGTGCTCTTTACAAAGAAAGGTTGCTATGTATTGAAACTAGACCTCATTATTCCTGATGAATGGAATCTTCTCAAAGCTGAACGCAAAGGAAATGCTTATGTCATTGACATGAACAAGGCCCCCACTGACAAGCTTACCTGTTTGTTCTCGTTGACCGATGAGCATGATGCAATGTTGTGGCACAGCCGTCTGGGACACATCAACATGAAGAATCTCAACAGACTTGCAAAAAGTAGTTAAGTCAGAGATCTGCCTATTCGGGATTTATGCAAATTGAAAAGTGTGAATCAAGTGCTCGTGGGAAACAACATCGACAGCCACACAAGTCGAAATCCGCACTCTCCACGTCAAAAGTCTTGGAATTGCTTCATATAGATCTTTTTGGTCTGGCCGATATTCTTTGCATTGGCGGGAAGGCATACTGTCTGGTTATCATTGATGACTACTCCCATTTCACTTGGGTATTCTTTCTCGCACAAAAGAGTGAAACAGCTGAGTTAGTCAAACAGTTTATCACCCTAATGGAAAACCAGGCAGACACCAAAGTGAAGGCTATTCGATGTGATAATGGAACAGAGTTCAAGAACGCCATTTTTAATTCTTTTTGCTCCTCCAAGGGAATTGATCGACAGTTCTGTGCAGCCAGAACTCCTTAATAGAATGGGGTTGTGCACCGTAGAAACCGCACACTCATTGAAGCAGCACATACTATGTTGGTCGAATAAGAACTACCTGTTATATTCTAGGCAGAAGCAGTCAATACCGCTTGCTATATTCAGAATCATACCCTGATCAACAAAAGGCACATGAAAACGCCGTATGAAGTGGTTGAAGGTCACAACCTTTGGTCAAGCATTTTCGCAAATTCGGATGCCCCTGTGTTCTTCAACTCGTGGATGCTAAGGGAAAATATGAATCACACGGAGATCCATGCATCTTCGTCGGTTACTCTAAGAACACTTGTTATCGTGTCTACAATAAGATCAAGAAAATGGTAATTGAAACCTACAATGAGGGTTGGTTGGAGGAGAATCCCAAGGACGCACGAATAGGTCCCGACTGGCTCTATGATTATTCCCCTTTATTTAAATCTCTTGAGGTCCCTTCTGATATGCATGCAGGTACCAGCAAGTTTTGAACCCCCACGGATGCCTATCTTAACTAAGGATAATGAAGATGTTGAACAACTGCAAAAATCAAGCAGCTGACTATGGATCCACCTAGATTCAATGAAGCTATGTACACCTCCACCAGCATCACAGAATCAGGAAACTGTTTCTGAACATATTCCTCAGATGGGTTCCCCTGAGGTTGAGGTTACAAATACAGAAACTTTTGTGGCAAATGAAGGAGCTACAACTCCTGATGTCTTAGGATCATCTCTGTTTCCTGACCCTACACCACCAGACAGTTATGTTGATTCATCAGTCAACATTCCCATTGGTGCAACTAATGAGGAAAGCCATCTGCAGTCGCATCGCAGAGCTTTACAAACTTGCAGTCAGATATTCATGTTCCTGCTACGCCTATACCACAATGTCTAAAGCACGATCATCCGATTGAAAATGTTATTGGTCCTGTTACCGCTGGAGTTCAAACTCGTAGTAAATCAGGAGATATCAATACATATCTTTACTCTTGTTTTATCTCACAAATTGAACCTAAAAGCATTGATGTCGCCTTGTAGGAACCAGGTTGGGATGACGCTATGCATGAAGAACTCAATCAGTTTGAGAAACTTGGGGTATGGCAATCGGTGAAGCTTCCTTAGGGAAACATGCTCTTGAAACTTGTTGGGTATGATATAGATTTTCAAGTTTTCTAAAGAGGATCATAAGTGTTTCAACCTTGGTGAACTTTTTCAGATATGAAACAGGTTTTGAACTTTCATGTGAGCAATATCGTGCAATATGCCCAACTTTCTTACATTTAAAGCATGTCCTGCTGTCCTTATGAACAAAGGTATCCAAAACTTGCTTTTGTTTCTGTTTCTCTTTTTCTTTAAGAAAATCATTGTTTGATTGTGTTCCGATGATTTCCTTTTCTTTCTCAGTTGTAGTCCCCAAAACAAAGTTGATTTTCTTTGTAAAATTCAATTTTTTAAACTTATTATTCCTATGTTGCTTCTGGAAGCCCAACCTTGCCCGTTTGTTTTCCGGATAATCTCTATTCTTATGATAGTAGGGTCGGTTATCAATTATTGATTTAGAATAGAAAAATGCATCATGTTTATCTAAATCATCATGACTTACCTCCATTAGCTTGAACATTTTATCCACACAATCCATTTTCACATTCTGGATCGGAAAGTCCTCATCCGAAAATAGTTTATCAGGTCCTTTAATTTTGTAAACTATGACATTGGGATCAACATTTAAACTATGTTCTGATATATCATCAGACTTAGACTCAGCAAATTTTTCAGACTTAGAAATCTCAGATTCACTTTTTAGAACCTTTTCAACCTCATTGTTTACCACCTCAGAGTCACATTCCCCATCAATTTTAGTGTAAGTTACATCAATATCCGAAGGCAGCTCATTAGATGATTCAGTTTTCAACTTTAGGTTAAGCGCCTTTTCCACCCCAGATGGCTTTTTGCATGCATAACTATTCCACATGGGTGGTGGAACTCGATCATAACTTGCACTTTTTGTTTCATCATTTTTAGATTCATCATTCTTTTTGATTTTTGGTAAAATGTGATCGATGACGTATGAGCTTGTTGAATAACTGATTAACAGTTTGCTAACTCGTTCATATTCAACTTTAATTTTCTTAAGCTCACTTTTGAGCTCAGCAATAGTGTTCAAATAAATGTTTATAGCCATTTGTTTATCCATCACTGTTATTTTAAACATCATAAGTGTTGCGTCATTTTCTCTAAGTGCTTTATTATATTGTTTAACAGATGCACTCAATTTGTCATATGCTTCCTTTGTAAATTTGTAATCACTGGACAAATTGTTTGTTAAACTTTGCAATTCAGCAAATCGTGTGTCTTTCACACAACACCCACCACATGGCTCTACACATTTTAAGCAAGGTTTTTCAACCACAATCTCGGATGTTGACTTGTTTACCTCATTGTCATTGGCCATGCAACCTTTAATGAGATCTCCTGATAACTTGTCCATCTTCTCATCGGTTTTGACTTCTTCAACCAGCTTCTTTTGCTCTTCACATGTTGAATATTGACTTGGTGCAAAGTAACCTGCAAAAGTCTTTAAGATATCATTAGGCAAAAGGTGTTTGAACGGACCATTCAAAAGTTCCTCCTCTTCTGAAGAAGTGTGGTAATAGTAATCATAATCATCAGGTCCTTCATCAAAACAATATGGATTTCACACAACAAAAACTTGCGCGACCAAGTTGTTTGTGCGAGCAAGATTCTCGTACGATTGTTAAGTTCGTGCGAAATACTTAGTAAATTCTGAAAATTTATAAAATTTTGTGAACCTTTTAGAATTTGTTCGTATGAAATATCAATTCATACGAAACAGCTAAGTCTCCAATCAGATGCTTTCTATCGAGTTTGACATGATTTAGTCCGATTTTAGGTCTGAATTTGTTAAGGATTGATTAGAATGTAGATTAACGTGAATTTCTAGAACCTAGTCCATTTCGTCCAAAAATTCGTCCAAAATCCAGTTCAGTTCGTGAAAGTGATGAAGATGATAGTGAATCCAAGTCTGAAACAGTTGGTAGCCTACAACTACTTTTCGTTTGTCAGGATTATGGTTTACTTGAGCAACCGACCTAATCACACTCAACTAACAGAGGCGGAATTCATTGCTAGAGAGGTAGACAAAACGAACAAGATAGTACTTACTGGTTAACTGCTTCTGTTGTGTAAAAAGACGTTCAAGTACAGATGCAAGTATACAAACTGGCAGAGCTTCGCCATACCCACTGACTAATCACTCCTTAGCTCTAACACAACACTCCTCTATTTATATGTCGACATGACTCATACTGGAGTGCGTGTTGAAACAGTGACTATGCTTCGTACAAGTATGTGTTTCGTACGAGTGAGACACTCGTACGAACCACTTAGTTTTGCTCGTACGAACCAAAATAACAAAACATATAAAATTTATATTTTAACAAATAAACATTGACATGAAAGCTCTATATACATTACAGACACATTCTAGACGTAGGCAATAGATATTATGCACCAACACTATCACTGTGAACGATACTAACTCTTCTACATCATGTGTAGAAGAAATATTAGTTGAGGATATACATATGGTGATAAAGAAGAATGTCTGAATTCTAATTCGGACAATTCAGCTGCTGATTATGATTTTTATAAACCTACTTTTGACATTTTCAATCTTTTTCTTGCTGAATAATCTAAATTCTCGGACAATGTTGGTTGTGTTGATAACTGAGACGTTTTTAATTCTGGTTTTCATCTAACACTGATATTATGAATTCCGATAATGCATGTGAAAACTCTTGTGATGAAAACATAACTTCTGCTACAGGTACAGCACCAACAAATGATTCGGTTTCCTCAATTTCCACCGAAGAGACTGAAAGTTCTTCTAACGAAGCCCCGCCTATTGATGCTATTCCTAGGGTCGAAAATGAGGAACTCGGTCAACCAACTGACTCTGTGATGAGTGACGCTGATAAATTACCAGAAGAATTGGGCGAATCAGACTCTTCG
This sequence comes from Scalesia atractyloides, assembly GCA_947069175.1. NCBI lineage: Eukaryota > Viridiplantae > Streptophyta > Magnoliopsida > Asterales > Asteraceae > Scalesia > Scalesia atractyloides. The sequence goes on along the minus strand of CAMTDV010000026.1, from coordinate 64,569,421 downwards.
ATCGAAGAGCGGTTGACTGATTCTGAAATGACAGGAAATGAGCAACCTTCTCTGCTGATTCAGATAAAACCTTTGAAACTGAATCTGAAACGGAATCTCAAACTTT
>CAMTDV010000026.1:61273526-61276026 GCA_947069175.1 Scalesia atractyloides | reverse complement strand
TTCTGTTATTTCAACTACATTAAATGATCTTTCAAATTGGTCAAGACTCTCTAGTTTATGGCCGCTTCTCTATGGTACCAGTTGTTGCTTCATTGAATTTGCTTCACTAATAGGCTCACGATTCGACTTTGATCGTTATGGACTAGTACCAAGATCGAGTCCTAGACAAGCGGACCTTATTTTAACAGCCGGAACAGTAACAATGAAAATGGCCCCTTCCTTAGTGAGATTATACGAGCAAATGCCTGAACCAAAAATGTTATTGCTATGGGAGCATGTACAATTACAGGGGGGATGTTCAGTACCGATTCTTATAGTACTGTTCGTGGAGTCGATAAGCTAATTCCTGTGGATGTCTATTTGCCGGGCTGTCCACCTAAACCAGAAGCAATTATAGATGCTATAACAAAACTTCGTAAGAAAATATCTGGAGAAGTCTATCCAGATAGAATTATGTCTCAGCGAGAGAATCGGTGTTTTACTACCAATCACAAGTTTCAGGTTGGGCATAGTATTCATACTGGAAATTATGATCAAGGATTCCTTTATCAACCGCCATCTACCTCAGAGATTCCTCCTGAAACATTTTTCAAATACAAAAGTTCAGTCTCTTCACACGAATTAGTAAATTAGACAGGATTCCTTTGCACAGAATAAAAAGTCGTGGCTCAATCTTCAGAAATTTCATCGTAAATCTGAAATACTTATACAAAAAAATGCGGGAGATATAAAAAAGATGCAGGGTAATTTGTCTGCTTGGCTAGTTAAGCATGCGCTAATTCATAGATCTTTGGGCTTTGATTACCAAGGAATAGAGACTTTACAAATCAAACCGGGGGATTGGCATTCCATTGCTGTCATTTTATATGTATATGGTTACAATTATCTCCGCTCCCAATGTGCCTATGATGTAGCACCAGGCGGACTATTAGCTAGTGTGTATCATCTTACTAGAATAGAGTATGGCGTGGATCAACCAGAAGAGGTATGCATAAAAGTACTTGCCCCGAGGAGGGATCCTAGAATTCCGTCTGTTTTCTGGGTTTGGAAAAGTGTGGATTTTCAAGAACGGGAATCTTATGATGTGTTGGGAATCTCTTATGATAATCATCCGCGTTTGAAACGTATCTTAATGCCTGAAAGTTGGATAGGATGGCCTTTACGTAAGGATTATATTGCTCTCAATTTTTATGAAATACAAGATGCTCATTGAATGATAAAAAACTAATCTTCACTTCTACAATTCTATAGATTCAAGGTTCTATTCTAGATTAAACAGAGTAATTGAAGTCTTGTTTGTATTATGGTTTGTATTTTTATTATGTATAGAATAAAAAAAATACAATAAAATTAAGGATTCATTGGGATTCTCAAATTTGGAAAATACTTAATGAATCCGTATTCATATCAATTAATTGGTAGAATAGAGACTCATACAAATTAATCATGTGTCAGGAACCAGATTTGAACTGGTTCACGAGGATTTTCAGTCCTCTGCTCTACCAACTGAGCTATCCCGACTATTCCTGATGTCTCATCCTCATTTTCATTTTACTAGAGAACGTGGGTATATCTCAATTGAACGGGTATTACAAAGCCTCAGCCAGGTCCTAGAATTTACAGAACAACTTTGTAAGTTTCAATATGAATCAAAATATCGATCGTGAATCATTCAAATGGGGATTCCTTGCTCAAAGATGTTCATTTGTACATGTATCATATATGTCACATGTGACATGTGATACATTTCCGCTCAGATCCATTTGTATAAAAGAGTAGTGAATGAGAAAGATAAGTACTTTTAAACCGATAATGAAAAAGGATAAAATAAATAAAAAGGATACGAGAAATAATTAGGGCGTCAAATTGGGGATAGAGGGACTTGAACCCTCATGATTTTTGAAATCGACGGATTTTCCTCTTACTATAAATTTCATTGTTGCCGGTATTGACATGTAGAACGGGACTCTATCTTTATTCTCGTCCGATTTCATCAGTTATTCAAAAGATCTATCAGATTATGGTGAATGCTTTGATCAATGAATATTTGATTCTTTCTTCAATATGGAATCGATTCACACCAATTCTTCTATGTATACAGGTTTATCCTTCTTCTTTTCTGAAGTTTCGATAGAAGGATTCCTCTACCAATTTAAGACAATCAACTCCATTCGTTAGAACAGCTGCCATCGAGTCTCTGCACCTATCTTTATTTTCGCTTTCTGAACCTTTGTTTGTTTTCGGAAAACGTGATTTGGCTCAGGATTGCCCATTTTTATTAATTCCAGGGTTTCTCTGAATTTGAAAGTTATCACTTAGTAAGTTTCCATACCAAGGCTCAATCCAATTAAGTCCGTAGCGTCTACCAATTTCGTCATATCCCCCTTTTTGAGATGAAAATCTCATTGCGATCTGGTTCCCCTTTTTCTTTCATTTATACCGGAACCTTTGAATTCCTTAGATAGATGCCGATTCCTGTCTCGAAAAAGTTTTTCTCCTC
>CAMTDV010000026.1:61263526-61266026 GCA_947069175.1 Scalesia atractyloides | reverse complement strand
TCATGTTTAGAGTCTACCCCCTGGGCTCTGATGATCATTCTCTTTTTTTACTGAACTTTATATTATTTACCCCCTCTTTTTTCACCTGTCTGCGATTATTTTATTTATTGATTTTTTCTTACATTCATATCTATTTATTTTATTATTTAATTTTACTATTTATTCCCCCCTGGGAAGTCATTTTTCTTATTTTTTTTATTTTTTTTTCTTTTTATTATTCTCTTTTATATTTAAGTCACTTTTTCAATCATTCTTATTCCATTTATGTTTTTTTTATCTTTATTTCATTTTATTTCTTTCATTAATTTTATTTTTTATATCTTTCACTTTTTTTTTTATTCTTTTTTTTATTTTTTTTTTTTTTTATATTTAAATTATGTTTTATTTCTTTTGGGTAAGGAAAACGTTCCTCTATTATTCATGTTTCCTTCTTTTTATTTTATTTTTATTTTCAACACTTATTTTTCTATTTTCCCTCTGGAACTGGAAGAGATATTTATACTCATAATTATCTTGTTTACTCATTTTTTTTTTTTATTTTCACTGCGTCCCTTCTTAAAAATAATATAAACAAATAATATTAGATCTAAAATAAAATATATTAGATCTGGTTCCTTTATAGATTTTTTTTCTTTTTATTTTATCTTTCTCTTTTTCCATATTTGTTTTTCTTGAGAGGAATAGTTTTATTTTTTTTTCTTGTTAAATATTATTTATTTATAAATTTAGAAAATGTTGTCTATTAGTTATTTAATTTTTTTCTTTATTCTATATCTTTATTCATAACATTCTCCCGTATTTTTTTTTTTTTTTTTTCTTTCTTCTTAATTATTTTTTTATTTTTATTTTTCTTTTTTCCCCCCTTCTATCTCTTTTATAATCTTTTAATTTTATTTTTATACTCTTTATTTTTTTCTCTTTTCATATTTTTTCTATTTTCTCCTACATTTTCTTTTCCCCTGATTTATAAATTTTTAATTTTTATTTATTTATCTCTTTTTTTTTATTTTCGTTTATAGTTTTTTATTTTTTCTACTTCCTGGCCTTCTCCCTTGTTCATTTTCCTTGCCCCCTGACCCAGTCGTATCCTTGATATTTCTATTACTTTTTTTCATTTTTTTCAAATCTTACTTTCTTTCTGACTATTTGTATTCTGATCTCCTTTCTTATTATTTTTTTTATGTTATTTTTATTTTCATTTTTTTTATTCTCTTCTTTATTTTTATTATTTTTTTCTCTGGGTCGTTTCGTTTTATTTTATATTTTGTATTCCACTAACTTATTTTATATAATATCCATTTTATTTTTATACATAATCAATATTATTTTTTCTTTTCTGGATTGGTTGCCTATGGGGCTTCTTACATACGTTTCTTACTTTTTATTTTTTCATTACTTTTATTCTTAATTTTATTTATTTATTTCTCTATTTTATTTTTCATTTTTTCTATCATTTTTTTTTTATTTTACTTTTTTTTATTTTATTTCTCTGCATTATTATTATTTTTCTTCCCCCCCCCTTCCCCATCTCCTTCACAATCACTTCTCCTTTTTTATCTTTTTCTTATTTCTTAATACTTTTAAATTTCTTTCTTTTATTTTAACATTTTCTCCCTCCCTTCTATGGGTAGTCTATCTTATCTTTCCACTTACCTGAGTCCAATTTTTTTATTTTTTTTTTTTTTTATTTCATTCTATTTTTTATATAACATTTACTTATAGATACTTATTTCTATTTATTTTTTTTATTTCTTTTGTTTTTTTACACATCTATATCTCTATTGTTCTCTATGGGGACCCTGTTCCTGTAAGGGGGACCTTTCCTCTCTCGGGGAATATCTGCTTTTTTTTTTCCTTCCCTCTGGTACCTTCCCTCTTACTGGGCTCCCTCCCAGCACTATTTAAGTATCTTCTTTTCTTTTTCCCCTCTCCTTGTTATTTTATTATCTTTTTTCTCTCTTTTTTTATTTCTGTCTTTTTTTCTGTTTCTTGAGTCCTCCTAACTATTCATATATCTATTCATTTTTTTTTATATTTTCTTTTTATTTTTTTACCATTCATTTTTTGATTTTTTTTTTTTTATACTTTCATCTCATTATTCATCCTCTACCTCGTGGAGGAATATTTTTCTTTTTCCTCACTCCTGTCAGTAATTTTTCTTCTTTATTTTCCTCTGGAATTTTATACTTTCGTAAATATTGAGGGTCACCTGGAGGGGTGACTTATCATTCTTCTGCAATTTTTCTTTTTATTTTAGTTTCTATTATTTTCTTAATTTCTATATTTTTTTAATTTTCTTTATTTTTTTACTTAATTTATAATTTATATTTCATACTTTTTTGATTATTTATTTTTCCTCCCTCTCTGTCTTCTTTATCTCGTTCTTCTTTTTTTATCTCTTTCACCTCTCTCAAAACCCACCCCGTCTGGTTCTCTACTGTTTCTTTTTATCTTATAATAAAATATATTTTAATCATTATTTCTTGGTGGCTTCTTTTTT
>CAMTDV010000026.1:61223526-61248526 GCA_947069175.1 Scalesia atractyloides | reverse complement strand
CATTTTACTTGTAATCTGAAAGACAATCCAGCTAATAGGATGGAAGCATAATCGATAGGAAGGAACTTAATCGAAATGAAGCAGAAGTTTTCTTCTATGATTCGATCGATATACACAACAACAACTCCTAATTGGATTAGTTTCTCCTCAACAAATAAGTACATGGTCCAAAAAATCCTACCTAATGCGAGATAGTTGGAGAGGAGCCAAAACCTTAACCTTCATTACAAAACCAATAAACCAGAAAAAGATTGAATAATTTGAGAAAGAATTTTTGGCCTAAAAAAAGTGGAATTTTTGCTTGTGGAAAGCTTATCGAGTAATCGGAAATGAAAAGGAAGAACCCGCAATTGTGTGAACAATGCGAGTCGAAGTTTGTTGATTCTCGATACGAAGATATCAAATGGGCTACATCAAACTCGCATACCCCGAAATGCATGTTGTGGTTATTTTGAAACGTCTTCCTAGTTATATAGTGAATCTTTTAGATAAACTCTTAACGAATTAGAAGACCTAGTATACTGCTGATTTGTGATTTGAATCGAAATTCTGATTTTTACAGATTCGAAATGAGAAACTGTATCCCATTAAACCAATCAGGGATGCCTTTACCTGACATGTTTCTTGGTAGGAGTAACATGAAGCCTCAGACTTAGTGATGTAAATCATACCTCCCCAAAAAGGGAATTGAACTAAGTGTCGATTTCAATAAGAAATTTATATATACCTCGTAAACAAAGACTTTTTCTTTTGTAGAATTAAGCATTCCTTTTTTTAGAAAAAAAATTATGTTTCAAGTAAGCAAATAGAAAAAGATGTCATGGTTACAAGAGTCCTATCTATCGCATATAGACTTTAAAAAATCGTGGCCTAACCGTCGAGGTGAAGTCGGGACCTAAAAGACGAATGGAACAGTACATAGACGAGTAAATTCCTATGATGAATTCCAATGAACTCTCTATAAAATAAGAAATACGGATTCATCATTTCGAGAGGAAGTAGACTACTACACAAGAATTTTAACCATTTCATTTATGTCATAAATGAATAAAGAATTCATAAAATCTAAAAATAAAATAAAAATAATACGAAGACAGAATCAATGAAGTTTGCTTGATTTTCACGAAAACTGGAGTAAGAGTAGATCTTTTTGAGTTTTTCTAGAATCTGAAAGCGAGAACTCCTTTCTTTTCTTTTTTTCTTTATTGACCTACTTTAGCCGATGAAAAGAAAACATTCACGTCCCCCCGGAAAATATTATAGGGGGGGGTGATCCAATCCCAATTTTTATTTTGCTAGGGCCCATAGATAAAAAACCCACTTTTTTACATTACGGGGTTTATTGAATATGAAATTCAACCCTTGGAAATGACAGGATCCCCAATATTTTTTTTACTACCACCCGGAGCTTCGATACATTTCGAAATCGAGAGATGTCCCTACCGGAGAGATTCTATCAGACAACAATTAGCCCAATCAGATTTACGAATGATTATAGGATTATCATTTTTAGAATGGGAAAGAATTGAGGAAGAGGAATCCACAGGGAATGAAAGGGAAAGATCGAAAAGTTGGAAAAGAAAAGATTTTTTTTGCTTAGACCGCATGGAATTGGCTAAGCAATTTTGATATTTCGAACAATATAAACCAAAATGGATGGTTTTTGTGTCAATTACCAGTACTCTCTCCTGAGTTGAACCAATCTATCATATAGATGAGGATAAACAAGTGACCTCGGATATAAATAAATCTATAGAAGAATTATCTAGTCGGAATAATACTCTTACAGCTCTATTAACAACAATTATAGCTACACCCAGAAGAAATAATAATATCTCGGAAAAATTGCTACAACTACAAGAAAGCCGTGGATTCACTTCGTTGAAATTGTGAATCTGCGGACAAACCATTGAGAAGATCCTAATGAGACTTTACAAGAGTCAAATTCGGAAAAAAAAACCTATTTTATGGGAAATACTTCAAGAAATTCTGGATGCCCAAATCCCTGATTGCTGAATAGAGCGCCTTACACAGGCATAGATGTAGGCATACAGGCATTCCTCCCCGTTTTTGTGAAGGGCGTGCTATTTGTTTTACATCCATTAGTTTGTAAGGGCTTTCAAGCAATATTGACGGGATAAAATTGGCGGTTCATGTGCCTTTATCTTTAGAGGCTCACGCAGAGGCACGTTTTACTTATGTTTTCTCATAAAAAATCTTTTGTCTCCAACTATTGGAGACCCCATTTCTGCACCAATTTCAAAAATGGCCTTAGTGAACCTATGTCTTAACGAGTGGAAATCGTCGGGGTATTTGTGGAAACCGCTATCCGAACATCAGATGCAGGATAATCACGAGCGCAGACTTGTTGAAGTAAGTGCAACACATTGTTGTACGTCGAACAGATTGTGCATAACGCGTTCGCGGTATTTCTTAAGTCCTCGAAAAGGAATGATGGCGACAGGATTTTTAATCCAAACATTAATTGTCCTGTGTATTAAGCAGATATATAATAAAATAGGTTCGCGATGCAATACTACTAAAATCAATATATTGGGGTTGGACTTGGTCAATAGATTCATAACTTTTAGAGCACAACCAATCTCTATTCGAACCCCCTTAACCTTTTAGATACATCTTGGATTTGTCATTTATGTTAGGCCGGATCCAGCTCATGACACCTGTCGAATTGGGAGAAGCTGTATATTAGTGCAGGTCCTATATCTATTTGGAGAACCAGGTACTCAATTAAACAATTAAGAAATTATCATACTGGCGGATATTCACAGGGGGTACTGCAAACATGTGCGAGCCCCTTTTAATGGAAAAATAAAAATTCAAATGAGGGATTTGGTTCATCCACACGTACACAGTCATGGACATCCTGCTTTTATATGTTCTAGAACGTGTATGTAACTAGTTTGAGAGTGAAGATATTATACCAATGTGTGTATTCCTCCCAAAGTTTTCTTTAGTTCAAAACGATCAATATGTAGAATCAGAACAAGTCATTATGCCCCCTGAGATTCGGGCGCGAGAACATCCACTTTGAATTGTGAAAGAGAAGGTTCGAAAACAATATTTATTCTGACTCAGATGGCGAAATGCACTGGAATACCGTATGTTACATGACCTGAATTTCATATGGTAATAAACAAGCTCTAATACCACAAACAAGTCATATAAGGATATTAATAGGAGAGACCCTAGGAGAACTAAGCTAGGCCCCACTGTCGATCCACAAGGATCAAGATCAAATGAAACGCTTATTCCTCTTTCTGTACGCGAAGATATATTCTAACCCCTCAGTAACTAATATCAAGTGAGACACAAATTTTTATAGTTCGTATTTTTCTCGGTAAAAAATCAAAAAGGAATAGATTCCCTGATTATTCAGAACTTAATCGAATGACATGTACTGGTCCCGAATGTAATCTCATATATCCGGGCATTCTCGACGGGAATTCTGATTTATTGGAAAGAGCGAAGAAATAGAGTCATCATCCACTCGACTCGATTCAAGAAGGCGAGAAAACAACTAATACCTTCTTCAGTGTATCCATTGAAATCCCCAGAAATGGTATTCTCCGTAGAAATGAGTATTCTTGCTTATTTCGATGATCCCTCGATATATAAGAAAGAGCTCGGGACTTACAAAATATGAGACTAGAGAGCTGAATTCAATCGTCAAGAAGAGAATTTGGTTGAGTATCATCGAGGAGTCAAGGAATTTTGGCCAAATATCAAAGGAAGTCAATTCCAATTTTTTTTATTCCCGTGGAAGTTCCACATTTTGGCCGAACTCTTCTTCCGATAATGGTACGCACAATAGTATTATTGGGTAGATACACAAATCACTTTAAATAGAAGAAAGTCGGGTAGGTGGATTGGTCCCGAGTGAAGAAAAAAGCAGAAAAAATGAAAACTGATAATCTTTTCTGGAGAATATCCATTTTCCTGGAAAGACAAAAAAGGCATTCCGATTGATACCCACCGGAGGGGGAAAACAAAATCCAAAGAATACAAACAAATTGGAAAAATTGCTCTATATCCAACGAATGAAACTTCCAGTATGAAAAAAAGTATATTTTGTTTTGGTTCAAAAACCCGTATCCCATATAAAAAAACTGATGGTATAAATTTAGGAAGACTTTTCCCCGGCGATCTCTGCAGGAAAGTGATAATCTACAACCTTCGATTTGTCAAATAACTCCTTAATACGACACAAATCTTGAAATTTGGGACACAAGTATTCCAATTAGTTCGACTTGCTTAGTGAATGCATTGGGACCAAGACAAAAAGACGAAAAGGGCCCGAGTGCTTCCTTTGTTGAAATAAGGACAAATGGTTTGATTAGAGATTTTTCTAAGAATCAGACTTAGCGAAGTCAACCTAATTTCATATACCAGGAAAAAGGAACGATCTGCCCGGTTTCAGGATTGATCTCAGAGAATGGATCAATCGCGCTAATGGCAAATCCGTTATTTTCTTCCATTATTCCTATTCCAAGGTAACGATTCAAGAATCCCTTAATTCAAATCAAGGAATATTCATACATTGTTGATGAAAATAAGGAATCTCAATCTATGAATAATTTGTCATCATCCGAAAAATTGTTATCTCGAATAGGCCTCATCACGATGTAAAATATCCAATGTGATAAAAGAATCAATCAAAAGGACCCCCTAATTCCAATACAGGCAATCTCCTTGGGCCCCTTATGGACAGCTTTCCAATTTGGTATCATTTCGAATTATTTCCCCCAATTAATAACCCAAATCAGATCATTGGGACGAACTATTTGCAACTTACAATTTAAAACCATTTTTCAAATACTTTAAATATTATTTTACTGATAAAATGGGAAAATTTATAATCCCTAATCATCAGTAACATCTTTTTGAATCCATTCAATTGAATTGGTATTTTATTACTCATTACAATAAATTGTGAAGAGACAGTCTACAATCCGTTAAGTCCTTGGGCAGTTTTCTCACTTTGTGAAAATGTATGTAATAATCCAAAAAAGGACCGCATTTAAAATCAGTCAAGTTCTCAATATCTTCAAAGTTGACTCTGTGGTAATACGATCACTAAGGCCATATTTGGCTACTCCAGGAGCACCTGTTCATGGACATTATGGGAAATCCTTTCGAAGGAGATACATTAGTTTACATATTTTATATATGAAAAATCAAGATCTGGTGAATATATACGCAAGGGTCTTCCAAAAAGTGGAACAGGAGTTAGAAGTGCGTTCGATTTGAATCAATATCGATGAATCTTGAAAAGAAGGATTAGAGGGTTATATTTATTTTTTTTTTTGGAAAAACCCCAAAAAACAATTTGTGGGTTTTTTTTTTTTATAACAAAGAATTCTTGGAATTCCATTGGCAATTCTTTAATGGTGCTAAGCTATCTAAAGTGCAAAGGTCGAGTATCTCTTGTTAATAAGGATCCAAAAGGTTTTATCGATCCCAGGGGGTGCAGAATCCATAATAGCATATAAAATTATTGTACGTCAATAACATCAAAAGTGTTGTATTCAGAAATGAAATGTCTAATGTTTTTTCGCCCGGAGAACTAATTTGATTGTTTTTGCGAGCGTAACGAATGGGGCGCGCTTTGGAAGAAGCGGATCTGTTACCAAGCCGTCCCTTATTGGTAATAAACAGAGCATCCATGAATCCTTCAAAGTTTCATATCCGAAGCGAGTTTTCAAGAAACCGCTCGAGTATTAGTCAAAACAGCTCTCCTAGGGCGTAACGATTGGTTGAAAGGCTAAAAGAAAACGTTGTTTCTGGGGGGTTGATACTGTTTAGGTAGCGCTTTTCAAAACACCTTCAATGCGAACCTACAACATACCTAACAACATTGCCTTTGAACTCAAAAAAAAGAATCTTATTAGATGGGAAATGAAAAAGAAATTCTGTTCTACCATAGAAAATGTTTGATTCTTGCCTTTCAAAATTTCATGATACAAAAGACAATCATTTTTTTTTAGGATTTTTAGGATTTCATGATACCTAAGAGCGCAGATTCACCTTTCACCCCTTTCTTTTCTCTTTATTTTAATCTTTTTATGTTATCTCTTTTAAAAGATTCCGTTGGTTTTTTTCGGTCGGTGCAGTCATTTGATTTGGTAATAGTAATCAAAAAATAACAAAAGAAAGAATAATGGCTTTGGCTGTGTAGCTACCCAATCCTACGGTAGAAGAGAATGGTTCCATCGGAACAATTATTTTATTTCAGTGGTACCTCTTCGCTTTTTTCAAAAGTGGGGCAGTATGGGGAAAAATGACAAGAAGATATGGAACATTAATTTAGAAGAGATGATGGAAGCAGGAAGTTCATTTTTGGCCATGGTACTAGGAAATGGAATCCTATAATGGTCAACCTAATATCTCTGCAAAACGTAAAGAATTCATATTACAAATCTTCTACTATAACAGCTCGTTTTTTAATCAGAAGCATGTGATTGGTTTATGATGGCAGCAAGTAGGGAAAAGCGAAATCATAAACTTGTTGGCACCAAAATAAAAAGCTGATTCAGTAGCAAGGGCTGCATAAGGGCTCGGTGGTCATTATGTTAATAAAAAATGGCTCGGTGGTATGTTAACGAAATGGTCCACTACAGAAACGAGACTCAATAAGTTTAGAGACTTGAGAACTGAACAAAAAACACAGGGGGACTCAGCGTCTTCCCGAAAGAGATGCGGCTATGTTGAAAAGACAATTATCTCATTTGCAAACAAATATCGGGCGGGTATTAAATATATGACAGGGTTATACCCTAAATTGTAATCATCGATGAACAGCACGAAAGAATATCGGCCCTTCAAGACATGTATCACATTGGGAATTCCAACAATTTGTTTAATCGGATACAAATTGTGACCCCGACTCACGCAGATATTTCGATTATCCCACAGCGAATGATGACGCTACAGTATCTTCAATCCCGATTAATTCTTAAACAAATTAGTATTGGCAATATGTGAGGGCCGTTCTGGCTATATAGAAATCCGTGATTAATAATAAGAAAAATAACTTATTCATTTCGGAACCTTCATAGATTAATCGAATTCGGTTACTAATTCTGATCTCAAAAAAGCAGAAAAAATAACAAGGAATAGAAATTGATTTATAGAATTCAAACTATATACTATTCAATAGTCAAGGTCCGAAAAGAGATGTTGAATCAAAAATAATTATGTTTAAAGTTCTATTTTTTGTCAGAGGCAATATGGATTGTACTATCATGTTCCACAACACACTAAATGGGTTTATACGATCTATCCGGTGTGGAAGTATGCCAACATTTATATTGGAAAATCGGGGTTTCCAGTCCACGGCCAAGTACTTATTACTTCTTGGTTGTAATTTCTATCTTTATTAGGTTCACTCGCATCCGCTCTACCGTTCGGACCCACAAACCATTCCGAACCGGCGGTCAGATTTTCTTCGAATAGTCCTTGAAATTTATTCGAGATGTGAGTAAAAACTCAAATTGGGAGAAGAATATGTGTCCTTGGTTCCTTATATTGAACTATGTTTCTATTAATTTTTGTTCTAATTGGTCAGCGCCTTTTACCTTGGAAAAATCATACAATTACCTCATGGGGAGTTAATCCGCAACCCACGAATGAAATAAAATTAACTACCTGTAGCTTTGGCTTTCTATACTCACGTCCAGTGCATATTTCAATGCAGTTCTTACCAAAAAAAGGATTGAGTTATTTCGGGAAATATATTCAACCAACTCCAATTCTTTTAATAACCTATTAACATCTTAGAAGAGTTCACAAAGCCCCTATCACTTAGTTTTCGACTTTTCGAAATATATTAGCCGATGAATTAGTAGTTGTTGTTCTTGATTCTTTAGTACCTTCGTGGTGTCCTATCCCCCATGTTTCCAGGCTTATTTTACAAGAGGTATGACAAGCACCTTATTTTTTGCAACTTTAGCCGCGGCTTATATAGTGAATCCATGGAGGCCACCATTGACTAGTTTTCTAAATAGTCATTTTTAGTTTAACCTAAGGCAATGTGCGAGGCTAAACAAAAAATTGAAATTCCGGAATGAAAATAATACAACTACACTATATACATCTAGAGTAATAGAAAAAAAGATTACAACAAAGATAACAATATGATATATTCCAATATTGATATGGACCATCGAATCCGAATATTCACTATTCGGGAGTCTAATTAAAACGAAGAAGTCTTGTGTATTTTTTTTTTTACACGTGTTATATAAATAAAAAAAGGATGTTCTATATAATGATCCCCTTATCAGTTGATTTTATTCACCGATTGACCAATACAAAAATAATTATAAATAAAAATATTATAACATAGATAAATCAAATCAATTTCTATGCAACGATTCGCCCAATTTAATTTATCCATTGGATTATCTTATCAATTTGTGGTTGAGGATAATGATAAAAATGATAAAGAAGGGGGGAGGAAAGAGATAATTTCTAAAAATCCGGGTTCATAAATGGGTTCGTAAGAGGGGAGGTCGAACAAGGTAAAAAAATACTGGAATTGAATACTATAAGAAACTCTTGTCAAGGTTAAATACCAATACTTAATCGCAAATTGAATTGAAGATGAAGAAGAGTTGGTTTACATGTGGAAGAAAGACATGTATATGTTGATAATTAGATATTGAACTAGTTATATACGAGCTAAAGATATAACTAATTTTCCCTACTAATCGAAATGCTAATGTAGATGGGGATTCTATAGAAGTCCTTCTGTCCTCATCTGTGACTTGTGAGTTGAATAAACGGATGAAGTCAAATAAAAAATCGAAGACTTCAAAAGTGATTCAGGACAAAGAAACGGAAAAACTAAGTTGTATGATTCACAAATACTTTATCGAGAGAACTAAAAAAGAGATATCAGAAGTCATATTGATAATTCAGAATGAGATATATTAACTTGAATTCGAGTTCATAGATACTTCGACTGGATTGAATCGTGAGCAATGGAATAATTAATCTAGTTCATTTGGTTGAATGTATCATTATACCATTTTTTTTTTTGGTACGTAGGAACATATCATGAATCCACTGATTTCTGCCGCATCGTTATGCTGCCTGGATTGCTGAGGGCTTGCTTCCTATTGGACCTATGGAGTTGGTCAAGGTACTGCTTGCTGGTCAGCTGTATAGTAAAGGTATCGCGAGACAAGCCCGATGCGAGGAAAAATACGAGGTACTTATTGCTTAGTCAAGCTTTTATGAACAAAACAATTTATGGCAGTTTGATAGCATTAGCACGTTTATTTGCTAATCCTTTTGTTTAATTTAATATTAGAAATATGAAAAATTTGGATTTTTCATATTTTATATTGCCCTGGAACTTGTGACTTTGTTTTTTTCGAATTAGATAAAGGTTTCATTCCTAGAATTACTTATTCGTTGAGAAAATAACCCACGGGAAGAGGCAGATTTGCCAGATGAGGAATTAGCATACCCACTCGCTTTCATCCTTCCGTCGTGTTCGTACGCCTTTTTATTAGTTTTAATAGGGGTGCAACCAAGGAGATAATTCATGATTTTCTAAATAGAATAGCTTTATGAATTCGATTTAGAAAGTAGGAAACTATAACTATATATATATAAAGAGGACAAATTAAATACAAAAAAGAACTCTGTTTCGATTTTTTGATCTATCTATATGAGTAGATCATATGAAAAATGTAACCGATTCTTCGATTCTTTGGGGCCACTGCATCCGCCGGGAGTTTCGGGTTTAATAGAACCGATAATTTAGCAACAAATCTATAAATCTAATGTAAGTAACTTGGGGTCTTGATCTTTTGTGGAAAGGGAGTGGATGCGAGTTGTTTATTAAGAATAGGCTGGATCAACAGATGTGCTTTTTCTAGTATAACTAGGAAGATTATATCTAAGAAAGAAGAGTGCATGATCTCGCGAATTATACTTTCTGAATAAATTCAGAAATCATATGTAAGAACATAGCATTTCGTAATTTATGGAAAATCCACTTGATTCTCTATCAACAATAATGTGGGTACCATTAACATGGTTAAAGCTAAAACTGTATTTGAAGTCCAGACGCAGCATGGTACTCTTTCAACCTCTAGCTACCACGATGTTAAATATAAGATGGTTTCAAAAATCGATATTTTATCATTATAGAACACTCATATCGATAAAATTAATTGAACTACTTATCGTGGGGGTATTTATCCCCTTTTAGCCAATCTGAATCGATGACCTATGTAATTTTGTTAAGAAAAACTTCTTGGGATTAAAAAAAAGGGAGTAAACAACTTTGCTGACAATTACATAGTTTTTGTTTGGTCAGAAGATCCTCCGAATATTTTGATCTTGGATTAGTGATTCCTTTGAAAGATTTTGATTTCATTTTGAAATATTACAAAGAAAAGAGGATAGGCTCATGACATTTAATAATAAATAATAAAAATATGGAATTTACATTGAGCGTGAGAGCCAAATGATCCGAAGATTCATGTTTGGTTCGGGAAGGAACATGGAATTTTTGAAATAATGGAAAGATAAATCTACTTTCATTAATTGATTTATTAAGATAATCGAAAACAGAGAATCTTGAATACTTATAGAAATTCATAAGAATTGCCGAAGGGGCCATCGAACAGCTGGAAAAAGCCCGGGCTCGATTCCGGAAAGTTGAAATAGAAGCAGGATGAGTTTCGCGTGAATGTATACTCTGAGATAGACGCGCAGATAAAATTTGAATTTTGATTGATTCACTTATAAAGACTTTGGAAACAACTAGAAAATTACAAAAATGAAACTATAAATTTTGAACACAAAAGGCCAGTAATCAAGTTCCGACAACGGGTTATTCCAACAAGCTTTAACAAAGAGCTCTAGGAACTCTTATAGTTGTTTAAACAACGAATTACATTTACGTACTATCAGTGCCATATTGGCAATATTGGCGGCGATGAAACCAATAACGATTAGTCTGTCAACTTTATTAGAGTTTAGGCCATTATATTTTTGATTTATTTTATTTTTTTTTTCAAAAAAGAATTAAGAAAATACTTCATGTAACCATACAAAGCCGACGAATTAAGTAATATTATCCGTTTAACGTATTTGATCAATATAATAGAGAAGTAAAGATTGTAAATACCGTTTACCGTACTTCAAGTCAGGTGATGGCATTGCTCGTATTCATGGTCTTGATGAAAAGTAATTGGCGGTGAATTAGTAGAATTTCAAGAGGGTACATAGCTTGCTCTTAATTTGGAATCAACTAATGTAGGTGTTGATATAAATGGGTGAGGTTTGCTGTTACAAGAATGGAGTTCAGTAAAAGCAACAGATAAAGAATTGCACAGATACCAGTGAGATGAGGCCTCATGGTCGTGTTATAATAGCCCGGCAAAACCTATTGATGGTAGATGGTTGAAAATTTCATCTTCCAGAATATAGATTAATTGAATCGCCCTCTCCGGGGATTATTTCTCAGACGTTCTGAAAATGACCTCTTCAAACAGGGCTTATTGCTATTGATTCAATGATTCCCATAACGGGGTCACGAAATTTAATTTTTGGGACAACAGACCGTAAACAGAAATAGCAACAATTAAAATTCCCTAATCAACAAGGCCAAAATGAAATATGCGTTTTATGTAGCTTTTTGGTCAAAAAGCAATCTTCTGGTTGGCCAGGAAGTGACTACTTTCCAGAAAGGGCGCGATTGGAATATACTATTGGGGTACCGAAACGGCGGATTCCCCTGCTACATTACAATACCTCGCCCCTTTAAATACAGGAGCACTCTGGCGAATTTTTTAAATGAAACCGAGAACGAAACACTTTAATCTTTTAAATGATGATCTCTCTAAAAAAGCGGCAAGTTTAGGGGGCCAAATGTCTCTTCTAAAAACGAAGACCACCTGGCGCGGGCTTATCCAGGGGATGTTTTATTTACATTCACCGCCTTTTGAAAGATCTGCTAAATTAAGTTCTCTTTTAGGTGAAGGAAATAAACCGCTTAAAACCAATAGTTGAAACCCAATCGGGGACTTTTCGGGCTTATATTCCTAGGGAAATTTCTAATGATCCCTCAACCAAGAAAGAAAGTGCGATTCTAACAATCTTTTCTAGTTACTCGTTCTCATATTTCTATTTTGAAGGGTCCTAAGGAAAAGTGATTTATTTCCAAACGAGCTCAAACTAATATGTCGATTGTCACTAGTAAACTAAAAGACATTATTTAATAGCTATTTGCTTCAATTTTTTCGCTACAAGATCAAAACAAAAATTGAAGATTTATTTACGATAAAAATCTACTTTAATATCTCATCCCATGGATATCAATTAATTCATACTTCATTCAATTGGACGTATTGATTCCCATTTTAAAATTTTGTTCGCAATTTCAAATCCAAGTTTTCAGTTTTTTTAATTTACTTTGGATAAAAATCCCGAAAATGGGTCGATTTTCTGAAATGAGTCATTGAAAGGTAAAGATTTAATCCTTTAAATGAAATAAAGTTTTATATCGACTAAGAATTCAAACCGAAAACCCCTTAACTATTATGGGTGTACTTAGAACAATCACACTTTTACCAACTAAACTATAACCCGCTACTATGCAATTATTATATATATAATGGACCTTTGTCGAGGCGCTTCTGTATATGTGTAGCTGGGCTTCTTATATAAGAGAAGAATCCTATTGTACTTACCTAGTACAGCGACCCGTTCAGGAATGTCAATGAACCAGGCCCTTTTTGTTACTCATTGGTAGAGTAATCCCATGGAACGCGTAACCCTCGTTTCAAACCCGACAAAGGGGCTTTGTTTGGGTTTTTTCATCTAGTATATTCTATGAAGAAATAGCCGAATTCTTAATAGGGATAAAAAAGTAACCAACCTGTATTCTAATATTATAGATCTAATGCGTTCTATTATATTATGTTATCACGAATCAATGATAAGTCATCGTATGAATCACCCAATCTTCCTATTTTCAATTAGGCCAATGAAATCCATATGTAAAGATTAAGAAATAAATAATGGACAAATAAGGGGAACCTGACCCATTTGAATTATGACTAAATCCGCATATTCTGCATATTCAAAATTCATAGAGATGAATTGGGAACAAGTTTACCCCCTTTTATTTATTTTTCATTTCTTTGGACTTCCGCAAGAAATTTGTCGATATTTCAATTTCAATCGTCTTGTTCTATAGGAATAAAATGTCATTTCGTTCCTTTCACAGAGAACCATTTATTCTGAGTCCACAAGATTAGAATTCACTATCTTTCTTTGATTTACAGGATCAAGATTAATTTTATATCTATATAATATAATATTTCTATTAGATTTATAACTAACTGATCGCGGCTTGGAAGTACCAAAAATTTTCATTTCGTTGCCATCCCCAATATTTTATTCCGCAATCGTATGAATGAATGGATGCGGGATAAATACTCTCATTTCAGTCTCCTATTATTGAATATTTATTGTATTAAGTATTGAAGTGGAAAGAAAAAAATTGGAAACTAACTCTTTTCTAACAAAGAAAAAGAAATATAAAAAGCTTATCAATTTAGTATACATAAAAATTAGAAAAGAAAGAGAGTCTTTTTCTTAATCTCATAACAAGACCTAAGAATCTATTTAGTTGATGGAAGAAGATAGGGGGCAAGGACTGAGGACACTCGGTAGTGGCGAGGGGATTGCTTTTTTTTTTCCCTGAACAGTTTCTTTCAAAAAAAACGAATAGATCTGATTCATGAGTCATAACAAGACAATTCATGATTCAGATGCTTAATAATAAGAATAATAATCAATTATGAATTAATGAACTTAACCTGGGTGGTCCAATGTTATGGGCCAATCCAATAAAGGATTTTTATCTGCGAAACCCATTGTATTTTAAGGGGTAGTGCACGAAAAAAACATCATGCAGAAAAGATCGACTCTTTGGACGCCCCGAAAATACTATGAGGTGTTCGAAATGGTCGAAGTAGTTGAATAGGAGGATTTACGATGACTATAGCCCTTGGTAAAATTTACAAAGACGAAAATGATTTGGTTTGATATTATGGATGTCCTGGTTACGTATGGGACGTTTCGTTTTTGTAGGCTGGTCCGGCCTATTGGCTCTTTCCTTGTGCCCTATTTCGCCGTAGGGGTTGGTTCACGGGTACAACCTTTTGTAACTTCATGGTTATAACCCATGGATTGGCCCATTCCTATTATGGAAGGCTGCAATATCTTAAACTGCCGCAGTTTGTCTACTCCTGCTTAATAGTTTAGCACATTCTTTGTATTACTATGGGGGTCCCTGAACACAAGGAGAATTTACTCGTTGGTGTCAATATGCGGTCTGTGAACTATTGTTTGCACTCCACGCCCTTTCGGACTAATAGGTTTCATGTTTACGTCAGTTCGAACTTGCTCGATCTGTTCAATTTGCGACCTTAAAATCGCAATCGCATTCTCTGGTCCAATTGCGTTTTTGTTTTCTGTATTCCTGATTATCCACTAGTCCAGTCTGTTTGGTTTGCTTTGCGCCTATTTTTGGTGTAGCAGCTATATTTTTCATTTATCCTCTTTTTCAAGATTTCATAACTGGAACCATTGAACCCAATTCATATGATGGGAGTTGCCGGTGTAAATGGGCGCTGCTTTGCTATGACCTTTTTCATGGTGCACCGTAGAAAATACTATTATTTAAGAAGGGATGGCGCAAATACATTCCGTGCTTTTAACCCAACTCCGACTGAAGAAACTTATTCAATGGTCACTGCTAATGCGCTTTTGGTCCCAAATCTTGGGTGTTGCATTTTTCCAATAAAACTTGTTACAATTCTTTATGTATTTGTAACCAGTAACTGGTTTAAGGATGAGTGCTCTTGGAGTATGTCGGTCTTGCCTTGAAAACCTACGTGCCTATGACTTTCGTTTCTCAAGAAATTCCCGCGCGGCGGAAGAACCTGAATTTGAGACTTTCTACACAAACATATTCTCTTAAACGAAGGTATTCCGTGCTGGATGGCGGCTCAAGAACAGCCTCATGAAAACCTTTATATTCCCTGAGGAGGTTCTACCCCGTGAAAACCGCTCTTTAAAATGGAACACTTAGCCTTTTTAGCTTGGTCGTGACCAAGAAACCCACCGGTTTCGCTGGTGGGCCGTGAATGCCCGGCTTTATCATTGATCCGGAAACTACTAGGGGAGCTCATCGTAGCCCATGCCGGATTAATCGAATTCTGGGGCCGGAAGCAATGAATCTATTTGAAGTGGCTCATTTCGTACCAGAAAGCCTATGTATAACAAGGATTAATTTTACTTCCTCACCTTACTACTCTAGGTGGGGGGTAGGTCCTGGTGGGGAAGTTATAGATACTTTTCCATACTTTGTATCAGGAGTACTCATTTTAATTTTCCTCTTGCAGTATTGGGCTTTGCGGTATTATATCATGCCACATTTAGGACCTGTAGACTCTTGAAGAATCTGTTTCCATTCTCGGTTATATGGAAAAGATAGAAATAAAAATGACCACAGATTATAGTATTCACTTTAATCTTTGTTAGTGTCTAGGTGCTTTTCTTCTAGGTATTCAAGGCTCTTTATTTTGGGGCGTAATATGATACTTGGGCTCCGGGAAGGAGATTTAAGAAAAAATCACCAACTAGACGCTTAGCCCAAGTAACATATTTGTTATTTACTAAAATCGCCATTGGGGGGAAGGATGGATTTGTTAAGTGTAGACGATTTGTAAGATAAAATCGAGGCCATGTATGGTTAGGTTCCATTTGTATACTTGGTGGAATTTGGCATATCTTAAACCAAACCCTTCGCATGGGCTCGACGTGCACATGTATGGTCTGGATAGGCTTACTTATCTTATAGTTTTAGGCGGCTATATCTGTCTTTGGTTCAATGCTTGTTGTTATTGCTCTGGTTCATAATACGGCTTAACCTAGTGATTTTTATGACCCACTGGACCAGAAGCTTCCTCAAGCTCAAGCATTACTTTCTAGTTAGAGACCAAACGACTCCGAGAGCTAACGTAGGATCCGCTCAAGGGCCTATCCGTTTTGGTAATATTTAATGCGTTCCCGACCGGAGAAGTCATATTTTGGAGGAGAAACTAATGCGTTTTTAGGATTGCGGGCGCTCCTGGTAGAACCTCTAAGGGTCCAAATGGGTTTGGACTTGATTCGGCTGAAAAAAAGACATACAACCTTGCAAGAAACGTCGTTCCGCAGAATATATGACCATGCTCCTTTAGGTTACATTAAAATTCCGTGGGGTGGAGTAGCTACCGAGATCAATGGCATGTCAATTATGTGACTCCTAGAAGTTGGTTACTACATTCTCATTTTTGTTCTACGATTCTTCGTTCTTCGTAGGCATTTGTGGCACGCAGTAAGATCTCGGTGCAGCTGCAGCATGATTTAGAAAAAGGAATTATCGTGATTTTTGAACCTGTTTCTTTCCATGACCCCCTTAATGGAGACAGTTTAAATTGAGAACAGGAGATCAAGACATGAAATAGGAAGTCACTTCGGTTCCCTCATACATATAGGATCATGTCATAAAAAAAAAAAAAAGAATCTTTTTCAACTCATTTAATATTAATCCAATTTTTTCTGGCTTGGCTAGGCGGGATAGCCGAGCCACTTCCCTTTCTTAGATAATGAATACATCCGGCTCACAAACCAAATCCAATAAAGAAACAAATCTATTCAACAATCAAAATAGGAGAGAGAGGGATTTCGAAACCCTCAGATAGTACACTATACCCGTTTTTCACGACCGGGGCTTCAACCAACTCAGCAACTCTCCGAAAGACAATTTATTTTATTCCTCCGAATAGAACATGGCCATATGAAGTGGATACCGCCACTAATCAAAGATCTCGTGTGTGAATGCAATCTATCTATCCCCGATATTATGGATAGAAATATGATCCAGCATGCCCATTTGTAAAAAAAAAAACAAACAAAATTCCAATCCTCCCCCGACTCCAAGTACGAATAAAGTGGTAAAGAGGGTAGTAATATAATATATCAATAGAATCACTTGATTCGTTGGTAAAATCCCTGATGATGTATTTTTAGTCCAATTATTGCCGATATAGGGATCAATGGTATAGTTCATTTGTTGGTACTTGGAGATTAAAAGCAAGACTCTTGCTTTCCAATTGCTGTTTTTGCATTCATTAGCTACTATCATCAATCTTATTGATTGGCGTACCCGTTGTATTTTGCTATCTCCTGATGGTTGGTCAAGTACAAAAATGTTTGTATTTTCAGGTACTCATTATGGGATTGATTTAGTCTTTCTGGTGGGTATCCTTAATTCTCTCATCTCTTGAACCTATTGTCCTAGACCAAAACCAAATGGCCTCAGAATATTCTTAACACATTCACCAGGCAGCTCCAATTCAATATAAGTCCCCAAAATCAAAATAAATAGAAGAAAAAAAATGAAAAATTAGATATATTAGATTAGAAGGTGGGCCAAACTTCTTGTTCTTCTAAAAAAATGAAGATTTCATTTAAATTAGAAAAATTTGGCTCAATCTGAAGAGAAGTATCGCCCAGCACTGCACAAATATGTTCCAGACATATATATCATATTATTGTGTGGACATAATTGTGTATTATAGACATAATTGCAGTATCAAGAAACAAACATAAGCGGAATATAGTCGAATGGTAAAATTTCTCTTTGCCAAGGAGAAAGACGCGGGTTCGATTCCCGCTATCCGCCCAATATCAAAATGAAGTCATTTATACATCATATCAAAAATTCTAAATTAAATGCTAAAGGATTTGGTATAGTTAGTCTTCAATATCTATCCTTCCCCTCTTGCTTCTTCTATACCCCACCACCTACCCCAAAAGAAAAAGTGTTACTAATTACTAGTTCCCTAGAGTAAAAACATACAATTTTTTTTGACAAAAAGTATTGCGGAGACAGGATTTGAAGCCCGTGACCTCAAGGTTATGCAGCCATGCGAGCTAACCAAACTGCTCTACACCCCCCCGCCGCCGAAAAGAATAACTGAAACTAATATACAAGCAAGGATTGAATGCGCCCCTCTACCAATCTGTACAAATAGAATAGCCTATTTAAACAGAATGGTAAAGAGGCCGTCTATGATCATCGATCATAGAAATGAAATAAAGAGATATTTTAATCTACCACAACGTCGATCTTGTTGCCCCTGGCAACAACAGCATGAACCTTTCACGAAAGTAATGTGTCCAGGATAGTCCGAAAGTCTCGGTAGTTAGCTCTTGGCCTTCCAGTTGAAAAACAACGACTCGATGAAGCCGTGTAGAGGGTGCACTTTTCTCCGCGGTGGGGATGTAACTTTCCATAAATTTCCCATTTTGTCCACTCAACTGATCGTAACTTTGCTTATTTTCTTTTTTTGAGGATTCGACGAATCCAATTGATATTCTGTTCCAATTTTTTGCCCTCCTTCTTTTCCCTCTGATCAAACTTTTTTGCATACTCGTTAAGTTCCTATTAGTATCCATGATACAAGTTCGGATTCCAGATGTAGAATTATAAGAAAGACGGTGGAATCTCTTCTCATCCGAAAGAAAATGAGATTAACGCAGATACAAAAACATTCAAGAAAAAAATTTACCTCATTTCCCATGATGTTAGAGGCAATCAAGAAAGCAGCATAAGTAAAAAAATAACCTAAAGAAAAGTGGGCTAATCCAACCAATCTTGCTTGTACAATGAAAGTGGCCACACCCGTTATAATCTCTCCAACGAATCAAATTGGCCAAAGGAGTGCGTTCATGAGCCCATGCGTAAAGTTTCAATCAATTTCTGCCAATATCCACGCCAGAAAATTAAAAAACATAAATCCAGTAGCCCAAACAAGATGTCCAAATAAAAACATCCTGCCCAGACGAAGACCGGATAAACAATTCATAACCAAATGATTATATCCATTAATAAGTTGTGAAGAGTTTAACCATAAATAATCTCTTAACCACCCACTCAAATAAGTGGAAGATCATTAAACTGTGAAACACTACCCTGCCATAAGTCAAGTCTTCAATGCCAATAAAAAGTAACCCATCCAATGGTACATTTACACATCCAAAAAACTGCAAATAAAATGCGGTCCCAAGCCGAAATATACACAAGTACCGCCTCGTCCTGGGCCATCGCACGGAAAACTAAAACCAAAATCCTTTTTATATCTTCAGGCATTAACTTGGAACCACGTGCATCTAACGCCACCTTTTACTACTATTCACTAGTTGTATGTAAACCTAGAGCAATAGCATGATGCACCAAAAAGTCTCCAGGACCTAATTGTTAAGAATAAGTGAATTACTATTCTCATTAACACATTTAACCAACCCGGAACCATAAAGCTCGACCCTCATTGAATGCCGGGCCACCGTTGAAGATAAAATTAATATCGAACCCATATAGAAGTATTTACCATGAGCAGATTTGTACCATTGAGCAAAATTAAAGGTTCGATTAAGGATTTGACTTCTCCGGAGTACCAAAGGCAAAGCATGACTCATTATGAACATAAAGTCCCAAGGAATGGGAAAACCCAAAAAGAGGCTGGCCCCACTTAAATGAAATGATAGCTTCTTTATGTTCTAACATTCTTGCCAATACATTATCCTTCATTCTGTTCCGGATTGTAATCCCTAATAAAAAAATATAGCTCCATGAGCAAAGCTCCTGTCATGATTAATCCTGCGATGTATTTGGTTGATGAGTATATAACGCGCAGCAGCTTGAGTAGTAAAGTCTTGTCTATAAATGCAGTTAGCGGGTAAAGAGTACATGTGGTTGAGCTACCAAATGAAGTAATAACCCCTAAAGAACAGAGCAAGGCCTAATAGAAATGAATCGAATTATAATTGTGTCATAAAGGCCCTTATTCCCACGTCCCAATCGCCCTCCCGGAGGGAATGTGCATCTATAAGATCTTTCATACTGTCCCAATCCCAAAATTATTTCTATACAAAGCCCAGCAATGAGAAAAATAATGCAATAGCTAATGAGATGAGCCATATCAGTCAGCCATAAAACTTTGGGTTTGTGGATTGGAATCCCCCGAAAGGGTTAAAATGGCAGTTCCCTGGCTCCTTGGGAGGTAACCAGGAAATAGAAATGACTAACATGAAATCGGATTTATGAGCATAAGAGATTCCACTGACCTGTAAAAAGTGGGGCCTAACCCTTGGAGGATGTGGTAATACCATCTAAGAAATTATTCCATCGAACGACATCCCCTCTGAATTGCAGGAATAGCGACATGGACTAAATGCCTCTGTTCCCAATGCCAAGGAACTTACGCCAAAGATTCCTGAAAAATGATGATAGAGACGAGATTCTTAGCCTTTATTGGAACCACGAAACTCTTCGCGCTTCGTTTCCACTTTTCCGGTTTGAGTAGGTGTTATATAACCAACCCGCTTATCTCTCAAAGATATGCAGAAATAAATAATAGAAAAAAGACTCCAGTATAACAGATCTTCACATGTAGTTCGTAACCGATTGTACTACCACCACTGAATTATAAAACTCTACACCAGAGAAGTAAAAGTAGTTGTTATACAAAAAGAAACTAGTAAAAAGGTAAGTGTTTATAGTGTGATAATAAAAAAAAATACAAAAAGTTTATTAAGTTTGTGTATAAATAGAAAAAAAAAGAATTAGGTATTGGGCGTAATGATGCAAGATAAAAAGTGTCGATAAAAATCGCAGAATACAGAAAATAGAATAATTAGAAAGTTTAGAAAAAAACACAAAATTGTTACTAAAAAGATGATAGATAATAAATATGACCAAAGTGGTGCGTTTTTGCATTTGAATAACGTAAAATAGCAACACCCACTCCCACAAACCTCCCCAATACTAACACTGCCCCCCGTTTCACCCCCCCATAATACACCCCCCTAGTAATACAGTGCTATAAAACACTTCCCCAACCCCCTCTGCCACCTTAGCATCTTCCCACCTCCCTCAACTCCTACTTCTACAACATTACCCCATATTCCACCCCACTTACACCCCCCTCCATCAAATCACACAAACCACACCTTTATACACCCCCCCAACCCCCCCCCCATCCCCTCAATCTAACCCCACTCCTTACCACAATCCCCCACAATTTAAAACCCTCCCTACATAAGTAACCCACCTTACCAACCTACACAACCCCCCCCTCCTCCATCCCCCCTACCCCCCCTCCCTAATAGATTCAACCCCCCCACCCCCTTATTCCCTCCCACCCACTCCCAATCCACCCCACTTACCAAAACCCCGCCCCCAACCGCCAATTCCCAACACCTCCCCTCCTTAAAAAATACCCCCTTATCTTAAAACTTCATTATTCCCCCCCCACACCCCCTCTTCTCCCAACACCATCTATCCCCCCCCCACCCCTCTCCAAACCCCCCTCCCCCCCCTCCCACCAACCCCACATCACCACACATCTTACCACCCTACACAATTCACTAACTCCACCCCTTATTCCCTTCCCTACCCTCACTAACCTTCCGACCGCCCCCTCCCCCCCGCCCCACCTAAAAACTACACCCATCACCCCTCCCCACCCCCCCCACTACTGTCACCAATCCAACCCAACCCTAATATACTCCAGCTGACCAAACCAATATCTCTACAAACATACTTGCCATATCTCCACCTCCACTATACACATTACACCCTCCCGCACATACCTCCCCACTACCATCATCAAAACCCCCAACCCCACCCCACTACCCACCCCAACTCTAACGACCACCGACTTTCTCATCCCCAATAAATCCCCCCCCACAACCCCATCTTAAGCCCACCTAATTGCCACCCCCCCCCCCCCCCCCCCGCATCTAACACCCCCCATGACACCCCATACCCCCCCTCACAATAGCCTTAAATTTTCATATACGCCACTACCCCCTATTATACAGCCTCTCAATCAAGCTCCCCCCCTATACCTCCCCCCTCATTATTCCCCACTACCTCTTAACCCAAAACACACCCCCCCCCCCACCACTGCCCCACACCAATCAACTTGCACCCCATCCCCCCCCCCACAATTCCTGAAAATCCATCCTGTACACCCATCAATAAACCAACCTCCCCCCCGCTAGCTCCAAAAACCCCCAGACCGACCACTTCACCACTCACCCACCTCCCCCTCATCCCGCCGCCCTCCACTTCACCACTCTAGCCCCCCGCCCCACCCCGCTTCACCCCCACACCCCCCCTATCACCCCCTCTCACACCACCGGACCGTCTTCGAAACTCAACTACAACCCCCACGCCTAAATATACTCCGCCCGTCTCGTAACTACAATCCTAACCCCACTACCACACATAACCCCTCCCCCATACTAACTACACCCTTCCAACCCCCCCCACCCCCCACACCGCAAACCCACTACCCCCTTAATACATACACATCATCCGAGCAACCCCCCCACTCCCACCCCCCCCCCACCCACCCACCCTCCCTACCTTTCATACACCCCTCAGCACCCAATTACCCCCCTCCATACTAACATCTATCCACCCAAACCCCCACTCCCCCCACCCACCACCCCCCTAACCTTAAACCTAACTACCTCCCCTACCCAGCCTCGACCACCTCCACCAGTCCCCACAACTGCCAATACCTAAGTACCCCCAGCACCCGCCCCTCGCTCCTCCCGCCCTCCCCCCCCTTCAAACCTCATATCCCCCCCGCAACACCGGCACCAACTACACAAACTTCCCGTACTCCCCCCCCCATCACCCCTCCCCCCCCCGACCCCCACACAATCCTCCCACTCACCGGCCCTCCCAACAACCCCTACTTCACCAAAGACTCCACATATACCATTCCCAACCCACTCAATATGCCACAACACCCCCCCCATCCGCTCCCCCAGCAACACCCTCACTCACCCACACCCTCCCCAGCTCCCCCCCTCCCCAATCTACAATATCTCTCCAAACTAGTCGACTCCTAATTACAAAATCACCCTCACACCACCATCCCCCCACAAATAATGCATCAAACCCCCCCACACTCACCCCCACTCCTCTCACCTAATGAACTACCTGAACCCCCCGACCGCCACAACCCCTCCACACCTAATAAGCCCCGGAGCATGCTGCCCACCACATCCCCTAATGCCCCCACCCACCCACCCCCCCCCAACTACATCTATCAACACCACCCTCCGCCGCCTTACCCCCCCCACATAATAACTCCTAATCCCACCCGCCCCCACCCACGCTCATCACCCTCTCTCATACACACAAAGCAACCGCCAACCACCTTTATCACTCCTCCACCTCCCCCTTCTCCCTCTTACTCTCCGCCGCCCCCTCTTCATCGAAACTCTAACCCCCCCCCCACCCTACGCCCCCCCCCCCCTCCTAACCGCTTCCAGTCAACAATCCTACCCCTTACCCTAACCCCACCCCTCACATACCCCCAACTCTCCTTCACCTCCCCAACCCCCACCCACCATCCACCCACTACCCCCCTCAACACCCCCCACACCCCCCCCCCCACACCAACCCCCAACCACGACACAGAATCCACCCCCCCCAAAAACCAACACTCTCCCTCACTCCCCACCACACCCCCTAACCCTTCCCCCCCCGACCCCTGCACCCAATCTGAACACCCCACCTCCCCACCCATAGCCCTTCCCATGAAGACACAGAACCCCGCCACCACGCGCCCTAACCCCTATCCCCACTTTCCTCTCTAACCCCCCCACCCCCCACACATTACACCTAAAGGCCCTCCCTCCCCCACACCAACCACCCCTCCCTACCCCCTGGCTCCTTCCCCTGATGTTTCTTACAATCCCGCCACCCTAGTTTTCCATCCAAACTATACACAACCCACGACCCAACCCCCCCGAACTAAACCTACCTACTATACCATGACACCAACCCCCCCCCCCCCACCCCCCACCCCCCACCACCCCCCCCCCCCACCCACCCCCCACCCCCCCCCCACCCCCCCCACCCCCCCCCCACCCCCCCCCCCACCACCCCCCCCCCACCCCCCCCCCCCCACCCCCCCCACCCCCCCCCCACCCCACCCCCCCCACCCCCACCCCCCCACCCCCCAACCCCCCACCCCCCCCCACCCCCCCCCCCCCACCCCCCCCCCCACCCCCCAACCCCCCCCCCCCACCACCACCCCCCCACCCCCCCCCCACCCCACCACCCCCCCCCACCCACCACCCACCCACCCCCCCACCCCCCCCCCCACCCACCCCCCCCACCCCCACCCACACCCACCCCCCCCACCCCCAACCCCCACCCCCCCCCCCCCACCACCCCCACCCCCCCCCCCCCCCCCCCACCCCCCCCCCCCCCCCCCCCCCACCCCCCCACACCCCCACCCCACCCCCCCCACCCCCCCCCCCCCCAACACCCCCACCCACCCCCCACCCACCCCCCCCCCACCCCCCCCCACCCCCCCCCCCCCCCCCCCCCCACCCCCCCACCCCCACCCCCCCCCCCCCCCCCCCCCCCACCCCCCCAACCCCCCCCACCCACCCCACCCCCCCCACCCCCCCCCCCCCCCCCCCCCCCCCCACCCACCCCCCCCACCCCCCCCCCCCCACCCACCCCCCCCACCCCCCCCCCACCCCCACCCCACCCCCACCCACCCACCCCCACCCCCCCACCCCCCCCCCCCCCCCCCCCCCCCCCCCCCCCCCCCCCCCCCCACCCCACCACCCCCCCACCCCCACCACCCCCCCACCCCCCACCACCACCCCCCCCACCCCCCACCCACCCCCCCCCCACCCCCACCCACCCACCCACCCCCAACCCCCCCACCCCCACCACCACCACCAACCCCCACCCCACACCCCCCCCCCCCCCCCCACCCCCCCCCACCACCCCCCCCCCACCCCCCCCCCCACCACCACACCCCCCCCCCCCCCCCCCCACCACCCACCCCCCACCCCC